>CM061554.1:249192161-249431704 GCA_030864225.1 Capsicum baccatum var. pendulum | reverse complement strand
CCCCCCAAAACCACCAAAAAAGCCTTGCGCCATTCCTCCCGTTTGTCTACACAAATGGCAACAAAAATTTAAAAAGACCACACTGGGATGATCCCTAACTTCTCTGGCATGCCCCAGTACATTTTCGGTCAACAGAACACTTGGACCCTAAACCCATCCCTCGAAACCGTGGGCTATAGTACACCGATTTGGCCAGAAAATGCCCCGTTCATGTCGTTTCGCTCGTTCGTCCATCCTAATGGCCACGAAAATTTAAGCGAATCATACTGGGACCATACCCAACCTCCCTGGCACGCCCTCCCATAACACGCCAAGACCCCAGGACCACCTTCAAAATAGTGGACTATAGCATACCAATTTGGCCCGAAATAGCCCTGTTCGCGCTATTTCGCCTGTTTGTCCAACTAAATGGCCACAAAAATTTAAACGGACCACACTGGGATGATCCCCAACCTCACTGGCACGCCCCAATAGATTTTTGTCGCCCACCCCCAAAACTATGGTCTATAGCACACCAATTTGGGTCGAAAATGCCCCGTTCGCACTATTTCGCCCGTTTGTCCACCCAAATGGCCATGAAAATTAAAACAGACCACATTGGTACGATCCCTAACCTCCTTGGTACTCCCCAAACGATTTTAGGCCCACAGTACGCCCGGACCCCAGGCCCACCCCCAAAATCGTGGGCTATAGCTCATTGATTTGGAGCAAAAATGCCCCATTCACCTGTTTGTCCACCCTAACGGCCACGAAAATTTAAATGAACCATACTGGGACGATCCTCAACCTCCCTGGAACGCCTTGGTCCATTTTTGGCCCACAGCACACCCAGACGCCAGGCCCACCCCCGAAATAGTGGACTATAGCACACCGATTTAGCGCGAAATTGCCCCGTTCTCACTTTTTCGCTTGTTTGTCCACCTAAATGGACACAAAAATTTTAACGGACCACACTGGGATGATCCCCAACCTCATTGGCACGCCCCAATTGATTTTTGTCCCATAGCACGGCCGAACCTCGGGCCCACCCCTAAAATCGTGGGCTATAGCACACTGATTTGGCTCAAAAATGCCCTGTTCGCGCCATTTCCCCTCTTTATCCACACAAATGGCCTCAAAAATTAAAACGGACCATACTAGGATGATCCCCAACGTCCTTGGCATGGCTTGGTCGATTTTGGCCCACAGCATGCTCGGACCCTGGACCCACCTCCGAAATCGTGGCCTATAACACACCGATTCAGCCCAAAAGTGCCTCGTTCGCGCTATTTTACCAAGTTGTCCACCCAAATGGCCATAAAAATTTAAACGAACCACACTGACACTATCCCCAACCTCCCTGGAATGCCCCAATCAATTTAAACGGACCACACTGGGATGATCCCCAACCTCCCTGGCAGGCGTCGATCAATTTTTGGCCCACAAAATACCCGAAGCCTAAGCCCACCCCCAAAACCGGGGGCCATAGCACACCGATTTGGCCCAAAAATGCACCGTTCACGATGTTTCGCCCGTTTGTCCACCCAAATGGCCACAAAATTTAAACGGACCATACTAGGACGATCCCCAACCTCCCTGGCATGTCCCGATAGATTTTTGGCCCATAGCACGCCCGGACCCCGAGCCCAGCCTCAAAACCGTGGGCTAGATTTATACCGAAAATGCCCCATTCGTGTCGTTTCGCTCGTTTGTCCACCTAAAAGTTCACGAAAATTAAAACGGACCTCACTGGGATGATACCCAACCTCCTTGGCATGCCTCAATTAATTTTTGGCATACAACATGCCCAGACCCTTGGCCCACCCCCAAAATCGTGGGCTATAGCACACCGATTTGGCTCGAAAATGCTCTATTCACCTATTTGTCCACCCAAATGGCCATACAAATTTAAATAGACCACACTGGGATGATCCCCGACCTCCATGGCATGCCCCAGTCAATTTTTGTCCCACAACACGCTCATACACTGTGCCAACCCCCAAAACTGTGGGTTATAGCACACCGATTTGGCCCGAAAATGCCCCGTTCAATTGTGTATCCATCCAAATGGACACGAACATTTAAACGAACTACACTAGGATGATCCCCAACCTCTCTGGCACACCTCGGTCGATTTTTCGCCCACAGCAGGCCCGGACCCCAGGCCACCCTGCAATCATGGGCTATAGCACACCGATTTGGCCTAAAAATAACCCGTTCGCATCATTTTGCCCGTTTGTCTAGCCCAAATGGCCACCAAAATTTAAATAGACCATATTGGGATGATCCCCAATCTCCTTGGCACGCCCCGATCGATTTTCGACCCACAGCACGCCCAGACCCTGGGCCCACCCTCGAAACCATGGGCATTAGCACATCGATTTGGTATGAAAATGCCTCGTTCGCCCGTTTCGCCTATTTCGCACGCCCCAATCGATTTTCAGCCTACAGCACGCCCGGACCCCGAGCGCACCCCCAAAACTGTGGGCTATGTAGCACATCGATTTGGTCCAAAAATGCCCCATTCGTGTTATTTTGCCCGTTTGTCCACCCAAATGGCCACGAAAATTTAACCAGACCACACTTAGATGATCCCCAACCTACCTGGCATGCCCCGATCAATTTTTGGCACACAGCACGCGTAGACCCTGGGCCCACCCCCAAAACCACCAAAAAAGCCCAGTTTGCGCCGTTTCGCCCGTTTGTCTACCCAAATGGCAAGAAAAATTTAAACAGACCACACTGGGATGATCCCTAACTTCTCTGGCATGCCCCGGTACATTTCTGGTCAATAGCACGCCCGGACCTCAAACCCATCCCTCGAAACCGTGGGCTATAGCACACCGATTTGGCCAAAAAATACCTCGTTCGTGTTGTTTCGCCCGTTCGTCCACCCTAATGGCCACGAAAATTTAAACAAACCATACTGGGACGATCCCCAACCTCCCTGGCACGCCTGCCCATAACACACAAGACCTCAGGCTCTCCTCTAAAATAGTGGACTATAGCACACCAATTTGGCCCGAAATAGCCCTGTTCCCGCTGTTTCGCCTGTTTGTCCACCTAAATGGCCACAAAAATTTAAACGGACCACACTGGGATGATCCCTAACCTCACTGGCACGCCTCGGTAGATTTTCGTCCTACAGCCTCGGTAGATTTTCGTCCTACAGCACACCCAGACCCCGAGCCCACCCCCAAAACCGTGGGCTATAGCACACCAATTTGGGCCGAAAATGCCCCGTTCGCACTGTTTCGCCCGTTTGTCCACCCAAATGGCCACGAAAATTAAAACGGACCACATTGGTACAATACCTCCTTGGTACACCCCAAACGATTTTAGGCCTACAGTATGCCCGGACCCCAGGCCCACCCCCAAAACCGTGGGCTATAGCTCACTGATTTGGCCCAAAAATGCCCCATTCACCTGTTTGTCCACCCTAACGGCCACGAAAATTTAAATGAACCATACTGGGATGATCCCCAACCTCCTTGGCACACCCTGATCCATTTTTTGCCGACAGCACACCCAGACCCCAGGCCCACCCCCCAAATAGTAGACTATAGCACACCGATTTGGCGCGAAATAGCCCCGTTCTTGCTTTTTTGCCTGTTTGTCCACCTAAATGGCCACAAAAATTTTAACGGACCATACTGGGATGATCCCCAACCTCACTGGCACGCCCCGATTGATTTTTATCCCTTAGCACGCCTGAACCTCGGAGCCACCCCCAAAATCGTGGGCTATAGCACACCGATTTGGCCCAAAAATGTCTCGTTCTCACCATTTCACTTGTTTGTCCACCCAAATGGCCACAAAATTTAAAACGGACCACACTGGGATGATCCCAAACCTCCTTGGCATGCCCCGGTCAATTTTTATCCCACAGCATGCTCGGATCCCGGACCCACCCCCAAAACCATGGCCTATAACACAATGATTTGGCCCAAAAATGCCTCGTTTGCGCTATTTTGCCAAGTTGTCCACCCAAATGGCCACAAAAATTTAAACGAACCACACTGACACTATCCCCAACCTCCCTAGCACGCTTTAATCAATTTAAACGGACCACACTGGGATGATCCCCAACCTCCCTGGCAGGCGTCGATCAATTTTTTGGCCTACAAAATACCCGAACCCCAAGCCCACCCCCAAAACCGTGGGCCATAGCACACCGATTTGGCCCCAAAATGCACCGTTCGCGTCGCTTCGCCCGTTTGTCCACCAAAATGGCCACAAATTGTAAACGGACCATACTAGGACGATCCCCAACCTCCCTGGCATGCCCCGGTAGATTTTTGGCCCATAGCACGCCTGGACCCCGAGCCCACCCTCAAAACCGTGGGCTACATTTAGCCTAAAAATGCCCCATTCGTGCCGTTTCGCCCGTTTATCCACACAAAAGTACATGAAAATTAAAACGAACCTCACTGAGATAATAACCAACCTCCTTGGCATGCCCCAGATAATTTTTGGCATATAGCATGCCCGGAACCCGGGCCCACCCCCAAAACCGTGGGCTATAGCACACCGATTTGGCTCGAAAATGCTCCGTTCACCCATTTGTCCACCCAAATGGCCATAAAAATTTAAACAGACCACACTGGGACGATCCCCGACCTCCATGGCACGCCCTGATCAATTTTTGTCCCACAACACGCTCGTACACTGTGTTCACCCCCAATACTGTGGGCTATAGCATACCGATTTGGCCCGAAAATGCCCCGTTCAATCGTGTG
This sequence comes from Capsicum baccatum var. pendulum, assembly GCA_030864225.1. Taxonomy (NCBI): domain Eukaryota; kingdom Viridiplantae; phylum Streptophyta; class Magnoliopsida; order Solanales; family Solanaceae; genus Capsicum; species Capsicum baccatum. The sequence goes on along the minus strand of CM061554.1, from coordinate 249,426,986 downwards.
TCCACCCAAATGGCCACAAACATTTAAACGAACTACACTAGGACGATCCCCAACCTCTCTAGCACACCTCGGTCGATTTTTTGCCCACAGCACGCCGAAACCCCGGTCCAACCCCCGTAATCATGGGCTATAGCACACCGATTTGGCCCAAAAATAACTCGTTCGCACCGTTTTGCCCGTTTGTCTACCCAAATGGCCACCAAAATTTAAATAGACCATACTGGGCCGATCCCCAACCTCCCTGGCATGCCCCGATCGATTTTCGACCCGCAGCACGCCCGGACCCTAGGCCCACCCTCGAAACCATGGGCATTAGCACATCGATTTGGTATGAAAATGCCCCGTTCACCCGTTTCGCCCGTTTGTACTCCCAAATAAACGAACCCGTTTGTTTCGCCCGTTTATCCACCTAAATGGCCACAAAAATTCAAACCAACCACACTCGAGTGATCCCCAAACTCCCTAGCATGCCCCGGTCGATTTTCGGGCCACAGCACGCCCGGACCCCGAGCTAACCCCCTGAACCGTAGGCTATAGCACACCGATTTGGCCAGAAAATGCTTCATTCGTATTGTTTTGCCCGTTTGTCCACTCTAATGACCACAAAAATTTAAACGGACCACACTAGGATGATCCCCAACCTCCTTGCTACGCCCTAATTGATTTTTAGTTGTCACGCCCCTTTTTCCTCGCGGAGGGCGGGATTCAACTTGACACACTCTTTCTGGGATTGTGTTTAAAGAAAGGGTGTGAGAATCACCACTTAACGTATCAAGGTGCGTTAGGGCACCGGTCTAGGATACTACAAACCTATTTTGTCATTTTAGTCTTAGTTCATCAAAGTTCGAGTAAGGGTTCAAATTACCTCAAAAGAAAGGTGTTAGGCACCTTTCGAGGTCCACAAATGTGGCATCCGACCGAATTCGTACTTTACATGCTGATTTTATGTGATCAAATAAAGGTCTCTTCTTTTATTATTAATTTACTGTTTAGCTAAGATATAAGATAATTAATAAGCAAACATATGTCATTTGTTAATGTTAATTGTCGATTATCTAGGTGATAAAATAAATAAAAAAACATAGAAATAAGATAAGCGGGGAGAAAGAAATGACATAATTTATAATAAAAAGGGGACTGCTTTATAATAAACTAGCTACCCCAAATAAACATATAAAATAAATAAAAAGGCTAAAAGAAATCGTCCGAGTCAAACAAAAAGATATATTTTGGTTCTATTCAAATCAGAAACTCAACTTGTTAATCATCATCCGACCCAAGGGCCGAACTCTTAGACAAGTAATCATGTCATTAGCCTCGCCGTTAATACTTTGTTAGGATCATCATTTCCGAAAAGGGCCTACCCCTCCCACCCCACCTAGGATGGATGTCATGTCTAAAGTCATTCTATGACAAGGACAAAACTAACAGTTTTAGTGCCTAGGACTCGAAGCGAACATATTGGACAACAAGTAGCACGTGCTAACATGATAGGCATATTTACACTTAATGCTAAGATTCTTTAATAAACAAAATTAAGCGCTGCATATGTTAATGAATCCTAGATTCATTGTGCCTTGATGACCCACGTAACACGTATTGCACGTAATCCTAGATTGTGCCTACTTATATTATTCACAGAGCACATAAATCCCCGCCCCCGCGAAGCGTCCCCCAAAATTATTGTTACAATAATAGTAACGTTTTTACAAGATTATTACAGGCCAAATAATAAGAAAATAAAACTAAATAGACTAATACAATTTATTGTAAACTCTCCGACGACTCTTGCAATCTCGAATACCTGTTAGATACAAAGCAAAAGAGCAAGGCAAGCACAAGACAAAACTACACACAGTTTGACACATCGAACAATTAAACAAGTAGTAAGCAATTATTAAACTACTCCAATGAACATGCTTTCTAATGCTTTCTAGATATATAAATGCATCGATGAGAGACTTACAAGTAGTCGACGAAAATAATAATAAGAGAACCAAGAAGCACGAATTCTGAAAAATAGATTGCTACCCAAAGCTCAAGATTGATGCTCCCAAAATAAGTGTCAAAGTAATAAAGTGAAATTGCCTTATTGTTTTAAGCCTTTGTCAGAGAGAGAGTCTATATATTTGTTATATAGTGGGGGAGGATAAAGAAGTAAAAGGAAGAAATAGTACAAGAATCAATTAATGTCTATAAGAAAGGACAATAAAATATTCTAAGAAATCAATTAACAAACTGAATCAATTAAGTGGGAGAAAATATGCTAATCAGTCAATTAAGGAACAAATTTCTTTAAATAGGTGACCTAAGCAATTAAGGGTAAAAGTAAAAGAGGGAATAATAATTTAAGAAGATCAAATCAATAAAATAAAGCAATTAAGTAAATTAGGCAAATTGGGTGAGAAAAATCACGTGGAATAATTCACCAAAAATAGAATACGCACTTAGCAAGGTCAGCCAAAAATACTTCCATTTGTAATCAAAAGATTTTAACCACGTAAAATACTACTTAATCACAGTAAATTGTACATGCCCGAGTCAACTCGAATCCTTAAAATGATATTTTGTCAATACTGTACCAGCTGACACAATCCACATATGAGAGCAAACACGAATCAGTAACCTAACTAAAAATTTGAAGTTAAAGTTAGGCCTCATGAATTTTGGGGGTTTTAGCATTACAAACAAACATGAAACTAAAAGAATCGAATCACAAAATCAAAATTGAATGTCACTAATTCAAAAATTAATAAACTGTTAAAGATGATAGTGTTAATTTGAGACACGAGATTAAATGAGGGTACCAAACTAGACGGATTCATCACAAATCCGTCGTAATTTGACAGTGACGAGCAGAGATTGTGGCGTGACCGAAAGAGGCTGGTTTCGTTGATGTTATTGCCGTTGGGGATGCGGATGGCGGGGATGGAAGGAGATCGGAGGAATGGGCTGTGGCGCTGGCGGCTCTGGTTGGAGCAGTGGCGTGAGGGTTCGATGGCGGCGGCGTTGAGAGGATAATGGAGGTGGAGCAGCTGGTTGGCGCTGTTCTCGCTGTTTTCGCCGGATATGACGGCGGGGGGTCACCGGAGCGGGGTGGTTGCATGGCGGCGTGGGTAGCCTCTGTTGGCTGCTTCGTCTTCGTCGACGGTATGCCGGAGTGGTGGACGGCGGCGGAAAACGGAGAGATGGAGGTGAAGGCGGCTTGAGGAGGGGGAGAAGAGAGACAGAGAGAGAAAGTAGAGAGAGGGTGGTGGAGGCTGTTTTTGGAGAAGAATGGAGGGCTTAGGGTTTCTTGTTTGGTTTTAAAAGGAAAGAGGTGAAGATTGACCTCAGCCGTTAGATCGATTTTGATCAACGGCTGGGATTTAAGATTGTGATTAGAATTGTCATAGGTTAGGCTGAAATTGACATCAAGTGGCTCAAATTGTCATAAATTAAATGTAAATTGATTAGATTGATAATAAATTGGGTAAGATTGTATTGGACTAAAAGGTAAATAAATTGTGCATAATAATTTTAATTTAGGCTATTATTTAAAGTAGGGATAATAATATATGATAATAATAATAAATAAAGAATAAATAATCATATTAAACAATAAATAACAAATAATAATAAATAAAAAATAATAATTAAATAATAAATCATAATAAAAAGTAATAATATATATAATAACAAGGTCAATAAATAATAATAAATAAAGATAATAATATAGCATTAAATAATGCAAAATTAGTCAATGCATGTACAAAAAATGTGAGTGTACACAATTACGTGAAAAAATAATTTAATTAATAGAATTATGTAAAATGTCATATTTAATTTTAAAAATTATAAAAAATGATTCTAAAAGATAATAAAATAATTTATACACTTTCCGAAATTATGAATGCGATATGTCAGAAATCTGTTTGATGCAAGAAAAATGTGCAAAAAATACTAATATTTAAAAATTAATAACTTGTTAAAATAACAGCCTAAAATTGATATTGGGAGGTCAAAATTAGGTGTCAACATCAGCCCACAGCATGACCGGACCCAGTGCCCACCCTCGAAGATGTGGGCAAGTTGCTTATGAATTAGAGCTACCCCAGGAACTCTCATCAGTGCATCCAGTATTTCATGTATCGATGCTTCGAAAGTGCATTGGAGATCCGTCCCTTATTACTTCTACTGAAGATGTGCAAGTAACAGAAGATCTTACCTATGATGAGATGCCTATTGCTATATTAGATCGTCAAGTTAAGAAAATGAGAACTAAACAAGTAGCATCGGTGAAAGTACTTTGGAGAAATCAACAAAGGGAAGAGATTACATGGGAAGCGGAGGAAGCAATGAAATCGAAATACCCTTATTTGTTCAAAGGTGAAAAAGAAGTGCAAGGAGTGTAACTGGGACACTAACAAGTAAGTTTTTACATATGCATAATATCTATATGATGACGTGAATATCAATTATGAATTCGAACTTGTTTCGGCTAAATAACTACATTTACATTCGAGGATGAATGTCCTTAAGGGGGGAAGGATGTAACACCCCATACTTAATTACGTGCATTAGCCATGTTTATATGTATTGGAGCATATGTATTGATCCTAAGTAAGGTATATATGAGTTTAAGTATGAGTATTGATTATTTTGAGATGGTTTCAAGTGTATAGTTTGATTTTATGTGTATAGGAATCGACTTTATTTATATCGGAATTTGCCCGTCGCTGGTTCCATACGAAGGTTATTGAATAAGCTTTCCAACGATATAAATATTTCCAAAAACGGATAAGTTTTGGATATAATCGAGCACGTTCGAAACTATAAAATGGCGGCCAGGATAATTGTGAACAGTTTCCTGCACACAAACTACTGAGGCCTGCCAGTTTTTTGGGTCGACTTTGAACGATCATAACTCCCTCAATATAATGAACTGGGAGGTATGCGACCTATCAAAAGAAATATCTTCGAGTCTTCTTTCCAATGCAATTGGTTTCATCCAAATCCAACATCTGAGTAAGGAGTTATACTCGTTTTACTTCAGCCTCTCAAAACAGTTTTTTTGGGTCAACTTCAAACGATCATAACTCCTTGTACAGGACGAACTGGGTGGCCTAATTTATATGAAATGAACTCCCTTTGAATTATCTATCAAACGATACCAATTTCACCCAAATACGATATCGGAGCAAAGAGTTATGGCCGATTTACTTTAGCCTGTCAAAACAGTCCACCATGGACAGATTCGCATTTACTTAAATTTTTAAGGGCGATATGGTCATTTTCCATCACCTCATGGACGAAAATTGGTCATTATATACATATACTTAGCCTCATATCCATCATTCATCATCCAATTATTGAAAATAAGAAACCCTAGCCTAATTTCAACTCCAATTATCTTATGATTCAACCGTAGAAAATCCAAATTGGTTCCGTAGTTGTGTTCACCATCTCGAGGGCTTCGAGAAGCACCCCTTATTTGTGCCAACAGGACTTCGAAATCAAAAGGGCCATTTTATGGTAAGGATGTAAGTTATGTTGGTGTTATTTATATGGATATGTATATATATATATGCATGTGAGCATAAGAAGTATGTTATTTGATTGTTGTTGAAAGATGATTGGAAATGATGTTGGATCATTCTTGTGCATGGTTGGATTATGTTGAATTGTGAAGGGGTTTGGTGTGATGATGTGGTATTGAAATGATGATTATATATATATATATATATATATATATACACATAAACCTATTGTTCAAGTTGGTTTTTGGAATGTTTTGCAAATTTTGGTTGTATGGAATTATGGAAGAGAATTGTGGTGTTGGGTTGCTAATACTAGATGCCAAATATTTCATTGTAGGTAAGTGATTTGTAAAGGCGGGAAGTTGTGTTGAATTGGTATCCGAATCTACAACGAGGTATGTAAAGCATACTCTAACGATGTTCTTTGGCATGAAAACACCAATGTTCCATCAAGTAAGATTCCGAGGTTGTCCAAAAACATGTATTGTTCTACATTACCAACGAAGTTGTTTCCATTCTATAAAGTGTCAAAATGTTTCATTGATATACCAAAAGGCTCCTATTTCATTGTTGTGATATTGATGATTCTAAAACACATTGTTGTTGTACCAATGAGTCTTTATTACATCGTTATTGTATAGAAGGTCTATTACTTGATTCCTATTGATGTATCATTGTTCCAAAGGTACTATATTGGCATGAACATAAATGTAATAACCTCAAAAGATTTTGAATTAAGTTATTGCAGAGATCTCTTATGTGTGTTACTTGATATACGTGTGGGTGGTGGCTCAGGGTCTTAAGCCTAGCATGGGCCGATCCCGATACTTGATATGATTACAGTTGATATGTACTGGGGGCAGCCTAATGGTCACAGTATGATACAGTATTGATTATTGTTAGGTGGTTGGAGGTTCGGGAGGAGGAGGTAATGGCGAATGATAATTGTAAAGAATGAAATAAACAAATGTATACCGTTCCACAAATGTGTTTGAATTCAGCAACCCAATTCAGATTAATGATAATGTACATGATCCTAAAAGTGTTTATGAAGTGTGGTTCACTTCTATTATGATTTATTCACTTGCGTCTGATTTTCTTGATCCCCTATATCACATATGATTATTTACAGCTTTATATACTCAGTACATATTTCGTACAGACGTCCCTCACGGGGGACCTGCATTTCATGCTGTAGGCACAGGTGCTTCTGCTTATTCACAGCATAGATAGGAGCCAGGTCATACAGCTATTGTTGGTGAGCTCCAGATTGCTTCGGAGCTTTCCGAGTCGGTTTCTTATATTTTGTTATTGTACAGGAGTCATGTGTGGGCGGGGGTTTGTCCCGACCCTAGTTATGTCACGTATATCCTAGAGGCTTTATAGACATAAGGAAGGGTAAAGTCATGGAAGTTTATATAGTGATATGTTTGTATATGTGGTGGCCCCGACGGCCAAGTATTATATATATATTTGTGCGTGTTGTGCTGATATAGGTAATTAGATTCTTATATATGCAACGAAGTGCTGTCCAAATTTTTGGTGACATGTAAGTGAAAATAGGTATTTGAACGGGTTCTCCAGGGCCTTCTCGGCTTCGGGTGCCAGTCCGGCCCGATGGGATTTTGGGCCGTGACAAAAGTGGTATCAGAGTGGTTCGTCCTAGTGAGTCTACAAAGCCGTGTCTATGTAGAGTCTTGTTTATCGGTGTGTTGTGCACCACATCTATAAATAGGAGGCTATGGACATTTAGGAATTGTTTCTTTTCTTCATGTCTTAGATTGTGCGATAGAGCTTATATTGTATATGAAGTCATAGTTGACCACTGAATCAATTTGTTTCTCTTATTATAGTAATAATGCCGGTTACCAGAAGCAAGAATACCGATAAGCAAGTAGATGTGGCTGCCGGAGAGGGGACTAGTAAGTCACTCACTATATCAGCTAATCAAAGTGAGGCTCCAGCTGAGCATGCATCAGAAACTTCCCCCAGTCCGGAAGAAATAAGGGGGAGGAGAACTATATCCCCAGAGCCACCTATTAATGCTGTTGATCAAGATCTTAGAAATGCAGTACAACTTTTGACTCGTATAGTTGCTGGGCAAGTCCAAGGGCAAGCTATTCCTGTTGCGGGTTCTAGCGGTACTGATAGGGTGGCTAGTCTTCGGACGCAAGAATTTCTTAAGATGGATCCGCCTACTTTTACAGGATCCGATCTTAATGAAGATCCGCAGGACTTTATTGATCAGATCCAAAGGGCCCTAGAGGTGATGCATGTATCGGGCAGAGAGATAGTGGAGTTAGCCGTGTATGGATTCAAAGGTGAGGCTATATATTGGTATGAAGACTGGAAATGGTCAAGGGGCACTGATACACCCCCAACTACTTGGAAAGAGTTCAAAGAGGCATTTATTGATCATTATCTTCCATATGAGACTCGTCAGGACCGTGCGGATCAGTTTTTAAATCTTCGACGGGGTAATACAAGTGTGAGGGAGTATAGTCTTCGATTTAATTCCTTGTCCAGATATGCTCCTAATGTTATAGCTACTATGGGTGACAGAGTTCATCGGTATGTGGATGGATTGGATCCGTATTTGGTTAGGGATTGTACTATTGCTGCACTGACTAAAGACGTGGATATAGCTAGGATCCAAGCATTTGCACAGAAAATGGAAGATCAGAGGCAAAGAAGAAGAACACAGGAATTTGAAAGCGGATCTTCTAAGAGGGCCAGATCTACAGGGCAGTTTATGGTGCCACAGGGAGGTTTTAGACCTCAATTTTCTTCTAGACCACCTAGGCCATTATTTTCTTATTCTGTAGCTAGTGCTCCACCACAGCATCAGGGGTTCAGAGGCAGTCAATTTGGGCAAAGAAGTGAGGGTCATAGTTCGCGATCAGTGGGTTATCATGGGCAAGGGAACATGAGCCAATCGAGACCTTCTCAAGAGCTATGTAATCGATGCGGAAAGCATTATATGGGCGTATGTTGAATGGGAACAAATGTTTATTTTTGGTGCGGTATGACGGGGCATATGATGAGAGAATGCCCACGAAGGGGTGCAGGTGGCGTAGCACGACCTTCGGGATCAGCTGTTGCATCATCGTCACCGGTATCTTATTCTGGTAGGGGCGCACGACCTGCGGGTCACGCTAGAAATGAAAAAAGAGTCACCAGTTCCAGCAGGACTCAGAATCGCAGTTATGCTTTAGCGGATCGACAGAATCTAGAGGCTTCTCCAGATGTGGTTACGGGTACGTTGTCCATATTTTCATTTGATGTATATGCTCTAATTGATCCCGGTTCTACATTATCATATGTTACTCCTTTGGTTGCTGGAAAGTTCAAAAGAACCCCCGAATTGTTAGAAAAACCGTTGGAAGTGTCTACCCCGGTTGGGGAATCTATTATTGCTAGAAGAGTTTATAAAGATTGTGTAGTAACTGTGTGTGGTCGAGACACGATGACCAATCTTGTGGAACTAGAAATGGTAGATTTTGATGTTATAATGGGTATGGATTGGTTGGCATCTTGTTATGCCAAAATTGAATGTTGTACAAAAAAGATGTATTTACATTTTCCTAATGAAGCAGTTATTGAATGGCAAGGTAAGATTGGCGCACCAAGAGGTAGATGTATTTCTTATTTCAAAGCGAGAAAAATGATTTCCAAGGGATACATATATCACTTAGTTAGATTAAGGGATACAGAAGTGGAGCCACCAACTCTTCACGTTGTTCCGGTGGTAAATGAATTTCCTGATGTATTTCCTGAAGATCTTCCAGGTTTGCCTCCTGAACGAGAAGTAGAGTTTGGTATTGATGTAATACCAGGCACCCAACCAATCTCCATTCCTCCGTATAGAATGGCCCCAACAGAATTACGAGAATTGAAAGAGCAATTGAAAGATTTGCTAGAGAAGGGATTCATAAGGCCTAGTATGTCTCCCTGGGGAGCACCAGTGTTATTTGTGCGCAAAAAAGATGGCTCGCTGAGGATGTGTATTGATTATCGGCAATTAAATAAGGTTACTATTAAGAATAAGTATCCTCTCCCAAGAATTGATGATTTATTTGATCAGTTACAGGGCGTCAAGTGCTTTTCTAAGATTGATTTGAGGTCAGGTTACCACCAAGTGAGGGTCAAAGAGAAGGATATACTCAAGACAGCTTTCCGAACACGGTATGGTCATTACGAGTTCCTAGTTATGTCATTTGGGCTAACAAATGCACCCGCAGCTTTTATGGATTTGATGAATAGGGTGTTTAAGCCATTCCTGGATGTATTTGTGATAGTTTTTATAGATGATATTCTAGTTTATTCTAGATCAGAAGAGGACCATGCCAATCACTTACGACAAGCATTGCAGACTCTTCGTGATTGTAAGCTTTATGCAAAGTTCTCTAAATGTGACTTTTGGCTAAAGTCGGTGGCATTTTTGGGTCATATTGTATCTAGTGAAGGGATAAAGGTTGATGCTCAAAATATAGAAGCTGTGAAGAACTGGCCAAGGCCCACAACGCCTATGGAGATTCGTAGTTTTCTCGGGTTGGCCGGTTATTATAGAAGGTTTGTTAAAGACTTTTCTTCCATTTCAGCACCCTTAACCAAGCTAACCCATAAAGCATCCAAATTTCAATGGAATGATGCTTATGAGAAGAGTTTTTAAGACTTAAAGAACAAGTTGATTTCTACACCCGTGTTGGTACTTCCAGAAGGCACCGAAGGGTATAGCAATGGAATGATGCTTCCAGAATTGGTTTAGGATGTGTATGATGCAGCATGGTAAGGTAATAGCATATGCTTCTAGACAATTGCGGCCACATGAGAAAAATTATCCTACAGACGATCTTGAGCTGGCAGCAGTTATTTTTGCTTTGAAGATATGGCGCCACTACTTATATGGGGTTCATGTTGATATATATACTGACCATAAGAGCTTGCAATATATTTTTAATCAGAAGGATCTAAATTTAAGGCAGCGGAGATGGCTTGAACTATTAAAGGACTATGATGTTGATATCTTGTACCATCCAGGGAAAGCAAATGTGGTAGCTGATGCGTTAAGTCGTAAGGCTATGATGGCGCCTATATAAAGGCAAGGGATGATTAAAGATCTTCATCAATTAGCTAGTCTAGGAGTTCGTCTTCTCAAAACTCATAACGAGGAGCTTATTGTGCATAATGCCGTGGAATCCTCATTAGTAGATGAGGTGAAAGAGAAGCAAGATGCAGATCCTATTTTATTACAGCTTAAGGAGAACGTTCAGAGTGGGGCGACCAAGGCATTTGAGCTTACGCGAGAAAGAGTACTTCAGTGCCCAAACCGATTGTGTGTGCCGAATGTAGATGGGCTAAGAAAGAAGATTATGACAGAGGCACATTTTTCAAGGTATTCCATTCATCCAGGATCAACCAAAATGTATCAAGATTTGAAGGATGTATATTGGTGGAATGACATGAAAAGAAACATCGCAGAATTTGTAGCTGAATGTCCAAATTTCCAACGAGTTAAAGTGGAACATCAAAAACCCGGAGGCTATATGCAATGCATAGATCTTCCAATTTGGAAGTGGGACATGATCAACATGGATTTTGTTACAAGTTTTCCTCGTATAGCTCGAAAATTTGATTCTATATGGGTGATTGTGGATAGGCTTACTAAATCCGCACATTTCTTACCCGTTAAGACCACTTACACAGTTAAAGAATATTCGAAGCTGTATGTTAAAGAAATAGTCCGATTACATGGAGTGCCAACTTCTATTATATCGGATCGGGGAACTCAATTTACCGCAAACTTTTGGACGTCTTTCCAACGGAGTTTGGGAACACAAGTGAATCTGAGTACAGCTTTTCACCCTCAGACGGATGGACAAGCAGAGCGCACTATTCAAACACTTGAAGATATGCTACGAGCATGTGTTATAGATTTTAAAGGCAGCTGGGATGATCATTTACCTCTTATTGAGTTTGCCTACAATAATAGCTATCATTCAAGTATCAAAATGGCACCATATAAAGCTTTATATGGGAGGAAGTGTAGATCACCAATAGGATGGTTCGAAGCGGGTGAAACTCTTATGTTCGGACCGGATCTTGTGTATCAAGCCATAGAAAAAGTCAAGGTGATTCATCAATGGTTGAAAACAGCCCAAAGTCGACACAAGTCATATGTGGATAGTAGAAGAAGAGGGCTAGAGTTTTCGTTAGGCGATTGGGTATTTTTGAAGGTATCGCCAATGAAAGGGGTGATGAGATTTGGCAAGAAAGGAAAGTTGAGTCCACGATATATAGGCCCATATAAGATTATTCGAAGATGTGGGCAAGTTGCTTATGAATTAGAGCTACCCCAGGAACTCTCATCAGTGCATCCAGTATTTTATGTATCGATGCTTCGAAAGTGCATCGGAGATCCGTCCCTTATTACTTCTACTGAAGATGTGCAAGTAACAGAAGATCTTACCTATGATGAGATGCCTATTGCTATATTAGATCGTCAAGTTAAGAAGATGAGAAATAAAGAAGTAGCATCGGTGAAAGTACTTTGGAGAAATCAACAAAGGAAGAGATTACATAGGAAGCGGAGGAAGCAATGAAATGGAAATACCCTTATTTGTTCAAAGGTGAAAAAGAAGTGCAAAGAGTGTAACTGGGACACTAACAAGTAAGTTTTTACATATGCATAATATCTATATGATGACGTGAATATCAATTATGAATTCGAACTTGTTTCGGCTAAATAACTACATTTACATTCGAGGACGAATGTCCTTAAGGGGGGAAGGATGTAATACCCTGTACTTAATTATGTGCATTAGCCATGGTTATATGTATTGGAGTATATGTATTGATCCTAAGTTAGGTATATATGAGTTTAAGTATGAGTATTAATTATTTTGAGATGGTTTCAAGTGTATAGTTTGATTTTATGTGTATAGGAATCGACTTTATTTATATCAGAATTTGCCCGTCGATGGTTCCATACGAAGGTTATTGAATAAGCTTTCCAACGATATAAAGATTTCCAAAAACGGATAAGTTTTGGATATAATCGAGCACGTTCGAAACTATAAAACGGCGGCCAGGATAATTGTGAACAGTTTCATGCACACAAACTACTGAGGCCTGCCAGTTTTTTGGGTCGACTTTGAACGATCATAACTCCCTCAATATAATGAACTGGGAGGTATGCGACCTATCAAAAGAAATATCTTCGAGTCTTCTTTCCAATGCAATTGGTTTCATCCAAATCCAACATCTGAGTAAGGAGTTATACTCGTTTTACTTCAGCCTCTCAAAACAGTTTTTTTGGGTCAACTTCAAACGATCATAACTCCTTGTACAGGACGAACTGGGTGGCCTAATTTATATGAAATGAACTCCCTTTGAATTATCTATCAAACGATACCAATTTCACCCAAATACGATATCGGAGCAAAGAGTTATGGCCGATTTACTTTAGCCTATCAAAATAGTCCACCATGGACAGATTCGGATTTACTTAAATTTTTAAGGGCAATATGGTCATTTTCCATCACCTCATGGACGAAAATTGGTCATTATATACATATACTTAGCCTCATATCCATCATTCATCATCCAATTATTGAAAATAAGAAACCCTAGCCTAATTTCAACTCCAATTATCTTATGATTCAACCGTAGAAAATCCAAATTGATTCCGTAGTTGTGTTCACCGTCTCGAGGGCTTCGAGAAGCACCCCTTATTTGTGCCAACAGGACTTCGAAATCAAAAGGGCCATTTTATGGTAAGGATGTAAATTATGTTGGTGTTATTTATATGGATATGTATATATATATGCATGTGAGCATAAGAAGTATGTTATTTGATTGTTGTTGAAAGATGATTGGAAATGATGTTGGATCATTCTTGTGCATGGTTGGATTATGTTGAATTGTGAAGGGATTTGGTGTGATGATGTGGTATTGAAATGATGATTATATATATATATATACACATAAACCTATTGTTCAAGTTGGTTTTTGGAATGTTTTGCAAATATTGGTTGTATGGAATTATGGAAGAGAATTGTGGTGTTGGGTTGCTAATACTAGATGCCAAATATTTCATTGTAGGTAAGTGATTTGTAAAGGCGGGAAGTTGTGTTGAATTTGTATCCGAATCTACAACGAGGTATGTAAAGCATACTCTAACGATGTTCTTTGGCATGAAAACACCAATGTTCCATCAAGTAAGATTCCGAGGTTGTCCAAAAACATGTATTGTTCTACATTACCAACGAAGTTGTTTCCATTCTATAAAGTGTCAAAATGTTTCATTGATATACCAAAAGGCTCCTATTTTATTGTTGTGATATTGATGATTCTGAAACACATTGTTGTTGTACCAATGAGTCTTTATTACATCGTTATTGTATAGAAGGTCTATTACTTGATTCCTATTGATGTATCATTGTTCCAAAGGTACTATATTGGCATGAACACAAATGTAATAACCTCAAAAGATTTTGAACTAAGTTATTGGAAAGATCTCTTATGTATGTTACTTGATATACGTGTGGGTGGTAGCTCAGGGTCTTAAGCCTAGCATGGGCCGATCCCGATACTTGATATGATTACAGTTGATATGTACTGGGGGCAGCCTAATGGTCACAGTACGATACAGCATTGATTATTGTTAGGTGGTTGGAGGTTCGGGAGGAGGAGGTAATGGCGAATAATAATTGTAAAGAATGAAATAAACGAATGTATACCGTTCCACAAATGTGTTTGAATTCAGCAACCCAATTCAGATTAATGATAATGTACATGATCCTAAAAGTGTTTATGAAGTGTGGTTCACTTCTATTATGATTTATTCACTTGCGTCTGATTTACTTGATCCCCTATATCACATATGATTATTTACAGCTTTATATACTCAGTACATATTTCGTACTGACGTCCCTCACGGGGGACCTGCATTTCATGCTGCAGGCACAGGTGCTTCAGCTTATTCACAGCATAGATAGGAGCCAGGTCATACAGCTATTGTTGGTGAGCTCCAGATTGCTTCGGAGCTTTCCGAGTCGGTTCCTTATATTTTGTTGTTGTACAGGAGTCATGTGTGGGCGGGGGTTTGTCCCGACCCTAGTTATGTCACGTATATCCTAGAGGCTTTGTAGACATAAGGAAGGGTAAAGTCATGGAAGTTTATATAGTGATGTTATGTTTGTATATGTGGTGGCCCCGACGGCCAAGTATTATATATATATTTGTGCGTGTTGTGCTAATACAGGTAATTAGATTCTTATATATGCAACGAAGTGTTGTCCAAATTTTTGGTGACATGTAAGTGAAAGTACAGGTATTTGAACGGGTTCTCCTGGGCCTTCTTGGCTTTGGGTGCCAGTCCGGCCCGATGGGATTTTGGGCCGTGACACATATTTATAGACTTATTACAACGTCGTAGATACACTCGACGAAGACTTTCTTATGAAAGAGGGTCAAATCACAATCTTGAAAGACTCGATAGGCAAACCTTTCGACCTCCTTACAAGTCCTGATTCTCTGTTGGAGTGATGGATGCTAAATGGCCAAACTAAATGTCAATGAACAAAATATGAATTATAGTTTGGCCATTTAGCATCCATCACTCTAATAGAGAATCAGGACTTGCAATAAGGTCTAAAGGTTTGCCTATCCAGTCTTTTAAGATTGTGATTTGACCCTCTTTCATAAGAATGTCTTTTTTGAGGGTATCTACCTTCTTTTTCAACATGTTGATCTCATAATTCAACAGCATGTTCATCTCACTGTAGCTCTTAACTTCCTCCCACATGAAATCCCTTTCCCGAAACACTTTTCGTAGTATCCCCTTCACAACGCCAAGTTCCTTCATGCATTCTTGCAAATCATTAGTGAGCTGGTTGATATTTTCGTCCTTTTTAGCACCTACCAGAATCAACCGTAAACCATGAAAAACAAAAAAGACACAAAGATCACCAATAACATTTCATCAGAAATTCAAAACAAACTCATAGCCTAGAAGTTCAACCAAATCATGAATCCTTTTTAACTGTTAAAATTCACAGTAGATAACTCGTGAGCTTGTCCAAAAATTAAGTCAGATGAACGAGCAAACTTACCGAAACCCCTTCGGGTAACTTTACCACATCAGAGCACAATCAGATCAATGGGTTTGAGGATATCACAAAGCTTATCATGTTCTTGGTTGGTCCAAGTGATTACACATTAAGGCGATTAGACATGTCGTAGAACGATAAGGATACATTCATAGTATTTAGACGTATGTTGTTTGAACTCTTTAAAAATGTATAGTTGATCATGACATGCCAGATTTAGAAAGGTAGCCATCAAAACAGCAAGAGCACCCCCTTCCATATTAGGAAGAAAATCTGGTTTCTTTCTATTTTTTCCATGTTGAATGTCTTTGTTTCTACATATTTGTTTTTGTACAACACATTCCATTTTCTTCATTTTCCTCTTTCTTTTGTGAAGTACAAAGCATGAAGTATTCCTTCACCTTCAATCCATAGATGACTTGATTTTCCAAATATTGACTTGCTTGACTTTAATCCTCCAAAGAGGGGGTTTGATCCTGCACGTCAGAGGCGGATTCAGAATTTAAATTTTTGATTGATGAGGTCAATCTTTAGATTTCTAATACATTTTTGAATTTGAACCTATTGCAAAATAAGTTTACTTTATCAGTATAATTCAACATAACTTATTTTTTAGGTATCTAACTAGCTAGTTTCACTTATTAATTATGAATGCAAACTTTGTTGCAGTTATCTTTCAGATGACCTGATAGTTTATAAAATAAAATTGACATTTTTTTCTTCCATTTCTTATGTAAACACCCTCAGGGAAATCATCTGAAATTTTCCCTTCAATTTGAGTCACTATGACAGCTTCTCCAATCTCTTCACCAGGGGCAAAGTTACTCTGTGAATTATATGAATTAATTATTTGTAGATGAAAAAGAATTCCAAAAAAAGATACAAAAATAAATACCTATGATCTGAAATATTTGTCAAATTAAAAAAAAGTGATAATGGACAAATATATATTTATTTATATACCTGAGATGGAGCAAAGGTTGGTCCAAAAATTCAAAGGTAAAATCTACAAAAGTGTTCAATAATTTGGAAGAAGTTTCCTTCATAGTTTTTGGAATATCCATTATCAAGGGAAAATGTTCCAAATTTGTCAAAAATGGTTGTTCCATCACAGTTAAAAAAAATGAAGCAAGTTTTAATTAGCTTAAAATTCAAAATTAATATTAGACCAAAGGTAATTATGCAATAGATCGTCATATTTTTTATTGTTCTTTATATCAAGGTTATTAAGCTCTCGATTATTCTACAAGGTGTCAGTGTTTGCTTTTGAGCAAGATTCAATCTGTCAATCCACGTGCATGGCTCATTTGGTTTGTCACCTTATTCCTAAGTAATTTTTAATGATTTTTTTCTGTGTGAAACATTAATGGTTAAACTGATAACCGAACCAACAACGATTTATAACCAATATCTTAAAGGTTCAATAATAGTTTAACATGTCTACAAATCGATAATTGATAAGTCGAACCTATAAACTTCAAATTATATTGAACCGATCGATACACAACCCTATGTAAAAGAGATTGCTCCTAATTAAGCTTTATTCTCTAGATCAAAAAAGCAATATGTGTAATTCACCATCATTTGAAATAGTAATTTAGTAAAAAAAAAGTTATTGTAGTCCCATTACTACGACTATATATATACACATATACATATGCACACCAATTAATTGACAATTGTTTTACGTTGACAGTCAGTATATCGAATCGAATTATTCTTCTTATCTTAGAACTAATTATACTTTATGAATATTATACAATCAGAATTAAGTGTGAATCATATATATATTTAAAATGCTTACCTTCAAAGTTGATGAGATAGAAGCTTTAAAGTCTTTAAATTTGGGCATAACTGGCTTTTGCAAACAACAATAATTAACTTGACATGCATAAATACAAGCAACCATTTTGGTTTTATTTACACAACAAGATACTGAAGGGCCCATTTACGGGCCCAATATTAAATTTTAAATATACTTATAGCTATTTAATTATTTTTTTCAAAAACAAAATGATCATTAATATTTTAAAAAAAAACACAATAGAAAATATAAGTAGAAATCACAATATATAATAAAATATAACTTCTTTTTTTATAAATTAAATAATATTTGTAACTTATTTAAGGTTTCATAATTAACATTAAAATGTCATATATTCTAATACTTATTTTAACATCATCTCAAGCACATTCTTTTAGATTAAACAACTAATTGTGATGTTTTTCTTTTCTATTTTATTTAAAAATTATACAAGAAATAGATTAAAATTATAAATATCTATTTATTAACATTTTATAAAGAATCATACGAAGCAATAAAGGATATTAATTCATACATAAATTGATCCTAAATATGTTTAGATTCATTTTTTGGGTGTTTAATAAAAAAAAATAAGGATCTACTGGAAGAACATTTCCATGAATCATAATATTAAAGGATTGTCTTTATGTCATGTCTTATATACGTTTAAAATAGGAGTCCAATTTAATATAGTAAGTGTGAAATTACTTTTTAAGTGATTTATCTACCCGGTGAGGAAATTACTACCCCAAATAAAGAGATTCAAAAGAATTAATAAAAGTTTTCATGATATATATTGTAGTAATTTAACATGAGATAGTTAATATTACATTTTAAATAAGTTTTAAAAATAATTTTAATAGATGCTGAGTAAATAATTATGTTTAATAAATTATATGTAGTGCAAATCTTTGTAATGATATGTATCATGTGAAGTTTTGAAATTATGGAGGAATCGGTTATCATATTTGATAGATAAACACTTATTCAATATTTATGAGTATTTTTTTATTATCTTACTATAATGTAGTATAGTTACTTGATGCAATTAAATGTGTGGCTAAAATTAATTTCACATTTTTATCTTTTATGGAACAGATCTAAGTATTTGCACATCCTCTTATAAACTATGTCTTCCTTTATTTCAATTTATAACATTTTGATTCGACATCGAATTTAAGATATATGAAGAAACTTTGCAATGTTTCAAATTATCTTTAAAATAAATAAACCTTAAATAAAAGAGTATCCCTTTGTGAGCTTATTGACAAATAAATGAAATTCAACATGACTAAAATATTAATAATGTTATAGAATACTAAAAAATAAAAAATGTCAATTCTTTTTTAGAACTGATTTAAAAAATATATATTATTTGAACTGAGACATAGGATGTATAATTGATAATGAAAAGATTATTATCATCACGTAATATATATTTCACTTTTTAAGTTTGTTCGAATTGTAAACATATTCAAGTATATCCAAATATATGTACCGTAATATTTTAGAATTGAATTTGTAAACCAAATCAAAATTTTAATCATCTAAGTAATATTATCTAAATTAATTGAATCGGTTCAAAAAATCAAATTTATCTAATTTGTGCACAAACTTGATCTTAAATCATGTAAATATTTTATACGTTTTTGTTTAGAACTAAATTTCATATTCTTTTATGAAAATTTTCTAAGTATACGATAACATAGTTACATTTTTTTCTAAATATTTCTATTGTAATAAAATAAAATTAAAAATTTCAAATCCTAGAAAAGAATTAAAATTTAGATAATATCTCATCGAAATAGATTACTTATTAATATACAAAACATATTTTTTGAAAAATTGTGCTTGAAAAAATATGGGGCCCATGTTAAATACTTGGCATTTTGGGTATATGTTTGGTTATTTTGTCATTTTGAAATTTATGACCAACTTTTAAGACTATATAATAGAAATAAATATTTTAGAGTATTTATAAAACAACAATTTTATCCTTGGTCATCCTCCAACTCACTCTTCTATAGAGTAATAAAAATAAAAGTAAAAAGTAATATAATTACTACTACATACAATAGAATAGAAATAGAAATAATAGTAGTAAAGTAATATTCTACTACTAATAAAGTAAAGATTTGATACTACTAAAAGACAAATTAGTAGTATTATCAGACTTTTACTTATATATTAGTAGGAAAAATAATAATAATAATAGTAATAGTAAAAAATAAAATAAAATAAAAAATAATAATAGTAGTAGTAATAGTATAAAAATGAATAATAAAAAAAATGAATCATAATAATAATAATAATAATAATAATAATAATAATAATAATAATAATAGTAAATAGGCACTAAAAGACAAAATAGTAGTATCAATGGTCACATTTCTATATATATATAGTAGTAATTTTTCTAGTATTGTGAAGAAGTGGAATATAATATTTTGTTTGGGACGAATTTATAGTTAGTTTATGTGACCAAAAAATTATTATTATATTGTTCCTAACAAGTAGGAGTTTATTGGTCGGCTTTTTTTGGGTTTCTTGTTTTTGCATGCATAATTAACATTTATTTTTGAACTCTATTAATTTCATATACATGTCACAAACTCACATATAAAAACTTAAAGATATCTATATCTTTTCTTTTCTATTATATAGAAGAGGTGGTTTCGACCACCTCTTCCAATTACCAAAAAACTCAATTACTTTCACTTAATTACAGATCATGCCTTAATATATGATAATTTCATTGTTTTATCATAATGATTTAAATATTTAATATATTTTATTAATTTATATTAATTAACTATAATTACATATTGAAAGTAAAATTTTTTTATTTATTTAATTGTCTATCATATTCAAAACTAATTTGTTACCATAAATCATAATAATTAATAACTTAAATATTTAAAAGACATAGAAATTTTATTGACTCTTACCAAAAAACCCCTCTACTCCCACTTAATTACATACCATGCTCCAATATATAATAATTCCATTGTTTCATCATAATGATTTAAATATTTAATATATTCAATTAATTTATATTAATTAACTATAACTACATATTAAAAGTAATTTATTATTTATTTATTTAATTGGCTATCATGTTCAAAACTAATTTGTTACCACAAATCACAATAGTTAATAACTTAAAATATTTAAAAGACATATAAAAAATTTATTAACTCTCATTATTTTAGCAATGCCATATAAATTGAATAAAAGAAAAAATACTGCAAATCATAATAATTAACAACTTAAAATATTTAAAAAATATATAAAAATTTTAGTTGACTCTAAAAATTGTATCGAAGCCACATAAATTGGGACACAAGGGGTAAATATATTATTTAATAATTAGGTAAAAATTATTATAAATCACAATAATTAACAAGTTAAAATACTTTTTAAAACATAGATAAAATTTCTATTCAACTCTCAAAATTTTATCAGTGCAACATAAATCATGACAAAATAAAAAATTATCTTAATTAATTGTAACTAAATATTTAAAGTAAATCAATTTTATTATTTTAATTGACATTTATATAAAAAATAATCTTTTTATTTATTTATTTTAGTAAATTAAATTTTAAAATTATTTTTTTCTTATATAAAAATATTAATATTTAAACTTACTTTAAATTTTTAAATTACAAAATTAATAAATTTAATTTAATAAAATAAATTTCTAATGAATATTTTCTTAGAATTTGTGTTGGGTCAATATGTATCAAGTTAAAAAGAAATAAATAAAAATATATAGTAAAATTTTATTGTTGTGAAAGATAAATATAATGCACTATCCAATAATATTTCATAATATCATATTTTGCATATGCAAATATAGCATCACATATTTAATTAATATACTATTCCGGTGAATTATCGATTATTACTATTGGATATAATAAAATTATATTAATTTTTATAGTAGTAACATAATCAATCGCTCTTAATTAATTATTATGAGTCATCTAGGTATTAAGAAGATAAATAATATTTAATGAAAAATAAAATAGACATAAAATATGAAATTAACTCTTAATGTTTTGAATTAAATTTTCATCTTTCAAATGATAATTATACTATATCACTCCTTATTATAAGTTATTTATGTATTAGAAAAATAAGAATAACAAAATGATATGTCAACATAAAATATTTGATTGACTATCAAAATTATATTAGTGCACATAAATTGGAAAGGGACAGAAGAAGATATAAAGCAACATATATTATTTGAAAATGAAATAAAAAGTACTGTATATAACAATAATTAATAATTTTTTTTTAAATTGACTGATTTCTACTTCAGCTACTTTAGACGTGATTTTGCTATATCACCCCCTAATTAATTATTGTGGTTATTTAAGCATTGTGCCACATAAGTTGAGATAGAAAAAATATTATATATCACAATGGTAAAAAATTTAAATTATTTAAAAAAATATAATTGGTTGTCGTCAACACAATTCTGGACAAGGAGAGTAGCATATATTATTCAAAAATTACATAAAAAGTATTATAAATTACAATTTTTAACAACTTAAAATATCTAAAAATAATTTAATATGTCATATATTTCCAAAAATTACATGAAAAATAACAGAAATCACAATAATTAACAACTTAAAAAATTTAAAAGATATAAAATATTGAATAAATACATAAAAATGACCCTAAACTTGACACCAAATTATAACTTTGATCTTAAATTTTGACAGTGCACAAATATGACCTTTAACTATTTAAAACTGCACAAATATGACCTCCAATTCTACGTGGCAAAATGCGTGTTCAACACGCAAAACTGGGCGCGGTCAACTTAAAATCTAAGGATATAATACATAAATATGACCTTAAACTTTGACAGTGCACAAATATGACCTTTAACTATTTAAACTGCACAAATATGACCTTTAAATAACTCTTCTCTATTATTTTTTCATTATTTTTGGCTCAAAGATGAAAATGACATCTAATTTCTTTTGTCATTGTGGAAAAAGAGCAATATTGAAGATTTATTAATTAGGCGGGTCAGCCTCATACGAAAAAATCGAGCGGGTATGCATATATATATATATATATTATAAAACAGAGGACGAATTTAAGTTATATAATATATCTAAATATTATTTATTTAAATATTAAATTAAAGATGAAACTATACTAATAATAAAAAAAATTATAATTTTAATAAAACATTATTAAATTAATGTTATTAAGGGTAATAGTAGTAGTATATTAAGCAAACGTTATCAAATTAATGTAATTAAAATGTTATTAAATTAACGTTATTAAAACGTTATTAAATTAATGAGGGACGGACCTACGTGGTTGCCATGGGGTTCACCCGAACTCCCTCGGTAAAATAATTACGTTGTATATATATAAGATAGAAAATGTATATTTATGTATGTATATTAATGTTGAACCACATGAAACAAGACACTTAGATAGCCTAGTGGTGTTATTTGCTCTTCTTGGACGCTTTCTTTAGCCTACTATGCAGGTCAATCCCTGCTAATGGCTGTTTTTTTTTAATTAAAAAAAAGCTAGGTGTTGCTGCTATAGAAATAAGTAAAAATAATAATAATAATAATTTTTTAAAATTAAAAAAAATTTAGGTGCTGCTATTATAGAAATAAAAAAAATTATTATTACAATAATAATAATAATAATAATAATAATAATAATAAAAGCAACGTCGTTTTAACACAAAAAGCAAAACTTTGACAGTGCATAAATATGACCTTTAACTATTCAAAACTGCACAAATATGACCTCTCTCCAAATCAGCCCTTTTAACGACGTGGCACCGTGTGATTGGATTACCTTTCCACGTAGGCGGGAGTGAGACTCGCGCATGGGGTTGCAAAATCGGAGGTCATATTTGTCCAGGTTTTGAATAGTTAAAGGTCATATTTGTGCACTATCAAAGTTTAAGGTTAAAGTTATAATTTGATATCAAGTTTAGGATCATTTTTATGTATTAATTCAATAAAAAATAATAAAGAACATTGACGACTATAGTTAATGTCAATTTAAGATAGATGGCACTAACTATAAAAACATGAATATTCCATTTCAATCTCTTTTTACATTTTACACGCACTACTCAGTATGTTATTTATTAAAATGTATTGATTAATTAGTTATCATCTTAATAATTTTATAATGTATTGATTGTTTATATAAAATAACATTAAAACTAATCTCGCTGTACATTGTAATTACCTAAATAAATTTAACTGTCCAGCTTTATAGATTTGGATAAAACCTAATCATTATACTCACCTAATCATTATGCATTCACTAATTAAATTGTCAACTTAATATGCTCATTGTTCATTAATTTAGTAAAGTTTAATTTGAATTTAAAAATAATTAAACATTTAAATTTTATTGTTTGTCTTTAATTTTTAGAGCTTTTTTTTTTAAAAAAAACAAAATCAAACTTAAATAGTAATATTTAAATGTTATTGTTATTAGTAATATTTTAATTTTTTCCTCATAATCAACTAATTACTAATACATTATTTGGCTTCGTTTTGTCTCTTTTTTGGATGTTCGGTCATTTTGTTGTTTGATGTACGTTAAATGGTTTATTTTATTTTATGTTTGGTCATCATGAGAACAAGAAGAAATAAGGTGAGGCCTACCAAAGAACAACAATTCATACACATTTTTTGGTGTTTCATGCATCCGGTATGTACATTGAAGTCCAATTAAATTTAGATTCGCGTCGGAAAGCGACACATTGAGGGGTAAACTGCTTCCTAACAAAGGCGACTCCGTACCTAAGAGATTCAAATCCGAGACCCTAATCCGATTAAGGTTAAAGGAGAACTTGCCACTCTATCACAATCGGTCATATAATGTCTTTAATGAATATGTTGAGCTAGACACAATAACTTGCAGCCAAATGCCAAATTGCAATTTAAGCCAAGACAACTAGAAGTTTGGTTTCATAATATATGAAATAGTAGTCCTAATGTTGGTCTATAAATTCAAAGGACAAATCTACGAAAGTGCCCAACAATTTGAAAGAAGTCCCCTTCATGACTTTTGGAACAAAACATCCATCATCAAAATTGTAACACCCCGTAAATTTTTTCGTACACTTATCGCGATTATATGGAGTCCTAAAGACTTGCGTATGGGTTAAATTAAGTTTATGGTGTTCGGAAGTATCCCGTCAATAGTTGTATGTGTAGGTATTGGAATAAGTTTTCCAACGATATAAAGTTCGCCCAAAACAGAGGAGTATTTCATATAAGCGAGCACATTCGAAATTTCAAAACGGTGGCCGGGAAGCCTGTGAACAGTAATTCTGCAGGAAAATTACTGCAGCTAGGCAATCCAACTTTAGACGATCATAACTCCTTGTACAAAAAGAACTGTGTGAGCTGCTATATATCGACGAACATCTACGAGAGTCTTCTTTCCGATGAAATTGGTTTCATCCAAATCCAATGTCTGAGTAAGGAGCTATACCCGTTTTACTACAGCCTATAAAAAAAAACAGAATTGTAGGACAGATTTTTGGGTCAACTTTAAACGACCATAACTCCTTGTAAAGGAAGAACTGGGTGGTATACTTTATATGAAAATGAAAGCCCTTTGAATTATATTTCCAATGCAATTGGTTTCACCGAAATCCGATAATGGAGCAAAGAGGTATGATTGATTTACTTCAGCCTGTCAAAACTGTCCACTGGGGACAGATTCGAATTTATTTAAATCTTTAGGGCAAAATGGTCATTTTCTATTACCTCTTGGACGAAAATTGGTCTTTATAAACCTGCACTTAGCCTCATATATATCAGATATCATCCAATTATTAAGAGAAGGTGAAACCCTAGCCTAATTTCAACTTCAAATATTTTGTGATTCAACCGTAGAAAATTCGAATTGGTTCCGTAGTTGTGTTCACCATCTCGAAAGCTTCGAGAAGCACCCCATGGTTATGTAAGGAGGATTCTAAATACAAGAGTTCATTGTTAAGGTATGAATATTGTTTATTCTTAATTCTTATCCATGAATAAGTATTGATAAAGGATTATGAGTATTGTCTTGATGTTGGAAGATAACTAGAAACATAGTTATGAATTGTTGTGTATAAATTGTTAGTAGTAAATTATGGAAGTTGTTGTATTGGATTATGGAGGATGAATTGTGGTGATATATCATTATATTAGTGGTTATGTATGCCTAGTGATCATGTTGGTATTGGATGGTGATTAAGAAGGGAAATAAAGGCTAAGAGTGATGTTGAGGGATATTTCATGAAAATGCATGATATGTGAATGTAATAAGAGTATAAGAGGATGTATGTAGTACTCTTATTGATGAGCTAAAGGATTACTTCCTAGACATTATTTGGTGAAGTTAATACCTAAATGGTAAGGTTTGGTTGCTAATACTAGTTTGCCACAAATGACTTATTGTAGATAAGTGTTCGAAGAGTACGGGAAGTCACTTGTATTGAAGTGGTTATATCAAGGTATGTAAGACATACTCTATCTAATCTTTGGCATGAATAATGACCCATGGCACTCTCAAGTAAGCTTCCAACATTGTCCTATGACACATGAAACATAATAACATCATATGATCTTCGACACTACCAATTGAACTTGTTTTCACTTTTAAGATGTCCGGCTAGTCAAAAAAATGTCCATATACTATTGTTGACGCCGAAATGGTTTAATGAGGTATCCATGATTCTCTACTTCATTTTCATGATATTGATTACCTATTTACATGTTTTTCCTATTGAGGTATCATGGTTTCAAGTTCCATAAAGTGTGACCACAAAGTAACCAATCTCAAAGATTAATTAAATTAAGAAATGGAATGTCTGTATTTTAAATTGATGATATGATGTATTGTATTAGTACCACTGATCAGTTGGCCATTGTATTATAAAGATTATGTATATATGCTATTCCAGGGGTGGTCCCTGATGTATTGTATTAGTACCACTGATCAGTTGGCCATTGTATGACATATGTTATGTATTGATAAGGATTACGGGAAGTAATGATATGAAAGTAATGTGCAGGTATCCCATCAGTTCTTTTAAGTGTGGTCTACTCATACTGTTTATTCACTGGTATCTGGGTTCTGTTGATCTTTTGTATCTCATCTTGATACTCACTGCCTTACATACTCAGTACATATTTCCATACTGACGTCCCTCACGGGGGACCTGTATTCATGCCTGCAGGAACAGGTACTTCAGGTCGTACACCTCCGTAGTAAGAGCCAGGACATTCTGTTGTTAGTGGTGAGCTCCAGTTGTTTCGGGGCATCCCAAGTTGTCTCTATATGTACTTTTGGTATTTGTATAAAAGTCTTTTATGGGTGGGAGTTTGTCCCGACCCCAACTCAGTTGTGTATCTATGTAGAGGCTTTTATAGACATATTGTACAACCATAGGAGTGTTTGGTTGATAGACGTGATGGCTCTAACGGCCAATTACTGTTCATATATATATTTATGCGTGTCTGCTGGGCTGATACAGGTACTGTTTTCTTCTATTTACAACGAAGTGCTGCCCAAATTTCTAATTTTCATAAGTAATGTAAATGTGAAAGTATAGGTTATGAACGGGTTCTCCCGGGCCTCCTCGGCTACGGGTGCCAGTCCGCTCTAATGGGATTTGGGGTATGACAAAAATAATGATGCAATAGATCATATATAGTCAATCAATATAACTTTACACCAATCCTAAAAGAGAGCAATACATGTTATTCACCATCATTATAGTTATTTAGTAAAGCAAAGAGCTACCTTGATTAACATCTTTCAACTCTGGCTTCTAAATAATTACAACCAAATCTTTACATAACATTCATTCATTATACCGACATAATCAAGAGGGCAAAAAGGCACGAATGGGCCATTTTGGGACCTAATTGGTGTACTATAGCATACGATTTTTGAGGTGGGCCCTGGGGTAGGGTGTGATTTTGGCCAAAAATCGCCCGGGCTGCCCCAAACAAGTTGGGGAGCTGCCTAAAGTGGGCCTTTGTGGGTTTTTAGGCGGTTTGGATGGTCAAATAGGCCAAACGATGCAAACGGGCCAAATTGGTGTGCTATAGCCCACGATTTTTGGGGTGGGACCGAGGGCCAAGCGTGATTTTGGCCGAAAATCAACCAGACTTCCCCAGGTATGCTGGGGAGAGGCCTAGTGTGGGCCTACGTATTTTCTTGAGCGGTTAAATAGGCAAAACAACGCGAACGGGTCATTTTCGAGCCAAATCGGTGTACAAGAACCCACGATTTTGGGGTGGGCCTGGGGGGCGGATGTGATTTTTACCAAAAATCAATTGGGCAGCCCCAAATAGTCTGGGGGCGGCTTAGTGTGGGACTGTGGTTTTTTGGGCGGTTTGGATGGTCAAACAGATGAAACGACATGAATGGGCTATTTTTGATCTAAATCGATGTGCTATAGCCCACGACTTTGGGGGTGGACCCAAGGGTCGGGTGTGATTTTGGCCAAAAATCAACCTGGCTGCCCCAAATAGGCTGGGGAGCGGCCTAGTGTGGGCCTTGGTGGTTTTTTGGGTGGTTTGGATGGTCAAACGGGTAAAACGGTGCAAACGGGCTATGTTGGGGTCAAATTGGTGTGTTGGCCAAAAATTTATCGGGCTGCCCAAACAGGTTGGGGAGTGACCTAATGTCGGACTTTATTTTTTTTGGGTGGTTTAAGTGGTTAAATAGGAAAAACGGACCATTTTCGGACCAAATTGGTATGCTATAGCCTACGACTTTTATGGTGGGCCCAGGGTCGAGACGTGATTTTGGCCAAAAATCAACCGAGATTCCCCAAACAGGCTGGGGAGCAGCCTAATAGGGCCTTTGTGCTTTTTTGGGTGGTCAAATAGGTAAAACGGTGCAAATGAGCCATTTTCGAGCGAAATCAGTATGCTATAGCCCATGATTTTTGGGGTAGGCTCGGGGTTCGGGCGTGATTTTGGCTAAAAATAAATCGGGCTGCCTCAAACAGGCTAGAGAGCGCCTAGTGTTGGCCTTTGTGATTTTTTGGGCAATTTGGGTGGTCAAATGGGCGAAACGGCGCGAACGAGCCACTTTTGGGCCAAATCAGTGTGCTATAGTCTATGATTTTTGGGGTGGGCCCAGAGACCGAGAGTGATTTAAGCCAAAAATCTACTGGGCTTCCCTAAACAAGCTAGGGAGCGGCCTAGTGTGGGACTTTATGTTTTTTTGGGCTGTTTGAGTGGTCAAACAGGCGAAACGACGCGAACGGTCCATTTTTGGACCAAATCGGTGTGCTATATCCCACGATTTTTGGGGTGGACCTGAGATTCGGGCTTGATTTCGGCAAAAACTCGATCGGGCTGCCCCAAACAGGTTGGGGAGCGGCCTAGTGTGGGCCTTTGTGATTTCTTGGGTGGTTTGGGCGGTCAAACGGGCAAATCGGCGTATACGGTCCATTTTTGAGCTAAATAAGTGTGCTACAGCCCACGATTTTTGGCCAAAAATCGATCGAGTTGCCCCAAACAGGCTGGAGAGCTGTCTAGTATGGGCCTTTGTGGGTTTTTAGGCGGTTTGGGTGGTCAAACAAGAGAAACAATGTGAATGGGTCATTTTTGGGCTAAATTAGTGTGCTATAGACCACGAATTTTGGGGTGGGACTGGGGGCCGGGCATGATTTTTGCCAAAATTCGATCGGGTCACCCCAAACAAGCTGGAGAGCTGCCTAGTATGGGTATTTGTGTATTTTTGGGTGGTTAAACGGGCAAAATAGCGTGAATGGACCATTTTAGGGACAAATCGGTGTTCTATAACTCACAATTTTTGGGGTTGGCCAGAGGGCCGAGCATGATTTTAGCCAAAAATTGACTGGGCTATCCCAAACAAGCTATCCTATGGTTTTTGGGGTGGGACTAGGGGCCGGGCATGATTTTAGCCAAAAATAGATTTTCTTTACACAATTTTTCTAGAATTGTGAATGAGTGAATAAGAAGATTTTGTTTGAGACGTTAGATTGTGTGACTAAAAAGCATTGTTATTCGTAATACTTAATTGATATGTATTTTTGAACTCAACTTAATTCAAACACACATGACAAATTCATATACTCACAATTGAGCAATATATATACGTTGTTGTCAAAGTCGTTGATGCACTAACAAATGTGTAAATGTTTTACTAACGTAATTAACGTGTTATAGAAGATTAGCTATCTTATTTTTCAGATTATTAGGTTTATTTGTTATGGTGAAGAGAAGTCAATAATTAAGCCAGTTGTTAAGTGACTACAAAATAGCATCCCAATTAATTAATATTCTATTTGACTTTTTTTCTTTTAAGATTAAAAGTCGATCGTAGCTTGGTGAAGGCTAGGCATAGAGCCATAGACCCCAACCTATATATAGACCAAATTTTTTATATCAAAAAGATTTAATAAATGGTGAAACTTTATATCTTCAAACGGAATAATAAATCGGAGTAGAAAATTACAAAGAGTCTAGTTTTTAAAATAGGGATAGAAAATCACAAAGATTTGAGTCTCTGAAACAATTGATACAAAACAAATTATCATAAAATAAAAAATTTAATTCTAAACGAACGAAATTCACTGCGCTTCCCTTAAATAATTTTACCTCTTCGTTATTGTCCAAGATATTGAATTAATTCTTCTCATAACAGAACATAATTTTTTTTATTGGTAAAGTAGATAGAATATAATACTATTTTGTAATAAGTAATCATTCATAGCCAAAAAAACCTCAACAGACTTAATAAACAGAACAAATTACTCAATGCACACTCTATTTAATAAAAGAAATATTCAGAAATTTAGTGGAAATTCAGTCAAAAAATTTGAAATATTCTCTCTATATTTATAGACAATAAATGAGTGAGATGAAGAACTCCAATCCCAAAACTGTCTTTTTTTTTTTTTTTTTTTTTTATAATTGAAAATTTATTAATCACCAAAGTGTATTACTTACAAGACAAGCTTAATTACTCACAACTTAGCTAATCTTGAAATAATCAAGCACAACAACCTCTCTATGGTCTAGCTACTGCCTAATACTACACTAGGAGTGTCAAACGGGTCAGGCTGGGCCACCTCGGAACCGACCCTTCTATTTTAACTAGGTTGAGGGCCCGTTAAGGGCCGGATTTGGCGCTAGACAGGCTGGTCGGGCCCACAGTAAAAAAATTAAAACCCACCCTAACCCGGTCAAAACCCACCAAAACCCGGTCAAACCCGGTTAAAAACCGGTCAAACCCATTTAAAAAAAATAAAAAATCCAATATACACTATATACACTACAATTATATACACTCTAATATACACTATATACACTCCAATATAGAATATATATTTTTAAAAAAATATATAAACAATTACACATATATACGTACCATTCAATATATAATTATATATGACTATACGTACTACTTTAAATAAAACATATACTATAATAGTATAATATATATATATATATATACACTACAATATATATATATATATATATACATATATATATATATATTTATATACTAATTTATAAAACATATACACATTTATACGTTAAATATATATGCTTATAGAAGATATAAACACATATATACGCACCATTCAATATTTATGTACTAGTTGTCTACTTTAAATAAAACATATACTACAATATATATATATATATATATATATATATATATATACATACATACATACATAGTTATATACTAATTTATAAAACATATACACATGTATACGTTAAATATATACTACTTTAGAAGATATATACACATATATATGCACCATTCAATATATATGTACTACTTTAAATAAAATATATACTACAATATACATACATATATATATATATATATATATATATATATATATACAACAATATGTGTATATATATATATAGTTACATACTAATTTATAAAACGTATACACTTGTATACGTTAAAGATATACGTCTATAGAAGAAATATACACATATATACGCACCATTCAATATATATGTACTACTTTAAATAAAGTATATACTACAATATATATATATATATATATATATATATACACACACACACTTACATACTAATTTATAAAACATATACACTTGTATACGTTAAATATATACTTCTTTAGAAGATATATACACATATATATGCACCATTCAATATATATGTACTACTTTAAATAAAATATATACTACAATATACATATATATATACAACAATATGTATATATATATAGTTACATACTAATTTATAGAACATATACACTTGTATACGTTAAAGATCTACGTCTATAGAAGATATATACACATATATAAAAGGCTGTTTTAGGTGGCTGAGGGGGGAGAGAGTTCTTTCTAGGGTTGGAGATCTGAGGTTCGGAAAAGGAAGGTTTTTTCTCTGTAACATTTTTAGGGTTTGATTTTTTTTGAGGTCGGAGAAGGGGGAAGAAATTTTGAGGTGAAAACTTTGAGGTTTCGAAGGTTTATTAGAAAAAGGGAAACCCATAGTTTTAGGATTCTTCTTTTTTCTGTTTCTGTGGAATCCTTACTGGTGATTGAAGCTTTTGAGCGAGAGATGAAGATATCAATGTGTTAGGGTTCTCAGAAGATAAAAGCTATCTCCTTTTTTGTAGAATATCCTCTGTCTTTTGTTTCCTTTTAGAAGTTTGGTCGATCATTTTGGAAGTTCCCGAATCGACAATATCAACTCCCGATAGTGACAACTTCGCTGATAGCTCGTTCGTCCCGTTTGCTGCTCCGGAATAGGTGAATGGCTCTCCAATTTTAATTCCTGTTACTGTTCCTACTTCTTTTCTTCATCTCCTCCTCTATAATGTTATGATTGTGACGTTGTTCGACGAGAATAGCTGTAGATGGCTTTAACGGTCATAGGAATTAGTAGATGATAAATGTGTTTGTGTTTCTCTCGCTGAATCAAAATTCATGCTATCATGTATGCTCTGTATGGATTCTGAAATTTTCATCGTCGCTACTTCGAACTCTCCCCTTTGTATTATTGTTGTTGGCACGTTGTTAACCTCGTTGTCAGTATATTTGTGAAGTTTTGTTTACCTTTTTTTGTAATTGAATCTGTTTAGTAAAGATCCGTAGTTTCGTGTCTGCCTTAGGAATCACTGCAAGGTTAGTTTCCATGCTAGTCATACTACGATATTTTCAAGGAAAAACTGAGCCTGTTGATCTGATTGCTGAAAATTTAGTCATTTAGATTGTATTCATGACTTTGGAGGTACGTAGTAGGTGCTCCTTATCTTTCCTGAAGCGTTATATGGCATCGGGTATAATTTAGGGAGTCTTTTGATGTACAGTAGCAAAAATTAGTAATTCAGTTCATTAAGGACGCTTAATCTTTTTTTGGTTTCAGTTTTGTCTGGCGAGAGGGGAAAAGTTTTGCATAATAATTTTGACTCAATCGGTAGTCGTTTTACTATGTTAAAGCCTTAAAAAAGTTCTCTGAATTATTTTGTTTATTCTTATTTAGTTTCAGTTGTATACCAAAATATTCTGATTATAAATACGCAATACACATATGTTGGTACCTCCCATGACCTTGATGGAACTAGATCCTCATTTTTAAATCGAAGATTATTTGGCTAGAGTCAGTATTTGTGTGGTGGTATACTAGAATTAATAAATAGATATCTGGTATTTGAATATTTTAGTGCATAAAAGCAACAGGTCAGTCATTTTTATGATACGAAGCCGTTCTAAAGTAAGGGGGGAGGGGGCTGAACTAATTCATAAGAAATCCATGTCTATAAATTATCTGTCATTTTCATGATTGTTTTTTTTTCTGTTGTTCTAGCTAAGAGATAGAATGAATGCTTCATTAGTTCTTTGTTAACTATCGTCTGGCCTGTTATTATCATTGTCCTAATTGCCTTCACTTTGATGTTTTTTAAAGACTTATTTACTATCATTAGATTGTTGTTTTTCTTTGGTAAACTCTATCCTAGTTCAGTCTTAACTTTCAAGTTCCATGTTGGTTATATAGTTCAAATTGTTAATTCCTGTGTCGTTGCGTCAATTCATAGCTCAAATATTAAAGTCCTTTCGCCTGTCGTATTGAGTAGTTTGAACGTTATTTGTTATGATTAGGATCCATAGTTTTAGCTCTATAAAATATTAAGTTAATTCATTGCATGTTTGAGCAAGATGTTGGTTCTTGTGATAGGAAATTCTTTCGGCTTACAAGTTTATCATTTTTTTGTTTGATGTTCTCGCCTGTATACACTTACATCTACTAATCCTTTGCACATTTTTTTTGCATGAACTTGCACGGGAGTCCAATTGGGTTCTTTATTATTGTATTACACTACGGGCCACTGAGGCCAACCCTTTAGAAGACGTGAAAATCGATCACATAGCATATGGTTACAAGGAGTCGTAAGACATGAATGAGCCAAAATCTCGTCCTTGAAGCAGCAAAGGAGCTTGGATTTTTTTATTATTTGCATTTATTCATTTGATGTCGTCTCTTCATTATTATTTATTTCTTTATTTCATCATTCATTCATTTGGGCCGTGAAGTCAAAATTGTACTTAATACAGGTGGAGCGGGATTCGAGCCAAAAGTTCGAAAACTAGATTAGGACAGGGTCGACGGTTTGGGCTTAAAAGCCTAAACCACTATTTCTCCCTTTCCTCTTTCTCTTTTCCTTACTTGTTTACATGTTTGTTGCGAACCTAGTTAATCCCTTAGTCAATTCGCCTAAAAACTAGTTTTGCATGAATTTCAATACATTTCTAAAATCGAGTTCTTTTCAAAAATCAATCTTTTCTGAAATTAGTCAAAAGACGCTTTCAAACAGGCCGGATAACCACAAAGTTAGCGGGCGTTTTAGGTGCCTAACACCTTCCTAAAACGTTAATAGGAACGACTTACTCGGAATCTCTAACTTAAACCAATTTTCCTGTTTTGAATCATTTTAAGTAACTCTCTAAAGGTTTCTTAATTCCTTTTCAAAATTAAGTGGCGACTCTCAAAAAGTCAAAATTTCTCCGCAAAATAGAAATGGCGACTCTGCTGGGGACATCTAATTAGATTTTAACCAAATATTTGATTTTGTCTTTTGATTAACTGTTTATGTGTTCATGTGTTTCGATTATGTAGAGTTTAATTATTGCATAACATGGAATATTCCTACATTATTTAAACTGTTTTAGGGTTTCGTGGGTATCCCGGCCCCTATTGATCAATTCCAAAAATGTGTTGGAAATACAAATAGTTTATTAGCACGTGAGTCGTCTGATGGTTGTTTGTATTTTCAAACTCAAGTTGTCAGCTTGAGAACCAGTGTTCAAACCCACTCTAGACATCGAGGATAGAACGAAATCAAAACCTTATTTTAGGCATGAGCCTAGGATGACCCAATACTCGAGCGGGGTATTGGGCCCATTAGAAAACCTTTCCTACGTCTATTGACCCTGAGTCAATCATAGACGGATCATACTTATGTGTTACAGAAATATATGCTTTTCTAAATTCAATCCATTACCCTTTGGGGTCGGGGAAAGGCTTATCTTTGTCTTCTTTTATGTATATATGGCTCAATATCATTTTCATGAAAAGTTCAAGATGGTTACCAAACCTAACGATTACCTGAAATTGTGGTGGGATTACATGGGTCCAGATGAGAGAAAAATTGTTAGGACATACATCGGGCATCTGCCTTCGTTGATCGAAATGGACGCTTGGCCTGAAATGATCCACGTGCTTATGAATTTTTGGGATAATCAGAATATGGTGTTTCGCTTCGAGGATATGGAATTGAATCCTACCATCGAAGAAGTGTTAATTTTCTGTGAGAGTATTGAAATGTGTTTTAAGAGAAAGGAAAAAACTGATAAAAATATTTTAGTTCCTGCCGTGTGGGACCGTCAAACAATTAAAGAGGCATTTTTAACTGACGACGATTCAACCGTGGGTTTTGGAAGATAATTAGAGATCTGGAATCCCCACATCGTAGGCTTCAAGGATCATCCCTCAATTTCTTAAATAGAGGTACGCGCGGTTTTCCTAAATTCTCATGGGCATAGAAAAATCATGTTTTAGAATGAGGTTTTTGAATCTATGTATATATTCAAGTATTAAATATTTTAACATTATTTTTTTGGTCTTTTGACCTTCCCCAAAGTGATTTGAGAATATGAATGTATGAAACCATGTATTTAAGAATGAATTCTTCTTGAGAGCATGATTTTCGGTGAATTCCCTCTTTAGTGAATTTTTCAGATTTTTCATAATATATGAATTGTTTTGCAATGCATCCCTGAAAAGCACTATATGAAATGATTGAACTCTTGTTATGATTTTAAGGTGGTTTTAAATTACTAAAGAGGGAATCTAGCATGAATGTTTAATGTTCATAATGTATGTAATGAAAGAGTGCATGGATTTCCTAAAGGCACTAGACCACCATATGTTGATGAAATTTTTGCATGATTTTGACTTGAGTTTCGAAACACGAAATCTTCTGTATCAGTTGCATATTTTTGGTGGTCTAAATTATGCTTTAAATGAAATATTTACCTTAATGTATTATGGCTCAGAAATCATGACTTGCAAGTCTTGGTATGACGATACCAATTCAGACCAATGCCAAATCAGACTCAGACTAATAAACATTTCAGACTATCATGATTTTAGATATTCAGAATGTTACACGTAGAGAAAAGGTTAAAAATGGGCATACAGAGATGTTAGGTGGTTCCCTGAAGAGGGTTTGAGTTCAAGCAACTTATTGCCTAAAATCGTGGTTTGCCGACCCGGGTATATTATTATACGCTGACTTAAGTGTCATGTGGCGTATCAGATTCATGAACTCCAATCCTTGCAACATACTTGGGTTGGAGGCTTCTCCACCAAGTCAATGACGGATTTCATATTGCCTGTAGAATATTAGACTTGTAGGGGATACCACCTAACTCAGAAGTAATACACAGATCAGAGTTTGAGATTTACAGACAGGTTATGATAACGCCCAAACTACAGCTCTCGTAAGAGTGTAAGCGGTCGCTGTCAAATATAGAACCCAACTGGGTTGGGTGTCGAATCCCACAGGGAATACTTGGTCACTAAGTGTTGCAATTATTAGTAGACTGTTGGTCGAAACTTCTATGAAAAGGGGGGTTTGATTTATGCGTGAACTAATAGTATCAAAGTAACGAATGAGATGAAGTATTTAGTAAGAGTTAATCAGAGAGAATAATAAGTTAGGGTTATGTCCACCTTATGAGTTCTACGTATCTATTAGCTATGAGGAATGCGGAATTTAGACATGCATGCACTTATAGAGATTCGTATTCTAATGGTAAATCCTAGTGTTTCTCAACCATCAAGAATTATTTCACTTTAACTCTCTCGAGCTTAAAGTGTATAACTAATGGTACAAACTCTCCAAGAGGTTAATCCGGTTAAGGCATTTACGTGTAAACAGGGGTTGGTAGCCCTATTTCCTTGTCACACTTTCTTTTCCAAACATGTAACCTTTCTCTCGAACAATTTAATGCTATACTGGCATATTCCTACGTTTGCAACCATAAGAATTCAATTAAAACGAAGAGAGTAATGATATAAGTAGCATACACATCAAGAATTCACAAACTCATAGCAATAGATAGTATCTCACAAGGTTTCCATAACCCTAACAGAGAAGTTTGGCTACTCATGAGTACAACGGAGATCACAATAAACATCATCATCATACCAAAGCTAGAACAGTCTCACGTTGGGTATGAGATTGGCGTCAAAAGGGATTGACGATTTTCTCTCCTCATTGCTCACGTGTTTGCCGTGTTTCCCTGTCTTAAAACTTATAGATTCTGTAAACTCAATAATCTAAAGTGTCGAATGAAAGGAATCGAATGAGTGAAAAACCATGCTGAATAATTCAGCAAATAAGGTTTTTATAACATCCTTGTCCTAGTCCTACTAGGTTACTGCTGCACCCCTAAGTATTAAGAAATACTGATTTTGCCCGGGACAGATTCTCCATACATCACATTCAGTCCACAAGCTTCCAAAAGCTGCCTTCCTTCTTACGTGAAGTTTTCCTTTGCTGCCCAAAGGTCCACAAAGTGCTGAAATCTTCATCGTTAATACCTGAAAAACATGCTAATCACATAGGTTAGCTCACTTACAGGAAAATGGACTAAAAGTGCAGGAATTATATATTTTATCCTCAAAACTTAGCTATAACATGGGCAAATTATGGTGTTTAGGCGTGTAAATACGCCTAACATCACCACCCCACACATAAAGCTTTGTTCGTCCTCGAACAAAATATTACGTCTATGCAAACATCTACTTAGAATTTCATAGTAACAACACAAAATGTTCAACAAGACATGCACGACAATCATTAACAAAGAGTAGTTTTCTTGATCACTACTAGAAACAATTCAACCTCCAACATAGACTCGTGATGATGGTTAATTCGTATCCACAAGTTAAGCCACAAAGAATCATATAACACTACCCAAAACTCATCAACCATGTGTGTCTCACACAAGATATCACCCATAATCACTCACAAATTTTGCATTTTTCGAAACATGGGTACAAGATTCTCCTTGCTCTCACTCTCACATAGAATTCATATGTTGCAACTGATGACCATAGGCTTGCCCTTAGTGTAATGCTCCACTAATATCAGAATGCTAAGCTTAGGATCAAATAGGTCTTTACATGGTTGTAATGTAGGCTAAGGGACAGGTAGGACTATTTTGGCCAGAAATAGTGACTATGTTCCCTAAGCGCTTTAATACATTACGTTATGTCATTAACACTTTCTTTTAAACAACCCCTCTACTTTCCTTTCATCTACCATCCCTTTTCACCGATTGTTTTCTTTTTATTTGATTTATTTATTTATTATTTTGTTTTTATAAAACACCTCTATGATAGCCACTCTTTTTCACAATAATTTTAAGTACCAATATACTCTGAGGCATCACTCTCACCAAATTTCCTCTTATTTTATCACATGACTCTACAATTTAAAGCGCTTAGGAATTTGGGTCAAATTATGGTCTTGAAAAAACATGGATTAGGCTACATATGAGGTTGTCAAAGAAAATAGCTAAAGGCTCAAAGGGGGTTAACTAGGATAATGTACACGGGTAGGTAAAAAGAAGGTAAACAATTACAGGCTGCCAAAGAAATGCCTAAATCATCTCCTAAACTCACACTCTTTATTTCGCTTTACACACGCACTAGGCAAGTTCTAGCATCAGTCACAACACAGAATATACTATAACCTCACACACATAAGGCACATGGTCAACTTTATTGGGAGCAATATAGACTCTTGTCCCAACAGATGAATGAATTAAACCACACAATTATCACACAGTGAATCACAGTTGGAGCCTAAACGTCTCAATAGTAATGATTTTAGCACAAACTCTTGTCATAATACCATGCCGCCTATCAGAACAATTTCATGCAAAATCTAAAAAATCTACAAAAAACATAAATAAATGTAGGTAAGGAAGTACAACATACAAATACCAGCACCCCACACTTAGACGGGACACACTGCCCTCAGTGGAAAATAAATAAGGAAAACCTGATTAGTCGGACTCCTCCTCTATGTCTGGGGTCATACCCCCTGCATCGGAATCATCATCAGAGTCGTCGTCATCAGATTTATCCTCCACATCTGAGTCTGGCATTCGGCGATCATCATCAGTTGACACGTCATCATCGAGAGGTTCATCAAAATGTACCCCTACTCCGCATATAGCCCGCGCATGCTCATTCATCGGGTAGTCATAATCCAACTGTTGGAGCTCTACATCAGTTGGAACACGATCCCCACTCATCATGGTAAACCTCGTCATGCCATATAAATGGCGGAAGAAGCTTTCGTCGTGAGCATGTCTTTCTGCAGTGGTCAGGTTGATGCCATGCCCAGTTTCAGGCTCTTTAACCTTCGTTAGATCAACCTTTTTCGGGTTATGTGGCAGCTTATGATCTGCAGGTTCCTCTTTATTGTGTTCCTTCCTTAATATCGCAGTCAACAAATTGCCAAAGATGAAGTGGGACCTTTTGTGTAGCCTAGCCTTACGCATTGACGACCGTATAACCGCACCAATGTTGATGGGAATATTAGCCATCAGAGCATACACCAAGCATACTCTATCACGTTTGATCTTTGTGTACTGTGTCCCAGGAATGAGGCAAGAGTTGACTATCCGCACAGTGTGTGTCTGATTGCCTTGTACGGAGGTCTGTGATAAAGCTCCTTGAGCGGTGATGGATCTACAGATGGAAAACCCAGAAAAGTGTTGAAAAACTCCGCATTCAGTTGCAAGACTTGGCCCCGAATCTTCACTTCACTTCCGGTAGTCTTTGGGGACCAATTGGCATAAAACTCGTGTGTTAGATCAAGATTGCATTCCCCCATATCTCGGAAAATGAATTCAAGGTTTAGCGCCATGATTTTAGCCAAAATGCGAGGTTCTCTCTTTGCTACACTCTCCTTTTGTATCAACTCCACGTGAACATATTTTTTCACTTTATTGTTCTTGTACCACTCTTTTCCTTCCTCCTCGAGGACCCACTTTATCCCGAAAGTGCGTCGAGGTATTTGCAGCGAGGAGGATTCAGCTTGCTCTTTTCTTCCCCTTTTCTGACCTTTCTGTGAGGTGGACACTTTTTCTTTTCCTTGTCGTCCTTTTGGTGCCATTCTACCTGAGATTAAAATAGATTCATGTTAGCTTATCTCGGAAGATTTAATCGACAAACAAACAATAGTGGCACCAGCCCGTACTTAATTTGTTAGTACAAACTAATTAAGTGAGTGATGTCGATTACTCAGACTTTATCGACATACATATAGGCGATATGTTCCAACAACATGTTTAGCACAGTCCTACTTTCATGTCATCTTAACTATCCTTTCTAACTCTATTTCATGTAATCTTGACTATACTTTCATGTTTGGATTGATGCACTTTTGAACAAGACTACTACATAGAGATAGTAACAAGTTATTGCAGAGAAATAAGCACAACATCTCATGCTTGTATTCAATCATGATCTTTATCTCGATGAACGAGTCATTCAAACATTCAAGCTTTCAATTTTGAAGATTATGCAATTAACTTTACCATGTCGATTCCGCAAAAGTATAACAGTGTATCAAAATTAGATGCAAGTTGGAAAAAAGTCAAGAACACCCACACGTATTCTTTCACTCAACTAGATGTATCATAATAAATCAACCACATTCAAATCACCAACACCACTTCAAGATCTAACAAATCATTATAAACGTAGCATCTCAACAACTACGGAATATAAAAGAATAACTTACTTGGTGGTAGTTCGGGAAGATGATCTTGCAAGACTAGATGAGCAAAAAGAAAAGTTTTAAGAGAAATTGGAAGGTTGGACGACGCCTATCTTGAGCAAACAATGAGATTTTGTTCTAAGATTAAGGGTCTATTTATAGACCAAAGCTTGGGTCGAGCTTGACCCATGTAAAATCGGGTTAGGAGACCAAAAGCATAAGTAGGCGGCGCCTAATGCTTTGACTATGCTTGGAATAGGCGGAGCCTATGCTATCGCCTAGTTGAGCATAGGCGGCGCCTATGCTATGGCCTTGTCGATTCAGAGAGCAAAGGCAATGGCATAGGCGGCGCCTAATGCTTTGCCTAGTTGAGCATAGGCGGCGCCTATGCTATAGCCTTGTCGATTCAGAGAACATAGGCCATAGCATAGGCCTTGCCTTGCTCGTTGCCTAGTTTTACATAGGCCTTGCCTTGTTCATTGCCTAGATTCGCATAGGCATTGCCTTGTCTATTACCTTTGCTCCTTCATTCCTAACTTTCCACCTTTAACATGGCTTCCTTTCAAATCAAAATTTGAGACTAATCTCCTCCTTTATACGTCTTACACCTAAACTTACTCAGAAATAACAAAAATGATTAAAACGATGGATTGCCTCCCATGTAGCGCTTGATTTATTGTCGCGGCACGACATAGTTTCTCGATTACTTAGACTTCGTCGAGATAGATGGTGGCCATGCATTTTATCGAGTCAAGAGGACCGATATATGGCTTCACTCTTTGGCCATTCACCTTAAAGACACCACTATTATTGTCTTCTAACTCTACCACTCCAGACGAGTAGACTTGGCTAATTCTGAACGGACCAGACCATTTAGACTTCAACTTACCTGGAAATAGCTTCAGTCTGGAGTTGAAAAGAAGTACCATATCACCCTTCGGAAAGTTTCGTTGGATAATCCAACGATCATGATACTTTTTTATCTGTTCCTTGTAGAGGTCTGATCTTTCATACGCATGTAGATGGAATTCATCCATCTCATTTAGCTGCTCCAATCTCAGATTTATACTATCATCCCAATTCAAATTAAGCCGCTTCAACGCCCACAATGCTTTATGTTCGAGCTTAATTGGCAAGTGACAGGCCTTCCCATAAACTAGTTGGTATGGGGACATGCTAATTGGTGTCTTGAACGCAGTCCTATAAGCCCATAAGGCATCGTCTAGCTTCCGAGACCAATCTTTCCTACTAGCATTTACAGTCTTAGCAAGGATCAGCTTGATCTCCCGATTAGAAACCTCTACCTGCCCACTAGTTTGTGGGTGGTAAGGTGTGGCTACCTTATGTTGCTTGACCCCATATTTCACCAACACGGCTCTGAACAGCTTGTTGCAAAAGTGTGATCCTCCATCGCTTATGATGCTACGTGGTACCCCAAAACGAGAGAAGATATTTCTCTTCAAGAATGCTACAACACGCTTACCTTCATTATCAGCCAGCGCTACTGCTTCAACATCTCATGATGCTTTGAAATCGCGCCTTGCCTCTGACGCTGATCACATCTTCTCACAAAATCATAGGCATCCTTGAATAATGAAGGCCAATAATAGCCGCTTTTCAATACCTTCCTGGCTGTCCGATCACCTGCATGGTGACCCCCAACTTGGGAAGCATGACTTGATTCCAATATACTAGGCACCTCCACATGAGATATGCATCTCCTAATAACACCATCCACACATCGTCGAAAAAGATATGGTTAATCCCAGAAGTAGTGTTTCACATCATGCATAAACTTCCTCTTTTGATGAAAAGAGAGATTCTCAGGCATCATCTTACTTACCACGTAGTTCGCAAAGTCTGCGTACCACGGTAACTCTTCCACCATCGTGGCTAGGATCTCTTCATCGGGAAATGCATCATCAATCTCAAGATCGGGCTGCGCTATGTGCTCATTCTCAAGTATAGATAGATGATCAGCTACTTGGTTTTCACAACCTTTTCTATCTTTTACCTCGCAATCAAATTCTTGCTACAATAACACCCACCGAATTAGCCTTGGCTTAGCATCCTTCTTTGCCATTAAATATCTCAGAGCAGCATGATCTGTATGAACCACCACTTTGGTTCCCAACAAGCACGCACGAAACTTTTCAAAAGTATAAACAACCTCTAGAAGCTCTTGTTCCATGACGGTATAGTTCTTCTGGTCTCCATTTAAGGCCTTGCTCGCATAGTAGATTGGATGGAATAACCTTTCTCTTCTCTGACCAAGTACAACACCCAAAGCTACCCCGCTTACATCACACATAACTTCAAACGGTAGAGACCAATCAGGCGCTACAATAATGGGAGCTTCAACTAGCTTCCCTTTGAGGCATTCAAATGCCTTCAAGCAATCTTCATCGAAGTCAAACTTTGCATCCTTGTCCAAAAGTTTGCATAACGGACTAGCAATCTTGGAGAAGTCTTCAATAAACCTTCGATAAAAACCTGCATAACCGAGGAAACTACGGACTCCCTTTACAGAAATTGGAGGTGGTAGTTTCTCGATAACTTCGATCTTGGCCCGATCAACCTCAATTCCTCTTTCAGAGACTCTATGCCCAAGAACAATGCCTTTCTTAACCATAAAATGGAATTTCTCCTAGTTTAGCACCAAGTTGAATTCAACACATCTCTGCAACGCCATAGTTAGGTTCGCCAAGCACGATTCAAACGACTCTCCCACAACTGAAAAATCGTCCATGAACACCTCCAAGGTGTCTTCAACCATATCAGAAAAAATGGACATCATACAACGCTGAAAAGTGGCGGGTGCATTACATAGCCCAAATGGCATGCGTTTGAAGGCAAACGTACCATATGGGCATGTAAACATTGTCTTCTCTTGATCTTCGGGAGCAATACAAATCTGATTATAGCCGAAATAACCATCTAAGAAACAAAACCATCTTTTCCCTGCCAATCGATCAAGCATTTGGTCCATGAATGGCATTGGGAAGTGAACCTTAAGCATCCACGAATTCAGCTTTCGGTAGTCCATGCACACTCTCCACCCTGTGACAGGTCTGAGTGGAATTAGCTCATTCTTTTCGTTTGCAACTACCGTCATGCCCCCTTTCTTGGGCACACACTGTACCGGACTCACCCATTTACTGTTGGAGATTGGATACACTACCCCGACATCTAACCACTTAATAATTTCTTTCTTCACCACCGCTTGCATAGGCGGATTCAAACGTCTTTGATGCTCAATAGTGGGCATGCGAGTTTCTTTAAGCTGAATCTTGTGCATACATATCCCAGGCGGGATACCAATAATATCAGCGATAGTCCAACCGATGGCTCTCTTGTATCTCCTCAGAACAGAGATGAGAGCTGGAACTTGCTGCTCACCTAAATCAGCCACAACAATAACCGAAAGTGTGTTTCCACTTCCTAAGAATGCATACTTTAGATGACTGGGCAGATCCTTCAATTCTAGCATTGGTGGCTCTTCAATGGATGGTTTCGGTGGTGGTGTAGGTCGATTTTTGAGATCAAGGTCCAGCTTCTTAGGAGCATGAGAATACGACCCTATTCCTGTTAGAGCACAAACAGTTTCTTCATAATCTTCAATATCCTCACGCTCAAAATTCATTAGCACAACAGCCAATGGCTCAACAATAAGTTGCTTCTCTACAGATAATTCTTTCTCATCTTCATAGTACACATCAGCTACAGAGAACACATTCATATCTTTGGGATGCTTCATTGATTTGCATACATCAAAACGGACCACTTCGTTATTCATCCAAAATAAAAACTCATTGGCTCTTAAATCAATAAGAACACTTCCTGTTGCAAGGAAAAGACGCCCCAAGATTATGGGAACTTCAGAGTCCACCTCACAATCCAAAATAACAAAGTCTGTAGGAAAAATGAAGGAAGAAACCTTCACCAATACATCATATAAGATACCAACAGGTCGTTTTACCGACCTGTCTGCCATCACGAGCCGCATATTGGTTGGTATAGGATCGCCCAACCCCAACTTTCTGTAAATAGATAGTGGCATCAAATTGATGCTAGCTCCTAAATCGCACAATGCC
The DNA here is from genome assembly GCA_030864225.1 of Capsicum baccatum var. pendulum. Classification (NCBI taxonomy): domain Eukaryota; kingdom Viridiplantae; phylum Streptophyta; class Magnoliopsida; order Solanales; family Solanaceae; genus Capsicum; species Capsicum baccatum. The sequence goes on along the minus strand of CM061554.1, from coordinate 249,382,104 downwards.
TTAGCGAAATCCAAAGATCCAACAGTGCAAGGAATAGTGAAAGCACCAGGATCTGCCTTTTTCTGAACAAACGATCTTGTAGCGATTGCACTTCAATGATGAACATTATCTGCAAACTCATAACTTGCCCGCTTCTTTGTCAAAAGGTCCTTCATGAATTTTGAGTACCCAGGCATCTGTTACAGCGCCTCTACCAAAGGAACATTAATAGTCAGCTGCTTTAACATAGTCATAAATTTACTGAACCTGGTATCGTCAGCTTTTTTCTTTAGTCTCTGAGGAAAAGGTGGTGGTAGAAGAGGAATAGTTTTCTCCACCGCTTCCTTTTTATCTTGCTTTCGATTATCAATCTTTTCAGGATGTAGATGTCTAGGGGTGACGTCATGAACACTCTTTTCAGCTTCTTCGGCATCTTCACATTCTGCATCAATAACATTATCTGCTATATCATCAACCACCTGCTTGCCCTTGGATGGATTCTCCAATACCTTACCACTCCTGGTAGTAATAGCCATACAAGATCCATCGTTCCTTGGATTTTGCATAGTGTCACTAGGTAAAGTGCCAGCCTTTGTTTGATTGAATGCCGCTGAAAGTTGACTCAGTTGTTGTTCCAGCTGTTTTATTGAAGTGGAATGCGAGTCAACGAATCAATTTATTGATGACAAATCATTATTTACCTCATTTACTCCCGTATTGGTTGCCTCCACTCCCTTCAACAGCTTAGCCATCATATCTTCTATGGACATCTTCAGTATAATTTCATAAGTAACGTTTAAAAATAATAAAATGAATGCAACTTTACCCTTACTTAGTGAGTAGGTTAGCATTTCTGTTAGATATACTGCATATAATTATCTTTTGTTTTAGATAGATAATGTCTTTAAGCCAAGTTCTTGATATATACCGTAAATGCTGTTCTATTAAAGATCAACATACTTTGTAAAATGTTAAAGTTGTTGTTTAATTAGTAGTCAATATTTTGCACCATTCCTTCTAATGTTTTAGTTCTAAAATCTCTCTTGATAAAATGTTTTAAAGATTGATGGATCAAGAATAGATAGTTGTCTCATCAATAGATAGAAATATGAGATTTCCCCTTATTCTTGAGAGATTCCCTCTCTATCTCTTTCGATCTATCAGAACAGATTAGGCAATCTATCAATCGATTTGAAAATAGCATGCTCAATCTCGTTTTTTGTTTATTTTCGCAACGAAAACATAGCTGCCATAATAAGAAATAGGTGAAGCAGCTAGAAGTACTCGCTTTCACGCCCTTGAATTATTATTCACAAATGAATTGGGAAAGCCAACAGAAAGATTTAATTCTGACTTCGTAGAGCCGGTGTTGTTGTTGCCTGTGCGTAGGGCCATCCCTCACTCCCATTCCGGGGTGCTAAGGGGATTTTGTTTTTGGAACAGACGACAGTGTTTTGCTGATGCCTCGAATCAAGCTTTTATTGTGACGTGCTATGCTTTATCCTCCATTGCTAATAGGTTGATGAGTCGCGCGCCCGACACACATGTTTTGGGCTTGTGTGTCCATAACTCAAAATAGGTGACCTAACGGCCACCGCCCGACTAAACATATCAAAAGTCACTAGATTTATATGAGCTACTGAGGAGTAAGGATATATATGTCATTATTGTCTAGACAACCAGTTTTAAGACTAAAGCCAAAAAAATGTTAGAAGTTATGCACTTGGCAACGCGTGCGCGCACATATATATATATATAAGAATAGTAAAAGTTAGAAATATTTTTGTTGACTTATGTTGAAGGGATATCTTTCTAGACCGACCGAGATCTTGTGATGTGTTTGTGTTGAAATATGTGTACTGTCTCATCAGATTAAAGTTTAAACTATTAGAGAATAGAATATTTATTTATTTTAAATTGTTTTCTTGAATTGAGGGTCTATCGCAGATAGACTCTCTATCTCTCCTAAGGTAGGGATAAAATTTGCGTACACTCTATGTTTTCTAGATCCCACTCATGAGTATATTACTGTTGTTGTATATGTAAAATATCCCTTCTAATATATGAGTGTGCTTCTTTTCCAAGAAATAAATGTTGATTGATGAGCGACTATCTTATTTAAGACTTTGTTACACTCAGTATCATGTTGAATTGAGTGAACCGTCTCATTTAAAGGTTCAAACACGCTATCGATATAACATATTTATTTATTCGTCGTTCATGTATATAAATGTATCCCCCCACCTCCCACCTCCACCAAGGTCCCAACCACCTCCACCACAAGAAAAAAGAAGCACCCTTAGAATAATAGGACCACCATTGTTGGAAGTTGATTGGTAATATTCTAATAACTTATTTTAATCACTTAACTAGTCAACATAGTCGCGCTTCGCACGGTCATAAAGAAAACAAAACTTTCAAGATATAAAAGATACTTATATAAGCCAATTATCTCCACAACTCTACATTATCGATTTTTAAACATATTTTATTTGAACTAAAAAGTATAAAAATCATTATAGTCAATAAATTCATCATGCAATTTAGACAACATCATGTAACAAAATAATTAAATAAGGACATACTCTAATTAATTTTGTTGAAATTATCAATCTATATAATAAAGGAGGATAGTCTAGCCTAAAATTAAGACAAGTGTCATATTGAGAACTACCTATTTGAATTTTTACAACAAAAAACCATCATTTCATAACAAAAAACTATTTTGTTGATTATTTAAATATTTAATATTATTTCATATTTCATATTTAATAAATTACATTTCATATGTTTTTAATAATAGTATTATAAGAAAATAAATATGAATGATTTCATTACAATTGACTAAAAGAAATATTACAAGAAAAAATTATTTAAGAGAATAACCAATTAATAAATAGTAACTGATCAATTTATATAGAAAATATTGTAATCATTCTGAATAAAAAATATTAAAAAAAAGGTGTCATCCCTCAAAATAATTAAGTTTGACCTATTTTTGTAAACAAATAAATGAATAATATATATAAGAAAATCCGTAATTAGGACAAAAATAATTGTTACCTTATTTGAGTTTTTAGAAAATTATAAAGATAATAATAATCAATTGACTAGAATTAAATTATAAATTTATAAGAAATATTTGAAAAATAAATTAGTAATTAGGAAAATAAATAATTGTTACCTTTTTAAAATTCTTTCCAAAATTAAAAAGGTAATTGATATCAATTTAATGTAATCAATCTATGAAAATATGAGAAATTCATGGGATTGAATTTCCAAAATTTTAAAGGTAATTAATATCAATTATTTTTGTATTTGAGCCCTTTATAGAAATATAGATTAATTAAATATAATCAAGCTATAAAATTAGGACAAATTTAGGGTAAATAATTATATAATATTAATAATAATTTTATTGCTATCAAATTAATTAGATTAAATTGAACAAAAAATTAGTTAATATTGACAATTACTTTAATAAAAAAATATATGGAATGATTCATAATTGATATGCATATATTGGTAAAAAACCAATGAACGTTGACAACTACTTTAGCTATAAATATATTTTAAAATTTACATACAACATTAAATTTAAGGAACTTGAATCTATATATTATGATCATAAAATTGATTCTAATTAATTGAAATTAATTAGTTGAATGTATAGTTTTATTACAACAATTTCGTACATCATTTATTTAATAAAAATACATATAATTAATTGATTGATTTTGTGCAATCTACTATGATTTTATTAATTCAAATGAAATGATTTTTATATGATAAGTTTGGATTATAAAAATAAAGGTGATTATTGTATGACTTTAGCATTTGTTATGTATTAAAAAATATTTATAGACAAAAAAATGTCATCCCTCAAAACAATTAAATTTGAACTATTTTAGTGAAACAATGAAAGATTGAATACAAAAAAATCCGTAATTAAGAAAAGAAATAATTGTCACCTTATTTTAGTTTTTAGCAAATTGTAGAGATAATTAAATAATCAAATTGTAAATTGATAAGAAATTTTTGAGAAATAAATCAGTAATTAGGAAAAGAAATAATCGTTACCTTTTTAAAATTCTTCCCAAAATTATAAAGGTAATTAATATAAATTTGATATAACCAAACTATAAGAATATTTGAAATTCATGGGATTATATTTTTGAAATTATAAAAGTAATTAATATCAATTGTTTCCATATTTGAGTCCTTTATGTAATTGTAGATTAATTAACTATAATCAAGATACAAAATCAGGATAGATTTATGGTAAATAAATATATAATATTAATAATAATTTTATTGTTATAAAATTAATTAGATCAAATTGAGATAGAAATCAGTTAATATTGACAATTATTTTAATAAAAAATATATGCAAAGTTTCGCAATTGATATCCATATATTGATAAAAAAAACAACGAATACTGACTACTACTTTAGCCATAAATATATTTTAAAATTTACAACATTAAATTTAAGGAACTTGAATCTATATATTATGATCATAAAATTGATTCTAATTAATTGAAATTAATTAGTTGATTGTGTAATTTTATTACAATTATGTCGTACATCATTTTTTTTATATAAAAATACATATAATTAATTAATTGATTTTGTGCAAGCTACTATGATCTTATTAATTCAAATGAAATAATTAGTAAATGGTAAGTTTGGATTATAAAAAGAAAGGATATTACTGTATGCCTTTAGCATTTCTTATGTATTAAAAAATATTTAGAGACAAAAAGTTGTCATCCCTCAAAACAATTAAATTTGAACTATTCTAGTAAAACAATAAAAGATTGAATATAAGAAAATCCGTAATTTAGAAAAAAAATAATTGTTACCTTATTTGAGCTTTTAGCAAATTATAAAGATAATTAAATAATCAATTGACTATAATCAAATTATGAATTTATAAGAATTTTTTTGTGAAATAAATCAGTAATTAGGAAAAAATAATCGTTACCTTTTTATAATTCTTCCAAAAATTAAAAAGGTAATCGATATTAATTTAATATAATCAATCTATAAAAAACATGAGAAATTCATGGGATTGAATTACCGAAATTATAAAGGTAATTAATATCAATTATTTTTGTATTTGAGCCCTTTATGTAATTGTAGATTAATTAAATATAATCAAGCTATAAAATTAGGACAGATTTATGGTAGATAAATATATAATATTAATAATAATTTTATTGTTCTCAAATTAATTAGATTAAATTGAGTTAGAAATCAGTTAATATTGACAATAATTTTAATAAAAAATATATGCAAAGTTTCGTATTTGATATACATATATTGGTTACAAAAACACCGAACACTCACTTCTACTTTAGCCATAAATATATTTTAAAATTTACAACATTAAATTTAAAGAACTTGAGTCTATATATTATGATCATAAAATTGATTCTAATTAATTGAAATTAATTAGTTGATTGTATAGTTTTATTACAACAATTTCGTACATCATTTATTTAATAAAAATACATATCATTAGTTGATTGATTTTGTGCTATCTACTATGATCTTATTAATTCAAATGAAATGATTTTTAAATGGTAAGTTTGGATTATAAAAATAAAGGAGATTATTGTATGACTTAAGCATTTCTTCTGTATTAAAAAAGATTTATAGACAAAAAGATGTCATGCCTCAAAACAATTAAATTTGAACTATTTTAGTAAAACAATAAAAGATTGAATATAAGAAAATCTATAATTGAGAAAAAAATAATTGTTACCTTATTTGAGTTTTTAGTAAATTATAAAGATAATTAAATAATCAATTAACTATAATCAAATTATAAATTTATAAGAAATTTTTGAGAAATAAATCAGCAATTAGGAAAAAACTAATCGTTACCTTTTAAAGATTCTTCCCAAAATTATAAAGGTAATTAATATCAATTTGATATAATCAAACCATAAGAATATGAGAAATTCATGGGATTAAATTTTTGAAATTATAAAGGTAATTAATATCAATTGTTTCCATATTTGAGTCCTTTATGTAATTGTAGATTAATTAAATATAATCAAGCTATAAAATTAGGACAAATTTATGGTTAAAAAATATATAATATTAATAATAATTGTATTGTTATTAAATTAATTAAATTAAAATGCGGTAAAAATCAGTTAATATTGACAATTATTTTAATAAAGAATATATGCAAAGTTCCGTAATTGATATACATATATTGATTAAAAAAACAACGAACATTGACTACTACTTTAGCCATAAATATATTTTGAAATTTACAACATTAAATTTAAGGAACTTTAGTCTATATATTATGATCATAAAATTTAATCTAATTAAGTGAGATTAATTAGTTGATTGTGTAGTCTTATTACAATTATATCGTACTTTATTTACTTAATGGAAATATATATCATTTATTAACTGATTTTGTACAATCTACTATGATCTTATTAATTCAACTGAAACGATTTTTAAATGGTAAGTTTAGACTATAAAAAGAAAGGAGATTATTGTATGACTTTAGTATGTAGATGCAATTTATTTTAGTTTAAGATCTACTTAATTATTTAAACCAAAACTAATCATTTCCATAAATACAAAATCCAATTAGACTACAATCTTAAATCTTAAAAATTTAAATTTTAAAATCTACAATCGACCTAGAACCGAAATAAAAGAGAGATAGGTCTGATTTACAAACCAATTGGTCATTTCTTACAATATTACCAAACTAGAAGAAGGATGTAGATGCAGTTTATTTTGATTTAAGATATACTTAATTATTTAAACCAAAACTAATCATTTCCATAAATACAAAATCCAATTAGACTACAATTTAAAATTTATAATCAAATCAAGCTGGAGTGAAATAAAAGGGAGAGATCTGATTTACAGACCAATTGATCCTTTCTTACAATATTACCAAACTAGAAGAAGGATGTAGATGTGATTTATTTTGGTTTAAGATCTACTTAATTATTTAAACCAAAACTAATCATTTCCATCTATAAATACAAATTCTTTTTTTTTTTAACTATAAATATAAAATCAAATGTGACAAAATTCCAGCATTTGTTTTCCCTCCGTTGTCCTTGTCACTAAAAATGACTCCCTTCTTCTAAGCACAGTAGTGAATCTTCTCTACTCTAAACAAGTTTCCTTGTCTCAATGTTGCTTCTTTTACAACCCCTTTTCAAGATTCTATCAGTTTCTTCCTTTAAAAAAATGTAATTTTCTTGTCCTTTTTATCTGTTAAATTTCATTTTTGATCCATTTTGATGATGTTTATGTATGAAATAGTGAAAATATTCATTTTTTAAGTGATGGGGTGTTAATTATTTTGTGATGCATATTTCAGAATTTTGGGATTTTGTTATCTGTAAAATTTCATTTTTAGTTCATTTTGATTATGTTTATGTATGGAATACTGAAAAGATTCAATATTTTGAGTGATGGGGTCTTGAATTTTTGTTTTGTGATGCATTTTTTAGAATTTTGAGATTTTCTTGCTCTTTTCTCTTTGTATAATTCCGTTTCTTTGATCCATTTTAATGATGTTTATGTAAGGAATAGTGAAAGACTAGTCTCAAGTGATGGGGTGTTTGGTTTTTCTTTTTTAATTTTTTTTTGTGGTGCCTTTTTTTTCCAGATTTTTAAGATTTTGGTATCTGCAGGATTTCATTTTGGTCTATTTTGATGATGTTTAGTGAAAAGATTGCATTTTTAAGTGATGGGGTGTTTGGTTTTTTGTTGTTTTGTTTTTGCCAGAGTTGTAAGATTTTGTTTTTGGGAAATGAAGATTTTCCATGAGAACTAAATCTATGTGGCTCTTTTACTTTCTACCTGATCTTTATTTACTTACCAAAATTGACAGGCAGATTCGTGGCAATCTGGATCTATCTCATTCGGTAGATTTGAGAATGAAGCTTTATGTTGGGAGAGGAGGCCTTCTTTCACACACAACATGTATCTTGAAGAGGTTGAAAAATACTTCAAGCCAGGTTCTGTAACTGAGAAAAAGACATATTTTGAGGAGTTTTTTTAGAAGAATAGCACCTCTAAGCCAGAGTTCATCCGACTGTCAGGATGGGGCTGATTCTCAAGCTAGTAATGATGGATCTGAGAATATAGATTATGAGGGGGACTTTGAGCATGTTAATGAGATTGGCCATTCTGCATGCTTTGTTGAAAATCATGACAGAGTAGCCACTCCAAATTTCCACATGACAAAATTAAGACCACATGATATATCACATGAATTTAAAGAGCTAACACTCAACAATTAGCATCCTATGATTCTCCATATTAATTTGGACCTGTTTTCGTTAGTCACAACAATCAGACCCCGGGTTTATTCCCTGGGTTCTTTCTTGGAGCTGACATATTTGTTCCTCTTTGGCATGCACTTTCTCCTCAATCTTCATAAAGAACTGAAATCAATATCAAAAACTTCTTTTAGGTTTTATACGACGTTTTATAAGACACAAGAAATTGGTTCTTGCCTCTTTCCTTTTCTTGGCCCGCTCTTCAATTTTGAAACAGAAACTAGATTCATTTTGTTTCACGCTTGGTTGACATGAATTTACACTCTCCTTATCCCTGTACAACAATAATATGACTAAGATATATGTTTATGAACACAATATGTAGTTAAAGCTCAAAATTTCTAAACGATATATACCTGTTTACACTTCGATATAATCTATCGCTAACTTTCTCTGTACAGGAAACACGAGAAGCGACAACCTTTCTTGCTATTGGCTGTTCTGCAGTACTACATCATTCAATAATAAACGAGGTTGAGAAAAATAGGATGAATCAGTGCTACCAAAATATCCCACATTTTTAACATGGTAAAGCAGTATACCTTGTATGTTGATTAAGTACATTAGCTTTTGAACCCGAAGAAACCTGTATAAAGCAAGTTATCTGTTACCGTAAAATTTGATGATCAATTTAAGAATAACTGAAGACCAATCTAACTAAAAAGAAAGTTATGTAATAGTTCAACAGAATTGAAATAACTAGTTTACTCATTTGCATTGAAATTTGAAGATAACACTAAGCCTAAACCTGGTGCAAACCTCTGGATCATTAAAAGATGAATTTCCAGCATTGAGATTAAATTTTACTTCAGCTTCCAGACGTTTAGGAACACTTTGAAAAACATCAAAACTATTGGTATCTTATTCAGTCTAGGGTCCAGAATGGTAACTTATACTATCTTCTCCGCCACATTCTGTGACTTCAATGTCTTCGTTGCTTGATATTTCTCCCCCACATTCTATGACTTCGATGTCTTCGTTGTTTGATCCATCAAAACTCTCCTCAAAGCATTCAAAATCACCAACCTCATTCACTCGCTCAGAATCTCCATCATAGCATGTATTCTCGGCTTGATACTTTCCATTCTTCAATAAATGTGTTGAGCTATCATAATTTTTATCAAAGCGTGCAAAATGTCCAACTTCATTAACATGCTAGTGAAAATGACAGAGCAACCACTTTACTAGAGAATGAAAAGTATCAGGCTAGTGAAAATGAAGGTTATGCGGGGCGCTTTGAGCATGTTAATGAAGTTGGCCATTTTGCATGCTTTGATGAAAATTATGATAGCTCAACCCATTTATCAAAGAATGGAAAGTATCAAGCCGATAATACAGGATATGATGGAGATTCTGAGTGAGTGAATGAGGTTAGTGATTTAGCACACTTTGAGGAGAGTTTTGATGGATCAAACAACGGAGACATCAAAGTCACAATGTGGGGTGAAGGATCAAGCAACAGAGATATTGAAGTCATAGAATGTGGCCAAGAAGATAGTATAAGTTGCCATTCTGGACCCCAAACTGAACAAGATAGCAATAGTTCTGATGTTCTTCAGAGTGTTCCTGAATGTGTGGAAGTAGAAGCAAAATTTAATCTCAGTGCTGGAAATTCAGCTTTTAATGATCCAAAGGTTTGTATTAGGTTTAGGCTTAGCGTTATCTTAATATTTCAATGCAGATGAGTAAACTTGCTATTTCAATTCTGTTGAACTATTACTTAACTTTCTTTTTAGTTAGGTTGTTATTCAGTTATTCTTAAATTGATCATCAAATTTTACGGTAACAGATAACTTGCTTTATACAGGTTTCTTCGGGTTCAAAAGCTAATGTACTTAATCAACATAAAAGGTATGCTTCTTTACCATGTTGAAAATGTGGGATATTTTGGTAGCACTGATTCATCCTATTTTTCTCAACCTCATTTATTATTGAATGATGTAGCACTGAAGAACAACCAATAGCAAGAAAGGTTGTTGCTTCTCGTGCTTCCTGTACAGAAAAAGTTAGCCATAGATTATATTAAAGTGTAAACAGGTATATATCGTGGAGAAATTTGGAGCTTTAACTCCATATTGTGTTCATACACATATATCTTAGACATATTATTGTTGTACAGGGATAAGGAGAGTGTAAATTCATGTCAACCAGGCGTGAAACAGAATGGATCTAGTTTCTGTTTCAAAATTGAAGAGCGGGCCAGGAAAAGGAAAGAGGCAAGGACCAATTTCTTGTGTCTTATAAAACGTCATATAAAACCTAAAAGAAGTTTTTAATATTGATTTAAGTTCTTTATGAAGATTGAGGAGAAAATGCATGCCAAAGAGGAAGAAACACGTTAGCTCCAAGCAAGAATCCAGGTAATAAACCCGGGGTCTGATTATTGTGACTAACGAAAATATTTCCAAATTAATATAGAGAATCATAGGCTGCTAATTGTTGAGTGTTAGCTTTTTAAATTCATGTGATATATCGTGTGGTCTTAATTGTGTCATGTGGAAATTTGGAATTAAGGAGTTTCCAAAAAGGTAAGATGCAATCTTTTTGAAACGGATTAACAAGGAAAATGAGACAAACAAATTGAAACTAAGGGTGTGTAAAATATAATTGGCAAGAGTTAGATGACAATTATTTTATCAGAAGCTAGAAATACTGACTGACTTTTTGTTTGATTTACTTCATGTTGGCTGTTCGTTTGATTTACTTTGTGCTATGTGCAGGAAAAGAAATGCTGACTGTTCGTTTGATTTACATTGTGCTATGTACAGGAAAAGAAAGAAGCAGAGATCAAACAACTATAGAGAAATCTCAATTTCAAAGCAACTCCCATGCCCACCTTCTACCGTGAACCTGACCACCGCTCAGAAAAAACCAAGGTATTACAACAGGTCTCAAATAATGAGCATTCAGATCGCCAAATTTCACCTTTCACAAGTGTATTCCTATTTCTTCAGTTATTTTATGTTTTCCTGTGTTGAAACTAGGTAACATCAAATTCGTGAACTTAGCCTACTGTTTTCACATGAAAGTAAAGCTTGTTTGTAAATATTTTTTACAAGCTGTTTTACTGGTTTATGGTAGAAGCAAGTACTCTCCTATTATTTTATGACTCAAATCCCCTTTGTTGGACAAACAATTTTACCTTTCAAAAAATTAAAACCAATAAAAAGGGGAGAATGGTGGAGTTCTATCTTGCAATCCTTGATCGAAGGAAACATTGACACTAAAGGGCAAAATAGATCATCTTGTACCTTGGTCCTCCTATTATGACGTCCTTTAGGTCTCATTTCATTGACATTAGGTATGCGTGTTATGCAACATACTTCCTTAGGTCCTATGTTGTTTAAATATCGCGGTCTAGGTGATAAGGTATACACCGGTAACAGGTTTTTTCAAAGTTAATTTGGTAATCTGGGATGGAATGGTTGGGAATTTTGATTCTCATTAAACTTCAACTTCCTAACATCCTTTCAAAGCTGAAATTTGAATAAGAGAATCTTCAATGCCGTTGAACTATTACTTAACTTTCTTTTTAGTTAGATTGTTCTTCAGTTATTCTTAAATTGATCATCAAATTTTATGGTAACAAATAACTTGCTTTATACAGGTTTCTTTGGGTTCAAAAGCTAATGTACTTAATCAACATAAAAGGTATGCTGCTTTACCATGTTGAAAATGTGGGATATTTTGGTAGCACTAATTCATCCTATTTTTCTCAGCTTCGTTTATTATTGAATGATGTAGCACTGAAGAACAGCCAATAGCAAGAAAGGTTGTTTCTTCTCATGCTTCCTGTACAGAGAAAGTTAGCCATATATTATATCAAAGTGTAAACATGTATATATCGTGGAGAAATTTTGACCTTTAAGTCCATATTGTGTTCATAAACGTATATCTTAGACATATTATTGTTGTACAGGGATAAGGAGAGTGTAAATTCATGTCAACCAGTCATGAAACAGAATGGATCTAGTTTCTGCTTCAAAACAGAAGAGCGGGCCAGGAAAAGGAAAGAAGCAAGGACCAATTTCTTGTGTCTACTCGATAAAGTTCAAACGTCGTATTAAACCTAAAAGAAGTCTTTGATATTGATTTCAGTTCTTTATGAAGCTAGAGGAGAAAGTGCATACCAAAGAGGAAGAAACACGTTAGCTCCAAGCGAGAAAACAGGTAATATACCCAAGGTCTGATTCTTGTGACTAACGGAAACAGGTCCAATTTAATACGGAGAATCATAGGCCGCTAATTGTTAAATGTTAGCTCTTTAAAAGTCATGGAATTACAGAGTTGCCAAAAAAGGAAAGAGTCAATCCTTTTGAAATGAATTAACAAGGAAATTAAGACAAACAAATAGAAACCGAGGGAGTGTAACATGTCATTGGCAAGAGTTAGATGACAATTACTTTATTTACAGCTAGAAATACTGACTGTTTGTTTGGTTTACTTTGTGCTATGTGTAGGAAAATAAAGAAGCAGAGATCAAACAGCTACGGAGAAATCTCAATTTCAAAGCAACTCCTATGCCTGCCTTTTACCGTGAACCTGGCCGTCGCTCAGAAAAAAACAAGGATGGACAGAGTTGGGAGGAGGCAGGAGTAAGAGCTGCAGTTAAAGGAAGATGAAGGATTGATAGAAAGAGAGAAATTCTAGATGTTCTGATGGCAAAAACTATTATTTTCTGTGTTGAAACTAGGTAACATCAAATCCTCCGTGCACTTAGCCTACTGTTCTCACATGAAAAGTAAAGCTTGTTTATAGATTTGTTTACAAGCTATTTTTACTGGTTTATGGTAGAAGCAATCACTCTCCTGTCATTTTATGACTCAAATCCCCTTTCTTGGACAAGCGAATTTTACCTTTCAAAAAATTAAAACCAATAAAACTTGCTTTGAAATTTAGTACTCTCTCAGTCTTTATCCTTATCCTCCTCTGAAGTGATTATTTTTCCCTCTCACTCCTACGACCTAGTAATAGAACTTTCTCTTTTGATTACTTTTCCAGGAGCTAGCAAGTAAAACTAAATCACAAAGCAGGCCTTCGACTGCAGCAGTGGCTAGAGCTACTAGTGCAACTGATAACACTGTTCGTTGTTTAAGGGCAGAAGTTTATAATAGATGTTCCAGTAATGAACATCTAAATGTGGCTGATTCACCACAGGTTTCAGAAGTAACTATTCACCCTTCAGTAGAGTTATCAGACAGCAGCGTGCCTTCAGTTGCAACAAGCAAAACGTCCAAACAAACCCAATCAAATAGAACAGTAGCTACAAAGAGAGAGCAAGAGAAAAGGCAGGTCGCGAATTATCCAAGACCAAGAACATCAGATTCTATCAGGAGGAACAAGGACTTTAAAGTTGAAGACAAAACAAAGGTTCTTGCACGAAGAACAGAAACCATGCAACGAGAAAGGATGTTAGAAGTGTGGACTTGAGCCATAGTACAAGAGTGGGTCGTTTAGCCATTGGTGTTGCTTCCTAGACGTATCATCGTTTAGTTGTTGCTGTTGGTGTGAATCTTCTTATATTCTCAGCATAGCAAAGATGATTGGTCTCGTATTTGAGACGATAAACTTAGTGAGTAGGTTAGCATTTCTATTAGATATGCTGCATATAATTATGCCTAGTTTCGTATAGATAATGTCTTTGAGCCAAGTTCTTGATATACCACAAATATTGTGCTATTAAAGATCAACATACTTTGTGTAAAATGTTAAAAGTTGTTGTTCAACTGGTAAAGTTGCTGCCATGTGACCAGGAGGTCACGGGTTCAAGTGCACCGGGCTGCCCTTTGTTAAAAGTTGTTGTTCAATTAGTAGTCAATATTTTGTACCATTCCTTCTAATGTTTTTATTGTTGAATCTCTCTTTCTTTCAATGTACTGTAACATAATTTTATATCAACTTCCATTCCGAATTGAGAAAAGTTGTACTAGGTGGTTTTTGTGACACAAGATGATGTGCTCTTTCCACAATGGACTGTAGACGAAATCTTCATTTTTGCTAAATTCTTAAGACTTTTCAAGCAAGATGAGTCGGCGTCAGAAATACGAAAGAACTAAAGTGATTATTAAAGAATTAGGCCTGACTCAAGACTTTGTTACACTTAGTATGACGTTGAATTAAGTGAACCGTGTCATTTAAAGATTCAACATGCTATCGATATCACATATTTATTTATTCATTGTTCACGTATATAAATGTATCCCCCACCCCCACCCCCACCCACCACCACCACTACAAGAATAGGATAATAGGATCACCATTGTTGGTAGTTGATTGGTATCTCTCATGGAGACTAATCAGTAAAGCACAACCGATCATTTCATTTCTTCTAATTAAATAAATACATGTACTTTATAATATTCTATTAAGTTATTTTAATACTTAATTACATAAGAATCACTATCACATACAAATCATCGAATCAATTAATGCCATAATTTGATATTAACATCATAATATACTTGTTAATCTGTCAAGTCTTTTACTCCCTCCGTTTCAAAAAGAATGACCTAGTTTGACTTGATACGGAGTTTAAGATAATAAAAAATACTTTTGAATCTTGTGGTCCTAAATTAAAGTTATGTCAAATGTACTAAAATGCCCTTTAATATTGTGGTTTTAAACATGCTATGTGAAAAGTTCAAAGTAAAGTATTGCCAAAAAGGGAAAGAGTCATTCTTTTTTAAACGGATTAAAAAGGAAAGTAGATCATTCTTTTTTAGACGGAGAGAGTATTAATTACAAACCATAGAGAAAAAAATATCGAATATCTTATATGATTGTGACCTTTTAACACCATAAGCTACCAAACGAAATATCACTCTCTTTAAATGGCCAATAAAAATCATTCACAGCCTGTTAAGTTGTGTTTATTTGTTCATCCATTAATTGAAAGGAAAAAAAAATTGACAGAAAATTGTGGTGTCTTTTTTCTTTTCTTGTGTTTCTGAGCAATCGTATATTGTTCGACTGTCGATGTATATAAGTTATATTTTATTTTCAAAATATGATAACTTACATCTATTAGTTGTGTAAGAGGATATTATGTAATTTAATATATTGTAGAAGGTTACTTGTCCTTAGTTCTTGCACCTAAACAAAACACAAAATAAATCAAGGAAACAACGTAACAACATATTCAGTATGATTTTATAAGTGATGTTTAAAAAGAATAAAAAGTATGCAGCTTTACCCTTACCATTTAGGGATAGAAAGACCTTTTTCGATCGGGCTAAAACTTACACGCACTTACACGCACCCGGTGTATACACCAAGTCAATACATGCATGCCATTTGTTTGAATTTAAAGTTCATGTTACTTAACCATGATTAATCAATATGTATTTTATTTAATTTAATTACATAACTATGGTGAAGAAAATTAATTTGATGTATACACTGGGTGCGTATAAATTTTTACCTTTCGATAGACATTCCAAGAAAAAAGAAAACAAAAAAGTGGTGTCGTTGGAGAAATTAAAAAGGAAAACGAACAACAATAATATATTCAGTATAATTTCATAAGTAACGTTTAAAAATAATAAAATGAATGCAACTTTACCCTTACTTTTTAGATATAAAATACATACCAGGAAAAAGAGAAAAAGAAAACCAAAAAATGGTGTCATTGGAGAAATCAAGTAGAATTAAGTTCCTTAGGAAAAATACAATAAATGAAAAACTATGTAGAACACAAACTAATTGCCAAACATATTAAAAGCCAAGACTCTTGAAAATATAATTCCTCCCTCTCATATTAAATAATCAATATATTAAAAAAATTAATATTAATTAAATTTATTCTTTATTATCCTTTTAATTAATTCTTCTCTAAATTATTACAAGATACTTATTTATAAAATTCCCCAAAAAGTTCTTTTAAGAAGTGAATTAATAAAATCACATTTATATTTATAATTTCTTAACATGCATGTAAAAAAAATTAATCAACAAAACAAAATAATAATTAAAACTTAATTAATTCTGAATAGATCAAAATTCTACATCAAAGTAAATCATTCCTTGCTAGAAAGAACAATATTTTGGAAATTTAGGCTTCTTATCAAAGATAATTACATTTTCAAAGCTCACACTCTATCTCAAAAATAATTATATATTTTTTAAATTCAAGCTCAAAACCTCTAATAAAAATAAAAAATAATACTTACCGTTCCATCAAAATTTCACTTGGTGTGAAAACAAAATAATCCATCCATTTGTTCATCACAATTTTTTTTTTCTGCACATCATAATCAAGAAAGAGAGGAACACTCTCTATTCACATAAAAATCAGTACACAAGAGTAAAAAATGAAACTGATATAACTAATGAGACATTAAAATCCTAACAACAACTAATTACATCAAAAGTTCACTCACAAACATTTAAAAAACCTACTAAAAAAGTAAAATCAAAGAGAGAGCAGTACTAGTAACAATCATCATGTGTCATATCTGATAATCGTATATTTGATGTCGGGTCAAAACGAATATAAATTATGCCTAATTAGCATCATACCAGCTCATTTTAATACCTAAAACTTTAAAAGCAGAAAAGCACAGAATCCAGAGATGCTGTGAAATTACATAGAAACTGGGAAGAGGAAGACACGTACCAGAACTATTATGGAAATCAGCAGTTAAGTCTGAGAAACCAAAATTTTGAGGCATCTCCCAAGAAATCCTAATGAAGTAGTGTCAACATCCAGAAGAGGTTCATTAAGAGGTTCTTTCTTAATAATCCTCCCATCTATTGTTTGTCTCAACCCCATGTTAGAGGGATAGCCCAAAAACATATTAGGAGGAACTTTAATTTTTATGCTTTGAGAAGGAATATCAACTGCTGTTTGTATGCAAGAGAGAACAGATGAGCTGTTGTTACTGAATGCATTGGGTCCATCGGCATGTACAGGTTCATGCATTATGCCATTAGGTTTTGCAGCAGTTCCAACATTTTCAGCAGCACCACAAGTTGAATTTTGATGCACTGTAGTAAGGAAAGAAAAACATTAACTTGACAACAACACAAGCTTCTCAAATGTAGGTTCTAGTAAGAACAAAGATAACAAGCAAATAGAAGGCAATGAAGATAAGGATAAGTCTAGACGAGCTCAGGGACATGCTCCAAATTGAACACAGTGCTCGTCATTCTTGTTGCAGATAAGATCAGACAACTTATTATTTTGACATTAAGAGTTTCTTGTAGAGGGTGTTGAATACATTTTGCAACTTTGGAGGCCTTGTAAAGCACAGAGAGGCTTATTTTGGTAAAATCATTAGCAATATTCATAAGTATATCTATTTCTACATGAATCATCAAAGTAACCGCTCAAACGTTTATCCTTCCTCCGTTGTTGCATGTCATTCTTGATAAACTTTGTTGTCGAATCAAACAAATGTGTTTTTCTCACACAAATAGCCTAGTGTTTTTTGAGGAAAATTGGTGAAGTTCAGTGGGTTTTATATTTTCACACACAAATAGCCCCGTTTGTATTCTCGGAGTCTCAGTCCGTGCTCCAGTTGAGCCTGACATGAGGGTGGATGAAAGTCCCACATTGATTGGGAATTGATTCACGGTCTACTTATATGGACTTGAGCAATTGTACCCACTTGAGCTAGCTTTTGAGGTTGAGTTTGGTCTAGGTATCACATCTTTAAAAGGTATTAGAGCCAGGTCCATCCACCTTGGAGCTCCTGGACCACGCTCTTGTTGGGCCTGGGCGTGAAGGTGGTGTTAGAGTAGGTGAAAGTCCCACCTTTTTGGGGAGTGAGCTGTCGGTCTTCTTATATGGACTTGAGCAATCCTCCCCTCATGTGCTAGCTTTTGGGGTTGAGTTAAGCCCAAGATCCTTTCTTTACACAATCAACCATCTTTTCTTACATTGGAAATGGACAGAGCAGCTGTAGAACATGTTTTCAACCTGAAGGGGATCAGGTGGGTAGAACCTGGGAGCATTAAAAAAGTACTAAGCAGCTGGAACGGGGATGTAAATGTAATAAAGGAAGAGAGATGGAAAATTTTTCAATATGTATATGGTGGATAGTTTGGACAGAAAGAAACACGGGTTGTTTTGAGGATGTGTAGAAGATCAACATGAATAGTTTAGCACTTCTTTATTTTTGGTGTAAACACGATGATTAGCTCTAACAGAAGACATCATTGACGTGCTAGACTGTTTATAGGCAATAGAAAGACAGAGTAAGATGTAATACTTTTTGAAGGGGGACATCAGTCTTGTTGGATAGGGATTTGAACAAAGATGGGAAGAGCTCTATATAAAGGACAGGGATGACTAATATGACAACTCTTTTTTTAGATGGAACATAATTTTTGTTATAAGATATGGAAGATAGGCCAAAATGTTCTCAACTAACAGACTTTGAAAATTAAAAGCCAAAGAACGCGAAACAATGGGTGTAACTCAAATCTATTTGAATAAAAGGAATACTAACTCTGATAGAACAAAACACACTCTCCAGTAGTCCAGTAAATGCAGTAGATCTTAAAATCCCACTGCTAAGCAAATTAATTTAAATGCTGCTTTAGATTAGAAAGTCACCTTCTTATATTATGTGTTCAGTGGGTTCTCATTTATACTGCTCATCATTTTTTCTACTCTATCTTTTCAACATTTTCTCTGAAGTCTATAATTTACTCTTCTTCACTTTGAACTTGGTCTCTGCAGGGCTCTGCATCTTGGACTTCTATATGTTGGTTCACTTGTAGTACTTCTTGTGTATTCTATCCTGTAT
Organism: Capsicum baccatum var. pendulum; assembly: GCA_030864225.1. Taxonomy (NCBI): domain Eukaryota; kingdom Viridiplantae; phylum Streptophyta; class Magnoliopsida; order Solanales; family Solanaceae; genus Capsicum; species Capsicum baccatum. The sequence continues at coordinate 249,363,035 of CM061554.1, read as the reverse complement.
GGTCTGACAGCAAAAGAATCAAACTGGCTTGGGGCTACAACATCAGCTGCCGTGATAATCCTTGGTAGTTCATTTGCTACATATATCTATCTCCTTTTCTGACTCATATTGTGAAATAGTTTCTTATTTCTTTGTGGTAAGTAATGAATTCACTAGCTTTTCATTCAATCAGATTGGAACTTGGGAGCTTGCTTGTATGGTTTTAAGGTTCTAAAAGGTTGAGTCGTCGTACTTTTTGTTGCCGGTACATCTCGGGTGTTCCTGATCTGTTTTGGAGTTCATTACTGGTTTGTTGTTAACCCATGCTAATTCATTTTCTTCCATAATCAAGTCTTCTTATACTTGTGGAATATGCATCCCTTTTAATATTATTTGTTGAATAGAAACTTCTAATCTTTTTTTATGGAAAAAAAATCTTCTAATCTTTTATTGCAACAATTTTGTTTTAGGTACTTTGGACATTGTATCAGTTATGCAGTTGTAGCATCTGTGCTGTTGGGTGCTGCTATTTCACGGCATTTATCAGTTACAGACCCATTAGCAGCTAGACGAGATGCCTTGCAGAGCACATTTATCCTCCTTAGAGAAGGTTTCCGCAGAAAAGACCAACATAGCTCCGCAAGCTTTTCTGAGAGGTGTGGCTCAAGTGTTAAATGCAGTAGTAGTGCTGATGCTGGTCATCTTGGTAATGCAACTTTGCCTTGCACTGGTGATGGCAATACCTGGAATAACATTGAGGGGATTAATAGTGATAAGAGCATAGACAGTGGAAGACCAAGTCTAGCTCTACGTAGTAGTTCCTGTCGTTCAGTTGTTCAAGATCTTGAAGTAAGATCATCATATGTTGACAGATATTTAGAGCATAATAGTTCATTGGTTGTTTGTTCTAGCAGTGGCCTTGAAAGCCAAGGCGGTGATTCTAGTACATCCACTTTTGCAAACCAACAGATACTGGACTTGAATTTGGCACTTGCATTTCAAAAAAAGTTGAGTGATCCCAGGATTACATCTATGTTAAAGTGGAAAGGAAGACACACTGATCGTGAATTAGATAATTTATTGCAAGATAAAGGGCTTGATCCTAATTTTGTAGTGATGCTGAAGGAGAATGGATTGGACCCAATGATTCTAGCCTTGTTGCAGAGAAGTAGTTTGGACGCTGATCGAGAACATTGCGAAAGTAACCCTCCTGTGTCACTGATTCAAATGATGTTGAGGATGTGTTACCTAATCATATTTTATTCTCGGAAGAACTTAGACTCCAAGGATTAGGAAAGTAGCTTCAACGTTGTAGAGTATTGTTACATCATGTAGCAGGAACTCCAAAGCGAGCATGGCTTCTTTTCAGTTTAATCTTCATTCTTGAAATCGTCGTTGTGGCTATCTTCTGACCAAAGACAATAAAACTTTTGAATGTTACACACCAACAGGTAAGAAATGCATTAGTACTTTTAAAGTTCAGTTTAGTGTATTTGGAGTACGGTGCAGCTAAAATGTACTCCATATGGTTGTATTTTCCATTTTCTAACAAAATTTAGTGAACGACTTTCTGTAGTTTGAATTTGGCATCGCGGTTCTCCTTTTGTCTCCTGTTGTCTGTTCTATTTTGGCCTTCCTACGGTCGCTGCAGGCTGAAGATTTGTCCATGACTTCAAAGCCTTGGAAGGTATTTACATTTTTGGTTCTTTTCCTACGATTATCTGTTTTTAGTTGTTTTTTATCCCAAGTATCTTGTTGCTATTTGAGGTTTTGGTTGTGATAACTTTACGCCATTGTAGTTAATTTCCGACAAAACGGGTACGTAGAATCTGTATAATAGAGTAAGAACCTCAACACTAGTTCAAGTACAAAACAAGAACTCTTATGAAGTTATGTAACACCCTCAACACAAGATCAAAAAAGATCTTTCAAAGAAGTGTGTTTTTCAGAAAAATTAGATGAAAATAGAAAAGTAGTTAAGACCAAGTCGTCCGAATTCATGGACTTTTCTTAAGGAAATAATTCCCCTCACTGTACCCGAGGTTGTGGAATTTTTCTCCCAGGATAAAATGGCCTTCAATCTGACTATAGCGGTACCTCAAATAGGCAGATTCTTTGAACACACTCACGGTTTGAATGATCACACTTAAGAGTATTTTTAAGACAACAAGAAGAAGTTTGTAATCTGAAAATATCTTTTTTTCTATATCATAAACCTGTGGATGAAACCAGGTTTATATAGCCACTAGATGCCTTTTTGAAAAGGTGGCATTGGTTCATAATAGAGGTGTGTGACTCTTCCTGAACATGCATGTCTATTCAGTTAAAACAATGCAGTATTTTTTCTGAAACAGTGCAGTATATATTTATATACTAATTTATAAAACATATACACATTTATACGTTAAATATATATGCTTATAGAAGATATAAACACATATATACGCACCATTCAATATTTATGTACTACTTGTCTACTTCAAATAAAACATATACTACAATATATATATATATACATACATACATAGTTATATACTAATTTATAAAACATATACACATGTATACGTTAAATATATACTACTTTAGAAGATATATACACATATATATGCACCATTCAATATATATGTACTACTTTAAATAAAATATATACTACAATATACATATATATATATATGTATATATATATATACAACAATATGTATATATATATATAGTTACATACTAATTTATAAAAATTATACACTTGTATATGTTAAAGATATACGTCTATAGAAGATATATACACATATATACGCACCATTCAATATATATGTACTACTTTAAATAAAGTATATACTACAATATATATATATATATATATATATATATATATATATATATATATATATATATATATATATATACACACTTACATACTAATTTATAAAACATATACACTTGTATACGTTAAATATGTACTTCTTTAGAAGATATATACACATATATACGCACCATTCAATATATATGTACTACTTTAAATAAAATATATACTACAATATACATATATATATACAACAATATGTATATATATATATAGTTACATACTAATTTATAGAACATATACACTTGTATACGTTAAAGATATACGTCTATAGAAGATATATACACATATATAAAAGGTTGTTTTAGGTGGCTGAGGGGGGAGAGAGTTCTTTCTAGGGTTGGAGATTTGAGGTTCAGAAAAGGAAGGTTTTTTCTCTGTAACATTTTTAGGGTTTGATTTTTTTTGAGGTCGGAGAAGGGGGGAGAAATTCTGAGGTGAAAACTTTGAGGTTTCGAAGGTTTCTTAGAAAAAGGGAAACCCATAGTTTTAGGATTCTTCTTTTTTCTGTTTCTATGGAATCCTTATTGGTGATTGAAGCTTTTGAGCGAGAGATGAAGATATCAATGTGTTAGGGTTCGCAGAAGATAAAAGATATCTCCTTTTTTGTAGAATATCCTCTCTCTTTTGTTTCCTTTTAGAAGTTTGGTCGATCATTTAGGAAGTTCCCAAATCGACAATATCGACTCCCGATAGTGACAACTTCGCTGATAGCTCGTTCATCCTGTTTGCTGCTCCGGAATAGGTGAATGGCTCTCCAATTTTAATTCCTGTTACTGTTCCTACTTCTTTTCTTCATCTCCTCCTCTGTAATGTTATGATTGTGACGTTGTTCGACGAGAATAGCTGTAGATGGCTTTAACGGTCATAGGAATTAGTAGATGATAAATGTGTTTGTGTTTCTCTCGCTGAATCGAAATTCATACTATCATGTATGTTCTGTATGGATTCTGAAATTTTCATCGTTGCTACTTCGAACTCTCCCCTTTGTATTATTGTTGTTGGCACGTTGTTAACCTCATTGTCAGTATATTTGTGAAGTTTTGTTTACCTTTTTTTGTAGTTGAATCTGTTTAGTAAAGATCCGTAGTTTCATGTTTGCCTTAGGAATCACTGCAAGGTTAGTTTCCATGCTAGTCATACTACGATATTTTCAAGGAAAAACTGAGCCTGTTGATCTGATTGCTGAAAATTTAGTCATTTAGATTGTATTCATGACTTTGGAGGTACATAGTAGGTGCTCCTTATCTTTCCTGAAGCGTTATATGGCATCAGGTATAATTTAGGGAGTCTTTTGATGTGCAGTAGCAAAAATTAGTAATTCAGTTCATTAAGGACGCTTAATCTTTTTTTGGTTTCAGTTTTGTTTGGCGAGAGGGGAAAAGTTTTGCATAATAATTTTGACTCAATCGGTAGTCGTTTTACTATGTTAAAGCCTTAAAAAAGTTCTCTGAATTATTTTGTTTATTCTTATTTAGTTTCAGTTGTATACCAAAATATTCTGATTATAAATACGCAACCCACATATGTTGGTACCTCCCATGACCTTGATGGAACTAGATCCTCATTTTTAAATCGAAGATTATTTGGCTAGAGTCAATATTTGTGTGGTGGTATACTAGAATTAATAAATAGATATCTGGTATTTGAATTTTTTAGTGCATAAAAGCAACAGGTCAGTCATTTTTATGATACGAAGCCGTTCTAAAGTAAGGGGGGAGGGGGCTGAACTAATTCATAAGAAATCCATGTCTATAAATTATCTGTCATTGTCATGATTGTTTTTATTCTGTTGTTCTAGCTAAGAGATAGAATGAATGCTTCATTGGTTCTTTGTTAACTATCGTCTGGCCTGTTATTATCATTGTCCTAATTGCCTTCACTTTGATGTTTTTTAAAGACTTGTTTACTATCATTAGATTGTTGTTTTTCTTTGGTAAACTCTATCCCAGTTCAGTCTTAACTTTCTAGTTCCATGTTGGTTATATAGTTCAAATTGTTAATTCCTGTGTCGTTGCGTCAATTCATAGCTCAAATATTAAAGTCCTTTCGCCTGTCGTATTGAGTAGTTTGAACGTTATTTATTATGATTATGATCCATAGTTTTAGCTCTATAAAATATTAAGTTAATTCATTGCATGTTTGAGCAAGATGTTGGTTCTTGTGATAGGAAATTCTTTCGGCTTACAAGTTTATCATTTTTTTGTTTGATGTTCTCACCTGTATACACTTACATCTACTAATCCTTTGCACATTTTTTTTGCATGAACTTGCTCGGGAGTCCAATTGGGTTCTTTATTATTGTATTACACTACGGGCCACTGAGGCCCACCCTTTAGAAGACGTGAAAATCGATCACATAGCATATGGATACAAGGAGTCGTAAGACATGAATGAGCCAAAATCTCATCCTTGAAGCAGCAAAGGAGCTTGGATTTTTTTATTATTTGCATTTATTCATTTGATGTCGTCTCTTGATTATTATTTATTTCTTCATTTCATCATTCATTCATTTGGGCCGTGAAGCCAAAATTGTACTTAATACAGGTGGAGCGGGATTCGAGCCAAAAGCTCGAAAACTAGATTAGGACAGGGTCGACGATTTGGGCTTAAAACCCTAAACCACTATTTCTCCCCTTTCCTCTTTTTCTTTTCCTTGCTTGTTTACATGTTTGTTGCGAACCTAGTTAATCCCTTAGTCAATTCGCTTAAAAACTAGTTTTGCATGAATTTCAAAACATTTCTAAAATCAAGTTCTTTTCAAAAATCAATCTTTTCTGAAATTAGTCAAAAGACGCTTTCAAACAGGCCGGATAACCACAAAGTTAGCGGGCGTTTTAGGTGCCTAACACCTTCCTAAAACGTTAATAGGAACGACTTACTCGGAATCTCTAACTTAAACCGATTTTCTTGTTTTGAATCATTTTAAGTAACTCTCTAAAGGTTTCTTAATTCCTTTTCAAAATTAAGTGGCGACTCTCAAAAAGTCAAAATTTCTCCGCAAAATAGAAATGGCGACTCTGCTGGGGACATGTAATTAGATTTTAACCAAATGTTTGATTTTGTCTTTTGATTAACTATTTATGTGTTCATGTGTTTCGATTCTGTAGAGTTTAATTATTGCATCACATGGTATATTCCTACATTATTTAAACTGTTTTAGGGTTTCGTGGGTATCCCGGCCCCTATTGATCAATTCCAAAAATGTGTTGGAAATACAAATAGTTTATTAGCAGGTGAGTCGTCTGATGGTTGTTTGTATTTTCAAACTCAAGTTGTCAGCTTGAGATCCAGTGTTCAAACCCACTCTAGACACCGAGGATAGAACGAAATCAAAACCTTATTTTAGGCATGAGCCTAGGATGACCCAATACTCGAGCGGGGTATTGGGCCCATTAGAAAACTTTTCCTACGTCTATTGACCCCGAGTCAATCACAGACGGATCATACTTATGTGTTACAGAAATATATGCTTGTCTAAATTCAATCCATTACCCTTTGGGGTCGGGCACCTGCCTTCATTGATCGAAATGGACGCTTGGCCTGAAATGATCCACGTGCTTATGAATTTTTGGGATGATCAGAATATGGTGTTTCGCTTCGAGGATATGGAATTGAATCCTACCATCGAAGAAGTGTTAATTTGCTGTGAGAGTATTGAAATGTGTTTTAAGAGAAAGGAAAAACCTGATAAAAATATTTTAGTTCCTGCCGTGTGGGACCGTCAAACAATCAAAGAGGCATTTTTAACTGACGACGATTCAACCGTGGGTTTTGGAAGATAATTAGAGATATGGAATTCCCACATCGTAGGCTTCAAGGATCATCCCTCAATTTCTTAAATAGAGGTACGCGGGGTTTTCCTAAATTCTCATGGGCATAGAAAAATCATGTTTTAGAATGAGGTTTTTGAATCTATGTATATATTTATGTGTTAAATATTTTAACATCATTGTTTTGGTCTTTTGACCTTCCCCAAAGTGATTTGAGAATATGAATGTATGAAAACATGTATTTAAGAATGAATTCTTCTTGAGAGCATGATTTTCGGTGAATTCCCTCTTTAGTGAATTTTTCAGATTTTTCATAGTATATGAATTATTTTGCAATGCATCCCTGAAAAGCACTATATGAAATGATTGAACTCTTGTTATGATTTTAAGGTGGTTTTAAATTACTAAAGAGGGAATCTAGCATGAATGTTTAATGTTCATAATGTATGTAATGAAAGAGTGCATGGATTTCCTAAAGGCACTAGACCACCATATGTTGATGAACTTTTTGCATGATTTTGACTTGAGTTTCGAAACACGAAATCTTCTGTATCAGTTGCATATTTTTGGTGGTCTAAATTATGCTTTAAATGAAATATTTACCTTAATGTGTTATGGCTCAGAAATCATGACTTGCAAGTCTTGGTATGACGATACCAATTCAGACCAATGCGAAATCAGACTCAGACTAATAAACATTTCAGACTATCATGATTTTAGATATTCAGAATGTTGCACGTACAAAAAAGGTTAAAAATGGGCATACAGAGATGTTAGGTGGTTCCCTGAAGAGGGCTTGAGTTCAAGCAACTTATTGCCTAAAATCGTGGTTTGCCGACCCGGGTATATTATTATACGCTGACTTAAGTGTCATGTGGCGTATCAGATTCATGAACTCCAATCCTTGCGGCATACTTGGGTTGGAGGCTTCTCCACCAAGTCAATGGCGGATTCCATATTGCCCGTAGAATATCAGACTTGTAGGGGATACCACCTAACTCAGAAGTAATACACAGATCAGAGTTTGAGATTTACAGACAAGTTATGATAACGCCCAAACTACAGCTCTCATAAGAGTGTAAGCGGTCGCTATCAAATATAGAACCCAACTGGGTTGGGTGTCGAATCCCACAGGGAATACTTGGTCACTAAGTGTTGCAATTATTAGTAGACTATTGGTCGAAAATTCTATGAAAAAGGGGGGTTTGATTTATGCGTGAACTAATAGTATCAAAGTAACGAATGAGATGAAGTATTTAGTAAGAGTTAATCACAGAGAATAATAAGTTAGGGTTATGTCCACCTTATGAGTTCTACGTATCTATTAGCTATGAGGAATGCGGAATTTAGACATGCATGCACTTATAGAGATTCGTATTCTAATGGTAAATCCTAGTGTTTCTCAACCATCAAGACTTATTTCACTTTAACTCTCTCGAGCTTAAAGTGTATAACTAATGGTACAAACTCTCCAAGAGGTTAATCCGGTTAAGGCATTAACGTGTAAACAGGGGTTGGTAGCCCTATTTCCTTGTCACACTTTCTTTTCCAAACATGTAACCTTTCTCTCAAACAAGTTAATGCTATACTGGCATATTCCTACGTTTGCAACCATAAGAATTCAATTAAAATGAAGAGAGTAATGATATAAGTAGCATACACATCAAGAATTCACAAACTCATAACAATAGATAGTATCTCACAAGGTTTCTATAACCCTAACAGAGAAGTTTAGCTACTCATGAGTACAACGGAGATCACAATAAACATCATCATCATACCAAAGCTAGAACAATCTCACGTTGGGGATGAGATTGGAGTCAAAAGGGATTGACGATTTTGCTCTCCTCATTGCTCACGTGTTTGCCGTGTTTCCCTGTCTTAAAACTTACAGATTCTGTAAACTCAATAATCTAAAGTGTCGAATGAAAGGAATCGAATGAGTGAAAAACCATGCTGAAAAATTCAGCAAATAAGGTTTTTATAACATCCTTGTCCTAGTCCTACTAGGTTACTGCTGCACCCCTAAGTATTAAAAAATACTGATTTTGCCCGGGACAGATTCTCCATACATCACATTCAGTCCACAAGCTTCCAAAAGCTGCCTTCCTTCTTACGTGAAGTTTTCCTTTGCTGCCCAAAGGTCCACAAAGTGCTGAAATCTTCATCGTTAATACCTGAAAAACATGCTAATCACATAGGTTAGCTCACTTACAGGAAAATGGACTAAAAGTACAGGAATTATATATTTTATCCTCAAAACTTAGCTATAACATGGGCAAATTATGGTGTTTAGGCGTGTAAATACGCCTAACATCACCACCCCACACATAAAGCTTTGTTCGTCCTCGAACAAAATATTACGTCCATGCAAACATCTACTTAGAATTTCACAGTAACAACACAAAATGTTTAACAAGACATGCACGACAATCATTAACAAAGAGTAGTTTTCTTGATCACTTCTAGAAACAATTCAACCTCCAACATAGACTCGTGATGATGGTTAATTCGTATCCACAAGTTAAGCCACAAAGAATCATATAACACTACCCAAAACTCATCAACCATGTGTGTCTCACACAAGATATCACCCATAATCACTCACAAGTTTTGCATTTTTCGAAACATGGGTACAAGATTCTCCTTGCTCTCACTCTCACACAGAATTCATATGTTGCAACTGATGACCATAGGCTTGCCCTTAGTGTAATGCTCCACTAATATCAGAATGCTAAGCTTAGGATCAAATAGGTCTTTACATGGTTGTAATGTAGGCTAAGGGACAGGTAGGACTATTTTGGCTAGAAATAGTGACTATGTTCCCTAAGCGCTTTAATACACTACGTTATGTCATTAACACTTTCTTTTAAACAACCCCTCTACTTTCCTTTCATCTACCACCCCTTTTCACCTATTTTTTTCTTTTTATTTGATTTATTTATTTATTATTTTTTTTTATAAAACACCTCTATGATAGCCACTCTTTTTCACAATAATTTCAAGTACCAATATACTCTGAGGCATCACTCTCACCCAATTTCCTCTTATTTTATCACATGACTCTACAATTTAAAGCGCTTAGGAATTTGGGTCAAATTATGGTCTTGAAAAAAATGGATTAGGATACATATGAGGTTGTCAAAGAAAATAGCTAAAGGCTCAAAGGGGGTTAACTAGGATAATGTACACGGGTAGGTAAAAAGAAGGTAAACAATTACAGGCTGCCAAAGAAATGCCTAAATCATCTCCTAAACTCATACTCCTTATTTCGCTTTACACACGCACTAGGCAAGTTCTAGCATCAGTCACAACACAGAATATACTATAACCTCACACACACAAGGCACATGGTCAACTTTATTGGGAGCAGTATAGACTCTTGTCCCAACAGATGAATGAATTAAACCACACAATTATCACACAGTGAGTCACACTTGGAGCCTAAACGTCTCAATAGTAATGATTTTAGCACAAACTCTTGTCATAATACCATGCCGCCTATCAGAACAATTTCATGCAAAATCTAAAAAATCTACAAAAATCATAAATAAATGTAGGTAAGGAAGTACAACATACAAATACCAGCACCCCACACTTAGACGGGACACACTGCCCTCAGTGGAAAATAAATAAGAAAAACCTGATTAGTCGGACTCCTCCTCTATGTCTGGGGTCATACCCCCTGCATCGGAATCATCGTCAGAGTCGTCGTTATCAGAGTTATCCTCCACATCTGAGTCTGGCATTCAGCAATCATCATCAGTCGACACGTCATCATCAAGAGGTTCCTCAAAATGTACCCCTACTCCGCACATAGCCCGCGCATGCTCATTCATCGGGTAGTCATAATCCAACTGCTGGAGCTCTTCATCAGTTGGAACACGACCCTCACTCATCATGGTAAACCTCGTCATGCCATATAAATAGCGGAAGAAGCTTTCGTCACGAGCATGTCTTTCTGCAGTGGTCAGGTTGATGCCATGCCCAGTTTCAGGCTCTTTAACCTTCGTTAGATCAACCTTTTTCGGGTTGTGTGGCAGCTTATGATCTGCAGGTTCCTTTTTAATGTGTTCCTTCCTTAATATCGCAGTCAACAAATTGCCAAAGCTGAAGTAAGACCTTTTGTGTAGCCTAGCCTTACACATTGATGACCGTATAACCGCACCAATGTTGATGGGAATATTAGCCATCAGAGCATACACCAAACATATTCTATCATGTGTGATCTTTGTGTACTGTGTCCCAGGAATGAGGCAAGAATTGACTATCCGCACAGTGTGTGTCTGATTTCCCTGTACGAAGGTCTGTGATAAAGCCCCTTGAGCGGTGATGGATCTACAGATGGAAAACCCAGAAAAGTGTTGAAACACTCCGCATTCAGTTGCAAGACTTGGCCCCAAATCTTCACTTCACTTCCGGTAGTCTTTGGGGACCAATTGGCATAAAACTCGTGTGTTAGATCAAGATTGCATTCCCCCATATCTCGGAAAATGAAATCAAGGTTTAGCGCCATGATTTTAGCCAAAATGCGAGGTTTTCTCTTTGCTAGACTCTCCTTTTGTATCAACTCCACGTGAACATATTTTTTCACTTTGTTGTTCTTGTACCACTCCTTTCCTTCCTCCTCGAGGACCAACTTTATCCCGAAAGTGCGTCGAGGTATTTGCAGCGAGGAGGATTCAGCTTGCTCTTTTCTTCCCCTTTTCTGACCTTTCTGTGGGGTGGACGCTTTTTCTTTTCCTTGTCGTCCTTTTGGTGCCATTCTACCTGAGATTAAAATAGATTCATGTTAGCTTATCTCGGAAGATTTAATCGACAAACAAACAATAGTGGCACCAGCCCGCACTTAATTTGTTAGTACAAACTAATTAAGTGAGTGATGTCGATTACTCAGACTTTATCGACATACATATAGGCGATATGTTCCAACAACATGTTTAGCACAGTCCTACTTTCATGTCATCTACATATCCTTTCTAACTCTATTTCATGTAATCTTGACTATACTTTCATGTTTGGATTGATGCACTTTTGAACAAGACTACTACATAGAGATAGTAACAAGTTATTGCAGAGAAATAAGCACAACATCTCATGCTTGTATTCAATCATGATCTTTATCTCGATGAACGAGTCATTCAAACATTCAAGCTTTCAATTTTGAAGATTATGCAATTAACTTTACCATGTCGATTCCGCAAAAGTATGACAGTGTATCAAAATTAAATACAAGTTGGAACAAAGTCAAGAACACCCACACGTATTCTTTCACTCAACTAGATGTATCATAACAAACCAACCACATTCAAATCACCAACACCACTTCAAGATCTAACAAATCTTTATAAACGTAGCATCTCAACAACTACAAAATATAAAAGAATAACTTACTTGGTGGTAGTTCGGGAAGATGATCTTGCAAGACTAGATGAGCAAAAAGAAAAGTTTTAAGAGAAATTGGAAGGTTGGGCAGCGCCTATCTTGAGCAAACAATGAGATTTTGTTCTAAGATTAAGGGTCTATTTATAGACCAAAGCTTGGGTCGAGTTTGACCCATGTAAAATAGGGTTAGGAGACCAAAAGCATAAGTAGGCGGCGCCTAATGCTTTGACTATGCTTGGCATAGGCGGCGCCTATGCTATCGCCTAGTTGAGCATAGGCGACGCCTATGTTATGGCCTTGTCGATTCAGAGAGCAAAGACAATGGCATAGGCGGCGCCTAATGCTTTGCCTAGTTGAGCATAGGCGGCGCCTATGCTATAGCCTTGTCGATTCAGAGAACATAGGCCATAGCATAGGCCTTGCCTTGCTCGTTGCCTAGATTTACATAGGCCTTGCCTTGTTCATTGCCTAGATTCGCATAGGCATTGCCTTGTCTATTACCTTTGCTCCTTCATTCCTAACTTACCATCTTTAACATGGCTTCCTTTCAAATCAAAATTTGAGACCAATATCCTCCTTTATACGTCTTGCACCTACACTTACTCAGAAACAACAAAAACGATTAAAACGATGGGTTGCCTCCCATGTAGCGCTTGATTTATTGTCGCGGCACGACATAGTTTCTCAATTACTTAGACTTCGTCGAGATAGATGGTGGCCATGCATTTTATTGAGTCAAGAGGACCGATATATGGCTTCACTCTTTGGCCATTCACCTTAAAGACACCACCATTATTGTCTTCTAACTCTACCACTCCAGACGAGTAGACTTGGCTAATTCTGAATGGACCAGACCATTTAGACTTTAACTTACCTGGAAATAGCTTCAGTCTGGAGTTGAAAAGAAGTACCATATCACCCTTCTGAAAGTTTCATTGGATAATCTGACGATCATGATACTTTTTCATCCGTTCCTTGTAGAGGTCTGATCTTTCATATGCATGTAGATGGAATTCATCCATCTCATTCAGCTACTCCAATCTCAGATTAATAGTATCATCCCAATTCAAATTAAGCTGCTTCAACGCCCACAATGCTTTATGTTCGAGCTTAATTGGCAAGTGACAGGACTTCCCATAAACTAGTTGGTACGGGGACATGCTAATTGGTGTCTTGAACGCATTCCTATAAGCCCATAAGGCATCGTCTAGCTTTCGAGACCAATCTTTCCTACTAGCATTTACAGTCTTAGCAAAGATCAGCTTGATCTCCCAATTAGAAACCTCTACCTGCCCACTAGTTTGTGGGTGGTAAGGTGTGGCTACCTTATGTTGCTTGACCCCATATTTCACCAACACGGCTCTGAACAGCTTGTTGCAAAAGTGTGATCCTCCATCGCTTATGATGGTACGTGGTACCCCAAAACGAGAGAAGATATTTCTCTTCAAGAATGCTACTACACGCTTACCTTCATTATCAGCCAGTGCTACTGCTTCAACCCATTTGGATACATAATCCATAGCAACTAGGATATATTTCATCCTAAACGAACTCACAAATGGGCCCATGAAATCAATACCCCACACATCAAATAGCTCTACTTCAAGAACCTTAGACATGGGCATCTCATGATGCTTTGAAATCGCGCCTTGCCTCTGACGCTGATCACATCTTCTCACAAAATCATAGGTATCCTTGAATAATGAAGGCCAATAATAGCCGCTTTGCAATACCTTCCTGGCTGTCCGATCACCTGCATGGTGACCCCCAACTTGGGAAGCATGACTTGATTCCAATATACTAGGCACCTCCACATGAGATATGCATCGCCTAATAACACCATCCGCACATAGTCGAAAAAGATATGGTTAATCCCAGAAGTAGTGTTTCACATCATGCATGAACTTCCACTTTTGATGAAAAGAGAGATTCTCAGGCATCATCTTACTTACCACGTAGTTTGCAAAGTCTGCGTACCACGGTAACTCTTCCACCATCGTGGCTAGGATCTCTTCATCGGGAAATGCATCATCAATCTCAAGATCAGGCTGCGCTATGTTCTCATTCTCAAGTCTAGATAGATGATCAGCTACTTGGTTTTCGCAACCTTTTCTATCTTTTACCTCGAAATCAAATTCTTGCAGCAATAACACCCACCGAATTAGCCTTGGCTTAGCATCCTTCTTTGCCATTAAATATCTCAGAGCAGCATGATCTGTATGAACCACCACTTTGGTTCCCAACAAGCACGCACAGAACTTTTTAAAAGCATAAACAACCGCTAGAAGCTCTAGTTCCGTGACGGTATAGTTCTTCTGGTCTCCATTTAAGGCCTTGCTCGCATAGTAGATTGGATGGAATAACCTTTCTCTTCTCTGACCAAGTACAACACCCAAAGCTACCCCGCTTACATCACACAAAACTTCAAACGGTAGAGACCAATCAGGCGCTACAATGATGGGAGCTTCAACTAGCTTTCCTTTGAGGCATTCAAATGCCTTCAAGCAATCTTCATCGAAGTCAAGCTTTGCATCATTGTCTAAAAGTTTGCATAACGGACTAGCAATCTTGGAGAAGTCTTTAATAAACCTTCGATAAAAACCTGCATGACCGAGGAAACTACGGACTCCCTTTACAGAAATTGGAGGTGGTAGTTTCTCGATAACTTCGATCTTGGCCCGATCAATGATGATAGGCGAATTTACACGACTATATCAATATATTTTGCCCATATTTTAGCCTAGTTCTGAGAACAAATTATATATTTCATGCACTTTTAGTCCTTTTTCCTATAAATGAGCTAACAAACATGATTAGTAAAGTTTCAGGTATAAATGATGCAAAATACAGCATTTTATGGCTTACTTGACGCAAAAGAAAGCTCACAAAGGAAGGAAAGGGAGTTTACACGCCTAAGGACCAAAACTGCTGCATGGAAACTCTGTCCCGGGCTAAAACAACATTTCTGAAGACTCTGGGGACCTGGACCAAAACTGCTGCATGGAAAATCTGTCCCGGGCTAAAACAACATTTTTGAAGACTTTGGGGACTTACAGACACAAAGCTGGATTTTGACAATGATACATTAACCTAGTACAATTGGGTTATGTATTTCATTAGTTTATTTGGATTAGGAGAATGTTACATTAACCTAGTACAAATGGGTTAAGTATTTCCTTAGTTTAGTAGGATTTGGTTATTTATTTCATTAGCATAGTAGGAGTAGGATAGGAGTATTATAAATACCCTATCATGCTAGAGCTTTAAAGTGCTTTAAAGTGAAAAAGTCATGTGACAACATAAGAGGAAATTGGGTAAGTATGATGCTTTAAATTGTAAATGGTGCTTGAATGTGTTATGAAAAAGAAAGTGCTATCATAAGAGGTATGTTGTGAAAAGAAAAAGGAAAAGAAAGCTGAAAAGTGAGTTGCTCTTAAAACTGAAAAACAAAAGAGGAGAAAAAGGGTGGTAGAACAAAAAAAGAAGAAAGGTTGAAAGAAAAAAGTGTCAATGATACAAAGTGATGTATTAAAGCGCTTAGGAACTTAGTCACTATTTCTGGCCAAAATAGCTGATCCTACCCGTCCCTTAGCCTACATTACAACCATCAAAAGACCTACTTGATCCTAATCTTAACACTCCGACATTTAGTGGAGTACTACACTAAGGGCAAGCCTATGGTCATCAGTTGCTACATATGAATTCTTTGTGAGAGTGAGTGCAAGGACATTTTGATACCCATGTTTGAAAAATATGCTATATTTGTGAGTAATTATGGGTACTATATTGTGAGACACACATGGTTGATGAGCCTTGGATAGTTGTATATGATTCTATGTACCTTAACGTTTGCATGCGAGTTGATCACCATCACGAGTCTATGCTAGAGGTTAAATGGTTTCTACTAATGATCGGAAAACTACCCTTTGTTGATAATTGTTGTGCTTGTCTTGATAAATGTTTTTTGTTGTTGTTGTAAAAAACCTAAGTTGATGTTTAGAAGGACATGATATGTTGTTCGAGGATGAACAAAGCTCTAAGTGTGGGGTGTTGATGATAGGCGAATTTACACGACTATATCAATATATTTTGCCCATATTTTAGCCTAGTTTTGAGAACAAATTATATATTTCATGCACTTTTAGTCCTTTTTCCAATAAATGAGCTAACAAACATGATTAGTAAAGTTTCAGGTATAAATGATGCAAAATACAGCATTTTATGGCTTACTTGACGCAAAAGAAAGCTCACAAAGGAAGGAAAGGGAGTTTACACGCCTAAGGACCAAAACTGCTGCATGGAAACTCTGTCCCGGGCTAAAACAGCATTTCTGAAGACTCTGGGGACCTGGACCAAAACTGCTGCATGGAAAATCTGTCCCGGGCTAAAACAACATTTTTGAAGACTTTGGGGACTTACAGACACAAAGCTGGATTTTGACAATGATACATTAACCTAGTACAATTGGGTTATGTATTTCATTAGTTTATTTGGATTAGGAGAATGTTACATTAACCTAGTACAAATGGGTTAAGTATTTCCTTAGTTTAGTAGGATTTGGTTATTTATTTCATTAGCATAGTAGGAGTAGGATAGGAGTATTATAAATACCCTATCATGCTAGAGATTTTAATGAAGTCCTCCCTTAGTGGAGGCAACTCCTCCCTTCATTCAAGAAATTCATTCTTCAACTATCAATTCAACAATCAATTTTCTTCCATCCTTCTCATCTTCCACTACAAACACTTCTAATCTATTCTTCTATTCTTAAATTCCACAACAAGAGAATCGTTACTTGCTAAGGAATCACCAAAACCACACGCCAAACACCTACTATTCACGCCAACCACCATGCAAAACGTGATATCCTTCGCATTCATGGGTAACTAAACCTCTTAGTTGGGGTTATGGAAGCCGAATGAGTTACTATCTATAGCTATGAGTTTGTGAGTTCAAGACAAGTATATTGCTTATATCATTACGCTCTTCATCTTAAATCTACATTCTTTGCGGTTGCAAACACAAGAACACGCCATTCTAACATTTAACCTGTTCGAGAGAAAGGTTATTTGTCTAGAAAAGAGACGCATAGAATAATGCCAGTCTAACATTTAACTTGTTCGAGAGAAAGGTTATTTGTCTGGAAAAGAGATAATGTCAAGGTAGTAGGACACCCTTTCCTATTAAAAAACTAGTGCCGTAACTGGACTAACCTCTTGGAGAATTCGTACCGTTAGACACGCTTTAAGCTCGAGAGAGTTAAAGTGAAATAGTCCTTGTTTAGGTTGAGAGACGCTTGGATTTACCATCGACTACAATTCTCTATAAGCAATTGCATGTCAAGACTCTACACACTCATAGTCAATAGAGACGTATAACTCAGAAGGTGGACATAACCCCAACGCCTCAATTCTCATTGTTTCATAACCCACGAAATACTCTCTTTTTACTTTACTATTTTCAGCTTTTATTACTTTTGTTACTTATTACAATCCCCCATTTTTTTTACGAGACTTGCACCAAAAGTCTATTAATTTTACTTACTTGTTGGCCAGGCTATTCCCTGTGGGATCGACACCCAACCCAGGTTGGGTTCTATATTTGCTAACGACCGCTTTACACTCCCACGAGAGCTGTAGATTGAGCGTTATCAAAAATTGGCGCCGTTGCCGGGGAATACGAGTGTCAATCAAGTTCGTGATAATTACTAGACCCTTTGGTCAAAGATTCTCGTACATTTACTTTTAGTTGTTTTTTTTTTTTGTTTTTTTTAGGTTTATTCAGTGCATCAATGGAGGCACGACGTGAAATTGAAAGGATGGCTGCTCAAGTGCATCAACAGAATATTGATAATCGTAGGCGAGCAACAAATCCTGACGATGAGGATCTGGGCGATGAAGAGCTACTAAACCCACGACATACTGCTGAGATGGCGGCACCCTTACAGAGGAGAGATCGTCAAGCGCGATTGAGGCCTGATTGCCGAGTTATGCAAATTCCTTTTGATGACGAAGAGGACGATCTAGACGGACCTGGTGCCACCGGAGCTATTATTCTTCCGCCATTAGCACCTGGAGCAAAGTTCAATATCACTAGCGCCATGATTCAGCTTTTGCAACTCAAGGGATTATTTGGTGGACTAGCAGGCGATGATCCGAACATGCATCTGATCAACTTTATTTCTACATGCAAGTCATTCGACAATCCTGGAGTTGGACAGAATGCAATTCGATTACGTCTATTTCCATTGTCTCTGTCTGGGGAGGCAACTATGTGGTTGAATGGGCTGACTCCTGATTCTATTACTCATTGGAGGCAATTGAAAGACGCTTTCCTAGAAAGATTCTTTCCGCCATCCAAAAAAGCACAATTGAGAGATGAAATCAGCAACTTTCGTCAGCTTCCCTCTGAAGCTCTCCACGAAACATGGAAGAGGTTCAAGACGAAGCTAATGCGATGCCCAAACCATCATATGACCAATGTCCACTTGATGGAGATATTATACAGAGCTTTGAATTCGGTGACTAAGCCAGTGGTTGATAATGCGGCAGGTGGATCATTTATGAACCTCACCTTTGTGCAGGCAAGCAATATGCTAGATCGGATGACGAAGCAAAGTAGAGCTTGGCATACCAGGGATTCTGAGGTAGCAAGCTCTACTGTATCTTTTGGCATGACTGCAGAGCATAGGCGAAGACAAGAAGATCGTGACCAAGACATGGCTCACATGAAAATTCAAATGGATCTTCTTACAAAGCATTTATTATCAGGGAAGACAAAAAAAGTTAAGGCCGTGGTATCACATGGAAGAGACGAATCTGATTCCGAAGAGGAGGCTAACTACTTGAACAATCAGGGGGGTTTTCGTGGGAATGCCCAAGGAAACCAAGGTTGGAACCATTATGATAAATCTGGAAACAAAGACCAAGGTAGTTGGAAGAACAAAAATGAAAAGAGTGGTTTGTACGTTCCCCCTAGTAGACGTGATACCACCATATCTAATTCTGGGAGTATGGAAGACATGATGGCTAAGTTATTGAAAGGAGTGGAAGCAACGAGCGCGGGAGTTAAGGAGGTGATTGATGATTTGTCCTCCATGAAGCAACTAGTTGATTCTCATTCCACTTCTATCAGGCAAATAGAGCAACAATTGAGCCAACTTTCAGCAGCATTTAATCAAAGAAAGGCTGGCACTTTACCTAGCGATACTGTGCAAAACCCAAGGAATGATGGGTCATGCATGGCCATAACTACCAGAAGTGGTAAGGTGCTAGAAACTTCAGCAAAAGGCAAGCAAGTGGTTGACGAAGTGGTACGGTTTGATATATGCAAAACAATGAAGCAGCCCAGCGATATGAATGAGTCATCTGTAGCTGATGTTCATTATGAGGATACGAAAGCATTATCTATAGAGAAACAACCTACTGTTGAGCCATTGTCTGCTGCGCCACTGAATGTTGAGCATGAGGATAATGAAGATTATGAAGAACTTATGGGTGATCTAACAGAAATAGAGTCTTATACTCCTAAGAAACCGGATTGTGATCTCAAGAATCAACCAACAGCGAAGACTCACTTTGACGAGCCACCAATGCTAGAATCGCAAGAGCTCCCCGATTATCTAAGGTATGTGTTCTTGGAAAGTAGAAATATACTTCCAGAGAGAGCAGATGATTTAAGTGAACAACACGTAGAAGCTCTCATCTCTGCTCTGAGGAGATACAAGAGAGCTATGGGTTGGACTATTGATGATATAATTGGTGACTCTCCGGAGAAACGTATGAGCCAGCTCGAAAAAGATCGCATGACCACAGGTAAGCCTCATTGTCGTCTAAATCCTTTTAGAAAACGATCCATCACTTATCTCGACGAAGTCTAAGTACTCGAGGTAACTACGTCGAGCCACGACAATAAATAAGGCGCTAGATGGGAGGCAACCCATCGTTTTATCATTTTTTCATTTTCTTTCATTCTAGTACTTGTTTTGTTTTATGAAAAATCCAAAAATAAGAGTCGTGCCACGACCAAAACTAAGGCGCTAGGTGGGAGGCAACCCATCGTACTAATCGTTTTCGTTTGGTTTTGAGCAAAAATAGGTGCAAGAAGTATTCAACGAGGAGATTGATTTCAATTGACGATTTGGACGCATTGTATGGTAAAGTTGGTGAGTTAGGAATGGTGATGCATAAGGTTATGGATTGAGCCTTTTCCTTGTCAAAATAGGCATCGAGAAAGGCTAGGCCTTGGTAAAACTAGGCCACGAACGATGCACAACCTATCCTATAGCCTAAGGTCTCGGAATCTAGTGTGCTATACACTATGCGCCGCCTATTCCTAGGTATGCTTTTGACTATGCGCCGCCTATGCTATGGCATTTGGTCTCAGTATCTCATGTGCCATAGACTATGCGGCGCATATGTCTACATATGCCATAGACAATGCACCGCATATGCTATGGCATTCTTAAATAAATGCATGGCATATGCTATGGCATTCTTAAATAAATGCATGGCATATGCTATGGCATTCTGCTCAACTAGGCAAAGCATTAGGCACCGCCTATGGTCACTTTTGGTCTCCAAATCCGATTTTAATGGGTCAAAACTCAACCCAACCTTTTCTTACAAATATGAGACTTAATCTTGAACCAAAAACACATTGGAAACCTAGCTCATGCACCACCTATAGTCTCGAAATCCTATCAAAAAGTTTCCTTTTGCTCTTTTTCTTCACAAGAACATCATCCAAAGGCTTCAACTAAGTAAGTACTACTTTGTTCTTCATTTAAATTTTGTAAGTACTACTTTACTACACCTATTATGAATTTCTAAATCTTGAAGAAGCATTGGTGATAGTCATGTGTTTGAATTGTTGATACACAACCAAGTGAGTGAACATATACGTTAGGATGACCTTCACTTACTTCCGATTTGAATTTGATTTTGATGCATTGTTATACTACTTGCAAAATTGCTATAGTCATGAACATTGCATAATCTTGTCACTTGAATACTTGCATTTTGGAATATCCCGTTCATCGGGATAAGACTTATAGTGCCTACCGACATAGGAGGTTGTGATTATTGAAAGAATAACTATTCCATGTGGTTACCCCTATGTAGTAGTGTTGTTATATCTAACATGAAAGTAGTCCAATGGCTGCAAGTAAGTGATGCATTGCTGATTTTCTTGTCGGAATACAATCCTAAAACGTATGTCGATGAATTCTGAGTAATCGATCACTTTCACCTCACTAGTTGGTGCCAACAACCTAAGTGTGGGGTGGTACCGCTACTGCTTATGTATAGATTGTATCCATTGAGATTGTGCTACCATTAACGCTATTTCAAGTCTCAGGTACAATGACACCTAAAGAGAGACAAGGCAAGGAGAAGGCTACCACTTCCCAAAAGGGCAAGAAAAGAGGCCGCAAGGAGCAAGGAGAACCCTCTCCGCTGCAAACACCTCGACTCACGCTTGGAATTAAGTGGGATACTTATGCGGAACTTATGAGGATGATGACTCTTATGATGCTCCCAACGCAAGGGGTATGACCCCAGACATAGAGGATAAGCCCGACTAACCAGGTTCCTCGTATTTATTTTCCACTGAGGACAGTGTCCCGTTTAAGTGTGGTGTGGTGGTATCGCATGCTATACTTCTCTGTTTGCACCTATGTTTGTTTGGTTACTTTGTTTATTTGAGTTCGTTTTTTTTTTTGTTTGTTTTGTTTGACGTTTTTTTTAAGTTCTTTTAGGAGTAAATTTTTTCTAGCTTCGCATGAAATTATTTTGATAGGCAGCATGAGATTATAACAAGAGTATGTGTTACAATTGTGACTATTGAGACGTTTAGGCTCTAGTTGTGACTCATTATGTGATATTGTGTGATTCAATTCCTTCACTTGTTGGGTCGAGAGTCTATATTACTTCCAATCAAGTCGACCATGTGCCTTGTGTGTGTGAGATTAATAGTATCTTCTATGTATGTGGCTGATGCTAGAACTTGCCTGGTATGTATGCAAAGCAAAAATAAGGAGTGTAAGTTTAGGATATGATTTAGGCATTTCTTTGGTAACCTATATTTGTTTACCTTCAGTTTTACCTACCTGTGAACATCATCCTAGTTAACCCTTTTTGAGCCTTTAGCCTATTTCTTTGACAACCTTGTATGTAAGCCTAATTCATTTTTTTCAAGACCGTAATTTGATCCAAATTCCTAAGTGCTTTAAAGTGAAAAAGTCATGTGACAACATAAGAGGAAATTGGGTAAGTATGATGCTTTAAATTGTAAATGGTGCTTGAATGTGTTATGAAAAAGAAAGTGCTATCATAAGAGGTATGTTGTGAAAAGAAAAAGGAAAAGAAAGCTGAAAAGTGAGTTGCTCTTAAAACTGAAAAACAAAAGAGGAGAAAAAGGGTGGTAGAACAAAAAAAGAAGAAAGGTTGAAAGAAAAAAGTGTCAATGATACAAAGTGATGTATTAAAGCGCTTAGGAACTTAGTCACTATTTCTGGCCAAAATAGCTGATCCTACCCGTCCCTTAGCCTACATTACAACCATCAAAAGACCTACTTGATCCTAATCTTAACACTCCGACATTTAGTGGAGTACTACACTAAGGGCAAGCCTATGGTCATCAGTTGCTACATATGAATTCTTTGTGAGAGTGAGTGCAAGGACATTTTGATACCCATGTTTGAAAAATATGCTATATTTGTGAGTAATTATGGGTACTATATTGTGAGACACACATGGTTGATGAGCCTTGGATAGTTGTATATGATTCTATGTACCTTAACGTTTGCATGCGAGTTGATCACCATCACGAGTCTATGCTAGAGGTTAAATGGTTTCTACTAATGATCGGAAAACTACCCTTTGTTGATAATTGTTGTGCTTGTCTTGATAAATGTTTTTTGTTGTTGTTGTAAAAAACCTAAGTTGATGTTTAGAAGGACATGATATGTTGTTCGAGGATGAACAAAGCTCTAAGTGTGGGGTGTTGATGATAGGCGAATTTACACGACTATATCAATATATTTTGCCCATATTTTAGCCTAGTTTTGAGAACAAATTATATATTTCATGCACTTTTAGTCCTTTTTCCAATAAATGAGCTAACAAACATGATTAGTAAAGTTTCAGGTATAAATGATGCAAAATACAGCATTTTATGGCTTACTTGACGCAAAAGAAAGCTCACAAAGGAAGGAAAGGGAGTTTACACGCCTAAGGACCAAAACTGCTGCATGGAAACTCTGTCCCGGGCTAAAACAGCATTTCTGAAGACTCTGGGGACCTGGACCAAAACTGCTGCATGGAAAATCTGTCCCGGGCTAAAACAACATTTTTGAAGACTTTGGGGACTTACAGACACAAAGCTGGATTTTGACAATGATACATTAACCTAGTACAATTGGGTTATGTATTTCATTAGTTTATTTGGATTAGGAGAATGTTACATTAACCTAGTACAAATGGGTTAAGTATTTCCTTAGTTTAGTAGGATTTGGTTATTTATTTCATTAGCATAGTAGGAGTAGGATAGGAGTATTATAAATACCCTATCATGCTAGAGATTTTAATGAAGTCCTCCCTTAGTGGAGGCAACTCCTCCCTTCATTCAAGAAATTCATTCTTCAACTATCAATTCAACAATCAATTTTCTTCCATCCTTCTCATCTTCCACTACAAACACTTCTAATCTATTCTTCTATTCTTAAATTCCACAACAAGAGAATCGTTACTTGCTAAGGAATCACCAAAACCACACGCCAAACACCTACTATTCACGCCAACCACCATGCAAAACGTGATATCCTTCGCATTCATGGGTAACTAAACCTCTTAGTTGGGGTTATGGAAGCCGAATGAGTTACTATCTATAGCTATGAGTTTGTGAGTTCAAGACAAGTATATTGCTTATATCATTACGCTCTTCATCTTAAATCTACATTCTTTGCGGTTGCAAACACAAGAACACGCCATTCTAACATTTAACCTGTTCGAGAGAAAGGTTATTTGTCTAGAAAAGAGACGCATAGAATAATGCCAGTCTAACATTTAACTTGTTCGAGAGAAAGGTTATTTGTCTGGAAAAGAGATAATGTCAAGGTAGTAGGACACCCTTTCCTATTAAAAAGCTAGTGCCGTAACTGGACTAACCTCTTGGAGAATTCGTACCGTTAGACACGCTTTAAGCTCGAGAGAGTTAAAGTGAAATAGTCCTTGTTTAGGTCGAGAGACGCTTGGATTTACCATCGACTACAATTCTCTATAAGCAATTGCATGTCAAGACTCTACACACTCATAGTCAATAGAGACGTATAACTCAGAAGGTGGACATAACCCCAACGCCTCAATTCTCATTGTTTCACAACCCACGAAATACTCTCTTTTTACTTTACTATTTTCAGCTTTTATTACTTTTGTTACTTATTACAATCCCCCATTTTTTTTACGAGACTTGCACCAAAAGTCTATTAATTTTACTTACTTGTTGGCCAGGCTATTCCCTGTGGGATCGACACCCAACCCAGGTTGGGTTCTATATTTGCTAACGACCGCTTTACACTCCCACGAGAGCTGTAGATTGAGCGTTATCAATCAACCACAATTCCTCTTTCGGAGACTTTATGCCCAAGAACAATGCCTTTATTAACCATAAAATGGCATTTCTCCCAGTTTAGCACCAAGTTGAATTCAACACATCTCTGCAACGCCATAGTTAGGTTCGCCAAGCACGATTCAAACGACTCACCCACAACTGAAAAATTGTCCATGAACACCTCCAAGGTGTCTTCAACCATATCAGACAAAATGGACATCATACAACGCTGAAAAGTGGCGGGTGCGTTACATAGCCCAAATGGCATGCGTTTGAAGGAAAACGTACCATATGGGAATGTAAAGATTGTCTTCTCTTGATCTTCGGGAGCAATACAAATCTGATTATAGCCGGAATAACCATCTAAGAAACAAAACCATCCTTTCCCTGCCAATCAATCAAGCATTTGGTCCATGAATGACATTGGGAAGTGAACCTTAAGCATCCACGAATTCAGCTTTCGGTAGTCTATGCACACTCTCCACCCTGTGACAGGTCTGAGTGGAATTAGCTCATTCTTTTCGTTTGCAACTACCATCATGCCCCCTTTCTTGGGCACACACTGTACCGGACTCACCCATTTACTGTTGGAGATTGGATACACTACCCCGGCATCTAACCACTTAATAATTTCTTTCTTCACCACCTCTTGCATAGGCGGATTCAAACGTCTTTGATGCTCAATAGTGGGTATGCGATTTTCTTCAAGCTGAATCTTGTGCATACATATCCCAGGTGGGATACCAATAATATCAGCGATAGTCTAACCGATGGCTCTCTTGTATCTCCTCAGAACAGATATGAGAGCTGCAACTTACTGCTCACCTAAATCAGCCACAACAATAACCGGAAGTGTGTTTCCACTTCCTAAGAACGCATACTTTAGATGACTGGGCAGATCCTTTAATTTTAGCATTGGTGGCTCTTCAATGGATGGTTTCACTGGTGGTGTAGGTCGATTTTTGAGATCAAGGTCCAGCTTCTTAGGAGCATGAGAATACGACCCTATTCCTGTTAGAGCACAAATAATTTCTTCATAATCTTCAACATCCTCACGCTCAAAATTCATTAGCACAGCAGCCAATGGCTCAACAATAAGCTGCTTCTCTACAGATAATTCTTTCTCATCTTCATAGTACACATCAGCTACAGAGAACACATTCATATCTTTGGGCTGCTTCATTGATTTGCATACATCAAAACGGACCACTTCGTCATTCATCCGAAATAAAAGCTCATTGGCTCTTAAATCAATAAGAACACTTCCTGTTGCAAGGAAAGAACGCCCCAAGATTATGGGAACTTCAGAGTCCACCTCACAATCCAAAATAACAAAGTCCGTAGGAAAAATGAAGGAAGAAACCTTCACCAATACATCATATAAGATACCAACAGGTCGTTTTACCGACCTGTCTGCCATCACGAGCCGCATATTGGTTGGTGTAGGATCGCCCAACACCAATTTTTTGTAAATAGATAGTGGCATCAAATTGATGCTAGCTCCTAAATCGCACAATGCCTTAGCGAAATCCAAAGATCCAACAGTGCAAGGAATAGTGAAAGCACCAGGACCTGCCTTTTTCTGAACAAATGATCTTGTAGCGATTGCACTGCAATGATGAACATTATCTGCCAACTCATAACTTGCCCGCTTCTTTGTCAAAAGGTGCTTCATGAATTTTGAGTACCCAGGCATCTGTTCCAGCACCTCTACCAAAGGAACATTAATAGTCAGCTGCTTTAACATAGTCATAAATTTACTGAACCTGGTATCATCAGCTTTCTTCTTTAGTCTCTGAGGAAAAGGTGGTGGTGGAAGAGGAATAGTTTTCTCCACCGCTTTCTTTTTATGTTGCTTTCGATTATCAATCTTTTCAGGCTGCAGATGTCTAGGGGTGACGTCATGAACACTCTTTTCAGCTTCTTCAGCATCTTCACATTCTGCATCAATAACATTATCTGCTATATCATCAACCACCTGCTTGCCCTTGGATGGATTCTCCAATACCTTACCACTCCTGGTAGTAATAGCCATACAAGATCCATCGTTCCTTGGATTTTGCATAGTGTCACTAGGTAAAGTGCCAGCCTTTCTTTGATTGAATGCCGCTGAAAGTTGACTCAGTTATTGTTCCAGCTGTTTTATTGAAGTGGAATGCGAGTCAACGAATTGTTTTATTGATGACAAATCATTATTTACCTCATTTACTCCCGTATTGGTTGCCTCCACTCCCTTCAACAGCTTAGCCATCATATCTTCTATGGACATCTTCAGTATAATTTCATATGTAACGTTTAAAAATAATAAAATGAATGCAACTTTACCCTTACTTAGTGAGTAGGTTAGTATTTCTGTTAGATATACTGCATATAAATATCTCTAGTTTTAGATAGATAATGTCTTTAAGCCAAGTTCTTGATATATACCATAAATGTTGTTCTATTAAAGATCAACATACTTTGTAAAATGTTAAAGTTGTTGTTTAATTAGTAGTCAATATTTTGCACCATTCCTGCTAATGTTTTAGTTCTAAAATCTCTCTTGATAAAATGTTTTAAAGATTGATGGATCAAGAATAGATAGTTGTCTCATCAATAGATAGAAATATGAGATTTCCCCTTATTCTTGAGAGATTCCCTCTCTATCTCTTTCGATCTATCAGAACAGATTAGGCTATCTATCAATCGATTTGAAAATAGCATGCTCAATCTCGTTTTTTGTTTATTTTCGCCACGAAAACATAGCTGCCATAATAAGAAATAGGTGAAGCAGCTAGAAGTACTCGCTTTCACGCCCTTGAATTATTATTCACAAATGAATTGGGAAAGCCAACAGAAAGATTTGATTCTGACTTCGTAGAGCCGGTGTTGTTGTTGCCTGCGCGTAGGGCCATCCCTCACTCCCGTCCCGGGGTGCTAAGGGGATTTTGTTTTTGGAACAGACGATAGTGTTTTGGTGATGCCTCGAATCAAGCTTTTATTGTGACGTGCTATGCTTTATCCTCCATTGCTAGTAGGTTGATGAGTCGCGCGCCCGGCACACATGTTTTGGCCTTGTGTGTCTATAACTCAAAATAGGTGACCTAACGGCCACCGCTCGACTAAACATATCAATAGTCACTAGATTTATATGATCTACTGAGGAGTAAGGACATATATATCATTATTGTTTAGACAACCAGTTTTAAGACTAAAGCCAGAAAAATGTTAGAAGTTATGCACTTGGCAACGCGCGCGCGCACACATATATATATATAAGAATAGTAAAAGTCAGAAATATTTTTGTTGACTTATGTTGAAGGGATATCTTTCTAGACCGACCGAGATCTTGTGATATGTTTGTGTTGAAATATGTGTACTGTCTCATCAGATTAAAGTTTAAACTATTAGAGAATAAAATATTTATTTATTTTAAATTGTTTTCTTGAATTGAGGGTCTATCACAGATAGACTCTCTATCTCTCCTAAGGTAGGGATAAAATTTGCGTACACTCTATTTTTCTAGATCCCACTCATGAGTATATTACTGTTGTTGTATATGTAAAATATCCCTTCTAATATATGAGTGTGCTTCTTTTCCAAGCGATAAATGTTGATTGATGAGCGACTATCTTATTTAAGACTTTGTTACACTCAGTATCACGTTGAATTGAGTGAACCATCTCATTTAAAGGTTCAAACACGCTATCGTTATAACATATTTATTTATTCGTCGTTCATGTATATAAATGTATCCCCCCACCTCCCACCCCCACCAAGGTACCAACCACCTCCACCACAAGAAAAAAGAAGCACCCTTAGAATAATAGGACCACCATTGTTGGAAGTTGATTGGTAATATTCTAATAACTTATTTTAATCACTTAACTAGTCAACATAGTCGCGCTTCGCACGGTCATAAAGAAAACAAAACTTTCAAGATATAAACGATACTTATATAAGCCAATTATCTCCACAACTCTACATTATCGATTTTTAAACATATTTTATTTAAACTAAAAAGTATAAAAATCATTATAGTCAACAAATTCATCATGCAATTTAGACAACATCATGTAACAAAATAATTAAATAAGGACGTACTCTAATTAATTTTGTTGAAATTATCAATCTATATAATAAAGGAGGATAGTCTAGCCTAAAATTAAGACAAGTGTCATATTGAGAACTACCTATTTGAATTTTTACAACAAAAAACCATCATTTCATAACAAAAAACTATTTTGTTGATTATTTAAATATTTAATATTATTTCATATTTCATATTTAATAAATTACGTTTCATATGTTTTTAATAATAGTATTATAAGAAAATAAATATGAATGATTTCATTACAATTGACTAAAAGAAATATTACAAGAAAAAATTATTTAAGAGAATAACCAATTAATAAATAGTAACTGATCAATTTATATAGAAAATATTGTAATCATTCTGAATAAAAAATATTAAAAAAAAGGTGTCATCCCTCAAAATAATTAAGTTTGACCTATTTTTGTAAGCAAATAAATGAATAATATATATAAGAAAATCCGTAATTAGGACAAAAATAATTGTTACCTTATTTGAGTTTTTAGAAAATTATAAAGATAATAATAATCAATTGACTATAATTAAATTATAAATTTATAAGAAATATTTGAAAAATAAATTAGTAATTAGGAAAATAAATAATTGTTACCTTTTTAAAATTCTTTCCAAAATTAAAAAGGTAATTGATATCAATTTAATGTAATCAATCCATGAAAATATGAGTAATTCATGGGATTGAATTTCCAAAATTATAAAGGTAATTAATATCAATTATTTTTGTATTTGAGCCCTTTATATAATTATAGATTAATTAAATATAATCAAGCTATAAAATTAGGACAAATTTATGGTAAATAATTATATAATATTAATAATAATTTTATTGCTATCAAAATAATTAGATTAAATTGAACAAAAAATTAATTAATATTGACCATTACTTTAATAAAAAAATATATGGAATGATTCATAATTGATATGCATATATTGGTAAAAAACCAATGAACGTTGACTACTACTTTAGCTATAAATATATTTTAAAATTTACATACAACATTAAATTTAAGGAACTTGAATCTATATATTATGATCATAAAATTGATTCTAATTAATTGAAATTAATTAGTTGATTGTATAGTTTTATTACAACAATTTCGTACATCATTTATTTAATAAAAATACATATAATTAATTGATTGATTTTGTGCAATCTACTATGATTTTATTAATTCAAATGAAATGATTTTTATATGATAAGTTTGGATTATAAAAATAAAGGTGATTATTGTATGACTTTAGCATTTGTTATGTATTAAAAAATATTTATAGACAAAAAAATGTCATCCCTCAAAACAATTAAATTTGAACTATTTTAGTGAAACAATGAAAGATTGAATACAAAAAAATCCGTAATTAAGAAAAGAAATAATTGTCACCTTATTTTAGTTTTTAGCAAATTGTAAAGATAATTAAATAATCAAATTGTAAATTGATAAGAAATTTTTGAGAAATAAATCAGTAATTAGGAAAAGAAATAATTGTTACCTTTTTAAAATTCTTCCCAAAATTATAAAGGTAATTAATATAAATTTGATATAACCAAACTATAAGAATATGTGAAAATCATGGGATTATATTTTTGAAATTATAAAAGTAATTAATAGCAATTGTTTCCATATTTGAGTCCTTTATGTAATTGTAGATTAATTAACTATAATCAAGATATAAAATTAGGATAGATTTATGGTAAATAAATATATAATATTAATAATAATTTTATTGTTATAAAATTAATTAGATCAAATTGAGATAGAAATCAGTTAATATTGACAATTATTTTAATAAAAAATATATGCAAAGTTTCGCAATTGATATCCATATATTGGTAAAAAAACAACGAATACTGACTACTACTTTAGCCATAAATATATTTTAAAATTTACAACATTAAATTTAAGGAACTTGAATCTATGTATTATGATCATAAAATTGATTCTAATTAATTGAAATTAATTAGTTGATTGTGTAATTTTATTACAATTATGTCGTACATCATTTTTTTATATAAAAATACATATAATTAATTAATTGATTTTGTGCAAGCTACTATGATCTTATTAATTCAAATGAAATAATTAGTAAATGGTAAGTTTGGATTATAAAAAGAAAGGATATTACTGTATGCCTTTAGCATTTCTTATGTATTAAAAAAGATTTAGAGACAAAAAGTTGTCATCCCTCAAAACAATTAAATTTGAACTATTCTAGTAAAACAATAAAAGATTGAATATAAGAAAATCAATAATTTAGAAAAAAAATAATTGTTACCTTATTTGAGCTTTTAGCAAATTATAAAGATAATTAAATAATCAATTGACTATAATCAAATTATGAATTTATAAGATTTTTTTGAGAAATAAATCAGTAATTAGGAAAAAATAATCGTTACCTTCTTATAATTCTTCCAAAAATTAAAAAGGTAATTGATATCAATTTAATAGAATCAATCTATAAAAAACATGAGAAATTCATGGGATTGAATTGCCGAAATTATAAAGGTAATTAATATCAATTATTTTTGTATTTGAGCCCTTTATGTAATTGTAGATTAATTAAATATAATCAAGCTATAAAATTAGGACAGATTTATGGTAAATAAATATATAATATTAATAATAATTTTATTGTTCTCAAATTAATTAGATTAAATTGAGTTAGAAATCAGTTAATATTGACAATTATTTTAATAAAAAATATATGCAAAGTTTCGTATTTGATATACATATATTGGTTACAAAAACACCGAACACTCACTTCTACTTTAGCCATAAATATATTTTAAAATTTACAACATTAAATTTAAATAACTTGAGTCTATATATTATGATCATAAAATTGATTCTAATTAATTGAAATTAATTAGTTGATTGTATAGTTTTATTACAACAATTTCGTACATCATTTATTTAATAAAAATACATATCATTAATTGATTGGTTTTGTGCAATCTACTATGATCTTATTAATTCAAATGAAATGATTTTTAAATGGTAAGTTTGGATTATAAAAATAAAGGAGATTATTGTATGACTTAAGCATTTCTTCTGTATTAAAAAAGATTTATAGACAAAAAGATGTCATGCCTCAAAACAATTAAATTTGAACTATTTTAGTAAAACAATGAAAGATTGAATATAAGAAAATCTATAATTGAGAAAAAAATAATTGTTACCTTATTTGAGTTTTTAGCAAATTATAAAGATAATTAAATAATCAATTAACTATAATCAAATTATAAATTTATAAGAAATTTTTGAGAAATAAATCAGCAATTAGGAAAAAACTAATCATTACCTTTTAAAAATTCTTCCCAAAATTATAAAGGTAATTAATATCAATTTGATATAATCAAACCATAAGAATATGAGAAATTCATGGGATTAAATTTTTGAAATTATAAAGGTAATTAATATCAATGTTTCCATATTTGAGTCCTTTATGTAATTGTAGATTAATTAAATATAATCAAGCTATAAAATTAGGACAAATTTATGGTTAAAAAATATATAATATTAATAATAATTGTATTGTTATTAAATTAATTAGATTAAATTGCGGTAAAAATCAGTTAATATTGACAATTATTTTAATAAAGAATATATGCAAAGTTTCGTAATTGATATACATATATTGATTTAAAAAACAACGAACATTGACTACTAATTTAGCCATAAATATATTTTGAAATTTACAACATTAAATTTAAGGAACTTTAGTCTATATATTATGATCATAAAATTTAATCTAATTAAGTGAGATTAATTAGTTGATTGTGTAGTCTTATTACAATTATATCGTACTTTATTTATTTAATGGAAATATATATCATTTATTAACGGATTTTGTACAATCTACTATGATCTTATTAATTCAACTGAAACGATTTTTAAATGGTAAGTTTAGACTATAAAAGAAAGGAGATTATTGTATGACTTTAGTATGTAGATGCAGTTTATTTTAGTTTAAGATCTACTTAATTATTTAAACCAAAACTAATCATTTCCATAAATACAAAATCCAATTAGACTACAATCTTAAATCTTAAAAATTTAAATTTTAAAATCTACAATCGACCCAGAACCGAAATAAAAGAGAGATAGGTCTGATTTACAAACCAATTGGTCATTTTTTACAATATTACCAAACTAGAAGAAGGATGTAGATGCAGTTTATTTTGATTTAAGATCTACTTAATTATTTAAACCAAAACTAATCATTTCCATAAATACAAAATCCAATTAGGCTACAATTAAAAATTTATAATCAAATCAAGCTGGAGTGAAATAAAAGGGAGATAGATCTGATTTACAGACCAATTGATCCTTTCTTACAATATTACCAAACTAGAAGAAGGATGTAGATGTGATTTATTTTGGTTTAAGATCTACTTAATTATTTAAACCAAAACTAATCATTTCCATCTATAAATACAATTTTTTTTTTAACTATAAATATAAAATCAAATGTGACAAAATTCCAGCATTCGTTTTCCCTCCGTTGTCCTTGTCACTAAAAATGACTCCCTTCTTCTAAGCACAGTAGTGAATCTTCTCTACTCTAAACAAGTTTCCTTGTCTCAATGTTGCTTCTTTTACAACCCTTTTTCAAGATTCTATCAGTTTCTTCCTTTAAAAAATGTAATTTTCTTGTCCTTTTTATCTGTTAAATTTTATTTTTGGTCCATTTTGATGATGTTTATGTATGAAATAGTGAAAAGATTCAATTTTTAAGTGATGGGGTGTTAATTATTTTGTGATGCATATTTCAGAATTTTGGGATTTTGTTATCTGTAAAATTTCATTTTTAGTTCATTTTGATTATGTTTATGTATGGAATACTGAAAAGATTCAATATTTTGAGTGATGGGGTCTTGAATTTTTGTTTTGTGATGCATTTTTTAGAATTTTGAGATTTTCTTGCTCTTTTCTCTTTGTATAATTCCGTTTCTTTGATCCATTTTAATGATGTTTATATAAGGAATAGTGAAAGACTATTCTCAAGTGATGGGGTGTTTGGTTTTTCTTTTTTAATTATTTTTTTATGGTGCCTTTTTTTTCCCCAGATTTTTAAGATTTTGGTATCTGCAGGATTTCATTTTGGTCCATTTTGATGATGTTTAGTGAAAAGATTGTATTTTTAAGTGATGGGGTGTTTGGTTTTTTGTTGTTTTGTTTTTGCCAGAGTTGTAAGATTTTGTTTTTGGGAAATGCAGGAAGGTGCTTTAAAGAAGGATCAGTTTTGAAATGGCAGGTGGTATTGAAGAACCATTTAGGCTTAGTTTTTAGGTGAAGCTTCTATTGGATCTTACTCTTTGTTACTGTCATTTTCAAATGCATTTCTATGGTTAATTTTTTGTTCTCAATTGTATTGTTCTCTTTTATGTTGCTGCTGGATTTATTAGAAAAATTTGTTGTTCTTATGCTTTAGTTAATTGGGATGTTGAACCCCTTTCAAATTCTTCGTGTGTTACTTCAAATCTTGCATTGGGTACTTTCTAGGAAACATACTTGCTCATTGATTGAGGCTTTGTTATGCTGAACTTTTAGTGGAAAGGATTTTGAGAGTTCCGTTATCTCATAAGAAAGTCTGTTTAAGCATGTTAGGATACACTACTTGAGACATTACTAATTAGACCATTAGGGGGGAATGAAGATTTTCCACGAGAACTAAATCTATGTGGCTCTTTTACTTTCTACCTGATCTTTATTTACTTACCAAAATTGACAGGCAGATTCGTGGCAATCTTGATCTATCTCATTCGGTAGATTTGAGAATGAAGCTTTATGTTGGGAGAGGAGGTCTTCTTTCACACACAACATGTATCTTGAAGAGGTTGAGAAATACTTCAAGCCAGGTTCTGTAACTGAGAAAAAGGCATATTTTGAGGAGTTTTTTTAGAAGAATGGCACCTCTAAGCCAGAGTTCATCTGACTCTCAGGATGGGCTCATTCTCAAGCTAGTAATGATGGATCTGAGAATATAGATTATGAGGGGGACTTTGAGCATGTTAATGAGATTGGCCATTCTGCATGCTTTGTTGAAAATCGTGACAGAGTAGCCACTCCAAATTTCCATGTGACACAATTAAGACCACACGATATATCACATGAATTTAAAGAGCTAACACTCAACAATTAGCATCCTATGATTCTCCATATTAATTTGGACCTGTTTTCGTTAGTCACAACAATCAGACCCCGGGTTTATTCCCTGGGTTCTTTCTTGGAGCTGACGTGTTTGTTCCTCTTTGGCATGCACTTTCTCCTCAATCTTCATAAAGAACTGTAATCAATATCAAAAACTTCTTTTAGGTTTTATACGACGTTTTATAAGACACAAGAAATTGGTTCTTGCCTCTTTCCTTTTCCTGGCCCGCTCTTCAATTTTGAAACAGAAACTAGATTCATTCTGTTTCACGCTTGGTTGACATGAATTTACACTCTCCTTATCCCTGTACAACAATAATATGACTAAGATATATGTTTATGAACACAATATGTAGTTAAAGCTCAAAATTTCTAAATGATATATACCTGTTTACACTTCGATATAATCTATGGCTAACTTTCTCTGTACAGGAAACACGAGAAGCGACAACCTTTCTTGCTATTGGCTGTTCTGCAGTACTACATCATTCAATAATAAACGAGGTTGAGAAAAATTGGATGAATCAGTGCTACCAAAATATCCCACATTTTTAACATGGTAAAGCAGTGTACCTTTTATGTTGATTAAGTACATTAGCTTTTGAACCCGAAGAAACCTGTATAAATCAAGTTATCTGTTACCGTAAAATTCGATGATCAATTTAAGAATAACTGAAGAACAATCTAACTAAAAAGAAAGTTATGTAATAGTTCAACAGAATTAAAATAACAAGTTTACTCATTTGCATTGAAATTTGAAGATAACACTAAGCCTAAAACTGGTGCAAACCTCTGGATCATTAAAAGATGAATTTCCAGCATTGAGATTAAATTTTACTTCAGCTTCCAGATGTTCAGGAACACTTTGAAAAACATCAAAACTATTGGTATCTTATTCAGTCTAGGGTCCAGAATGGTAACTTATACTATCTTCTCCGCCACATTCTGTGACTTCAATGTCTTTGTTGCTTGATATTTCTCCCCCACATTCTATGACTTCGATGTCTTCGTTGTTTGATCCATCAAAACTCTCCTCAAAGCATGCAAAATCACCAACCTCATTCACTCACTCAGAATCTCCATCATAGCATGTATTCTCAGCTTGATACTTTCCATTCTTCAATAAATGGGTTGAGCTATCATAATTTTTATCAAAGCATGCAAAATGTCCAACTTCATTAACATGCTAGTGAAAATGACAGAGCAACCACTTTACTGGAGAATGAAAATTATCAGGCTAGTGAAAATAAAGGTTATGCGGGGAGCTTTGAGCATGTTAATGAAGTTGGCCATTTTGCACGCTTTGATGAAAATTATGATAGCTCAACCCATTTATCAAAGAATGGAAAGTATCAAGCCGATAATACAGGATATGATGGAGATTCTGAGTGAGTGAATGAGGTTAGTGATTTAGCACACTTTGAGGTGAGTTTTGATGGATCAAACAACGGAGACATCAAAGTCACAATGTGAGGTGAAGGATCAAGCAACGGAGACATTGAAGTCACAGAATGTGGCCAAGAAGATAGTATAAGTTGCCATTCTGGACCCCAAACTGAACAAGATAACAATAGTTCCGATGTTCTTCAGAGTGTTCCTAAATGTGTGGAAGCAGAAGCAAAATTTAATCTCAGTGCTGGAAATTCAGCTTTTAATGATCCAAAGGTTTGTATCAGGTTTAGGCTTAGCGTTATCTTAATATTTCAATGCAGATGAGTAAACTTGCTATTTCAATTCTGTTGAACTATTACTTAACTTTCTTTTTAGTTAGGTTGTTATTCAGTTATTCTTAAATTGATCATCGAATTTTACGGTAACAGATAACTTGCTTTATACAGGTTTCTTCGGGTTCAAAAGCTAATGTACTTAATCAACATAAAAGGTATGCTTCTTTACCATGTTGAAAATGTGGGATATTTTGGTAGCACTGATTCATCCTATTTTTCTCAACCTCATTTATTATTGAATGATGTAGCACTGAAGAACAACCAATAGCAAGAAAGGTTGTTGCTTCTCGTGCTTCCTGTACAGAAAAAGTTAGCCATAGATTATATTAGTGTAAACAGGTATATATCGTGGAGAAATTTGGAGCTTTAACTCCATATTGTGTTCATACACATATATCTTAGACATATTATTACTGTACAGGGATAAGGAGAGTGTAAATTCATGTCAACCAGGCGTGAAACAGAATGGATCTAGTTTCTGTTTCAAAATTGAAGAGCGGGCCAGGAAAAAGAAAGAGGCAAGGACCAATTTCTTGTGTCTAATAAAATGTCGTATAAAACCTAAAAGAAGTTTTTAATATTGATTTAAGTTCTTTATGAAGATTGAGGAGAAAATGCATGCCAAAGAGGAAGAAACACGTCAGCTCCAAGTAAGAATCCAGGTAATAAACCCGGGGTCTGATTATTGTGACTAACGAAAATATTTCCAAATTAATATAGAGAATCATAGGCTGCTAATTGTTGAGTGTTAGCTTTTTAAATTCATGTGATATATCGTGTGGTCTTAATTGTGTCATGTGGAAATTTGGAATTAAGGAGTTTCCAAAAAGGGAAGATGCAATCTTTTTGAAACGGATTAACAAGGAAAATAAGACAAACAAATTGAAACTAAGGGTGTGTAAAATATCATTGGCAAGAGTTAGATG
Organism: Capsicum baccatum var. pendulum; assembly: GCA_030864225.1. Lineage (NCBI taxonomy): Eukaryota > Viridiplantae > Streptophyta > Magnoliopsida > Solanales > Solanaceae > Capsicum > Capsicum baccatum. The sequence continues at coordinate 249,325,537 of CM061554.1, read as the reverse complement.
ACAATTATTTTATCAGAAGCTAGAAATACTGACTGACTGTTTGTTTGATTTACTTCATGTTGGCTGTTCGTTTGATTTACTTTGTGCTATGTGCAGGAAAGAAAATGCTGACTGTTCGTTTGATTTACATTGTGCTATGTACAGGAAAAGAAAGAAGCAGAGATCAAACAGCTATAGAGAAATCTCAATTTCAAAGCAACTCCCATGCCCACCTTCTACTGTGAACCTGACCACCGCTCAGAAAAAACTAAGGTATTATAACAGGTCTCAAATAATGAGTATTCAGATCGCCAAATTTCACCTTTCACAAGTGTCTTCCTATTTCTTCAGTTATTTTATGTTTTCCTATGTTGAAACTAGGTAACATCAAATCCGTGAACTTAGCCTACTGTTTTCACATGAAAAAGCTTGTTTGTAAATATTTTTTACAAGCTGTTTTACTGGTTTATGGTAGAAGCAAGCACTCTCCTATCATTTTATGACTCAAATCCCCTTTGTTGGACAAATAATTTTACCTTTCAAAAAATTAAAACCAATAAAAAGGGGAGAATGGTGGAGTTCTATCTTGCAATCCTTGATCGAAGGAAACATTGACACTAAAGGGCAAAATAGATCATCTTGTACCTTGGTCCTCCTATTATGACGTCCTTTAGGGCTCATTTCATTGACATTAGGTATGCGTGTTATGCAACATAGTTCCTTAGAGTCCTATGTTGTTTAAATCTCGCGGTCTAGGTGATAAGGTGTACACCGGTAATAGGTTTGTTCAAAGTTAATTTGGTAATCTGGGATGGAATGGTTGGGAACTTTGATTCTCATTAAACTTCAACTTCCTAACATCCTTTCAAAGCTGAAATTTGAATAAGAGAATCTTCAATGCCGTTGAACTATTACTTAACTTTCTTTTTAGTTAGATTGTTCTTCAGTTATTCTTAAATTGATCATCAAATTTTATGGTAACAAACAACTTGCTTTATACAGGTTTCTTTGGGTTTAAAAGCTAATGTACTTAATCAACATAAAAGGTATGCTGCTTTACCATGTTGAAAATGTGGGATATTTTGGTAGCACTGATTCATCCTATTTTTCTCAACCTCGTTTATTATTGAATGATGTAGCACTGAAGAACAACCAATAGCAAGAAAGGTTGTTTCTTCTCATGCTTCCTGTATAGAGAAAGTTAGCCATATATTATATCAAAGTGTAAACATGTATATATCGTGGAGAAATTTTGACCTTTAAGTCTATATTGTGTTCATAAACGTATATCTTAGACATATTATTGTTGTACAGGGATAAGGAGAGTGTAAATTTATGTCAACCAGTCATGAAACAGAATGGATCTAGTTTCTGCTTCAAAACAGAAGAGCGGGCCAGGAAAAGGAAAGAAGCAAGGACCAATTTCTTGTGTCTACTCGATAAAGTTCAAACGTCGTATAAAACCTAAAAGAAGTCTTTGATATTGATTTCAGTTCTTTATGAATCTAGAGGAGAAAGTGCATACCAAAGAGGAAGAAACACGTTAGCTCCAAGCGAGAAAACAGGTAATAAACCCAAGGTCTGATTCTTGTGACTAACGGAAACAGGTCCAATTTAATACGGAGAATCATTGGCCGCTAATTGTTAAATGTTAGCTCTTTAAAAGTCATGGAATTACAGAGTTGCCAAAAAAGGAAAGAGTCAATCCTTTTGACATGAACTAACAAGGAAATTAAGACAAACAAATAGAAACCGAGGGAGTGTAACATGTCATTGGCAAGAGTTAGATGACAATTACTTTATATGCAGCTAGAAATACTGACTGTTTGTTTGGTTTCCTTTGTGTTATGTGTAGGAAAATAAAGAAGCAGAGATCAAACAGCTACGGATAAATCTTAATTTCAAAGCAACTCCCATGCCTGCCTTTTACCGTGAACCTAGCCGTCGCTCAGAAAAAAACAAAGATGGACAGAGCTGGGAGGAGGCAGGAGCAAGAGCTGCAGTTAGAGGCAGATGAAGGATTGATAGAAAGAGAGAAATTCTAGATGTTCTGATGGCAAAAACTGTTATTTTCTGTGTTGAAACTAGGTAACATCAAATCCTCCGTGCACTTAGCCTACTGTTCTGACATGAAAAGTAAAGCTTGTTTATAGATTTGTTTACAAGATATTTTTACTGGTTTATGGTAGAAGCAATCACTCTCCTGTCATTTTATGACTCAAATCCCCTTTCTTGGACAAGCGAATTTTACCTTTCAAAAAATTAAAACCAATAAAACTTGCTATGAAATTTAGTACTCTCTCAGTCTTCATCCTTATCCTCCTCTGAAGTGATTATTTTTCCCTCTCACTTCTACGACCTAGTAACATAACTTTCTCTTTTGATTACTTTTCCAGGAGCTAGCAAGTAAAACTAAATCACAAAGCAGGCCTTCGACTGCAGCAGTGGCTAGAGCTACTAGTGCAACTGATAACACTGTTCGTTGTTTAAGGGCAGAAGTTTATAATAGATGTTCCAGTAATGAACATCTAAATGTGGCCGATTCACCACAGGTATCAGAAGTAGCTATTCACCCTTCAGTAGAGTTATCAGACAGCAGCGTGCCTTCAGTTGCAACAAGCAAAACGTCCAAACAAACACAATCAAATAGAATAGTAGCTACAAATAGAGAGCAAGAGAAAAGACAGGTCGCGAATTATCCAAGACCAAGAACATCGGATTCTATCAGGAGGAATAAGGACTTTAAAGTTGAAGACAAAACAAAGGTTCTTGCACGAAGAACAGAAACCATGCACCGAGAAAGGATGTTAGAAGTGTGGACTTGAGCCATAGTACAAGAGTGGGTCGTTTAGCCGTTGGTGTTGCTTCCTAGACGTATCATCGTTTAGTTGTTGCTGTTGGTGTGAATCTTCTTATATTCTCAGCATAGAAAAGATGATTGGTCTCGTATTTGAGACGATAAACTTAGTGAGTAGGTTAGCATTTCTATTAGATATGCTGCGTATAATTATGCCTAGTTTTGTATAGATAATGTCTTTGACCCAAGTTCTTGATATACCACAAATGTTGTGCTATTAAAGATCAACATACTTTGTGTAAAATGTTAAAAGTTGTTGTTCAACTGGTAAAGTTGCTGCCATGTGACCAGGAGGTCACGGGTTCAAGTCTTGAAAAAAGCCTCTAGCAGAAATGCAAGGTAAGGCTGCGCACGATACACCCTTGTGGTGGGGCCCTTCTCCGGACACCGCGCATAGCGGTAGCTTTAGTGCACCGGGCTGCCCTTTGTTAAAAGTTGTTGTTCAATTAGTAGTCAATATTTTGTACCTTTCCTTCTAATGTTTTTATTGTTGAATCTCTCTTTCTTTCAATGTACTGTAACATAATTTTATATCAACTTCCATTCCGAATTGAGCAAAGTTGTACTAGGTGGTTTTCGTGACACAAGATGATGTGCTCTTTCCACAATGGACTGTAGACGAAATCTTCATTTTTGCTAAATTCTTAAGACTTTTCAAGCAAGATGAGTCGGCGTCAGAAATACGAAAGAACTAAAGTGATTATTAAAGAATTAGGCCTGACTCAAGACTTTGTTACACTTAGTATCACGTTGAATTGAGTGAACCGTGTCATTTAAAGATTCAACATGCTATCGATATCACATATTTATTTATTCATTGTTCACGTATATAAATGTATCCCCCCACCCCCACCCCCACCCCACCACCACCACTACAAGAATAGGATAATAGGATCACCATTGTTGGTAGTTGATTGGTATCTCTCATGGAGACTAATCAGTAAAGCACAACCGATCATTTCATTTCTTCTAATTAAATAAATACATGTACTTTATAATATTCTATTAAGTTATTTTAATACTTAATTACATAAGAATCACTATCACATACAAATCATCGAATCAATTAATGCCATAATTTGATATTAACATCATAATATACTTGCTAATCTGTCAAGTATTTTACTCCCTCCGTTTCAAAAAGAATGACCTAGTTTGACTTGATACGGAGTTTAAGATAATAAAGAAGACTTTTGAATCTTGTGGTCCTAAATTAAAGTTATGTCAAATGTACTAAAATGCCCTTTAATATTGTGGTTTTAAACATGCTATGTGAAAAGTTCAAAGTAAAGTATTGCCAAAAAGGGAAAGAGTCATTCTTTTTTAAACGGATTAAAAAGGAAAGTAGATCATTCTTTTTTAGACGGAGAGAGTATTAATTACAAACCATAGAGAAAAAATATCGAATATCTTATATGATTGTGACCTTTTAACACCATAAGCTACCAAACGAAATATCACTCTCTTTAAATGGCCAATAAAAATCATTCACAACCTGTTAAGTTGTGTTTATTTGTTCATCCATTAATTGAAAGGAAAAAAAAATTGACAGAAAATTGTGGTGTCTTTTTTCTTTTCTTGTGTTTCTGAGCAATCGTATATTGTTCGACTTTTGATGTATATAAGTTATATTTTATTTTCAAAATATGATAACTTACATATATTAGTTGTGTAAGAGGATATTATGTAATTTAATATATTGTAGAAGGTTACTTGTCCTTAGTTCTTGCACCTAAACAAAACACAAAATAAATCAAGGAAACAACGTAACAACATATTCAGTATGATTTTATAAGTGATGTTTAAAAAGAATAAAAAGTATGCGGCTTTACCCTTACCATTTAGGGATAGAAAGACCTTTTTCGATCGGGCTAAAACTTACACGCACTTACACGCACCCGGTGTATACACCAAGTCAATACATGCATGCCATTTGTTTGAATTTAAAGTTCATGTTACTTAACCATGATTAATCAATATGTATTTTATTTAATTTAATTACATAACTATGGTAAAGAAAATTAATTTGATGTATACACTGGGTGCGTATAAATTTTTACCTTTCGATAGACATTCCAAGAAAAAAGAAAACAAAAAAGTGGTGTCGTTGGAGAAATTAAAAAGGAAAACGAACAACAATAATATATTCTGTATAATTTCATAAGTAACGTTTAAAAATAATAAAATGAATACAACTTTACCCTTACTTTTTAGATATAAAATACATACCAGGAAAAAGAGAAAAAGAAAACCAAAAAATGGTGTCATTGGAGAAATCAAGTAGAATTAAGTTCCTTAGGAAAAATACAATAAATGAAAAACTATGTAGAACACAAACTAATTGCCAAACATATTAAAAGCCAAGACTCTTGAAAATATAATTCCTCCCTCTCATATTAAATGATCAATATATTAAAAAAATTAATATTAATTAAATTTATTCTTTATTATCCTTTTAATTAATTCTTCTCTAAATTATTACAAGATACTTATTTATAAAATTCCCCAAAAAATTCTTTTAAGAAGTGAATTAATAAAATCACATTTATATTTATAATTTCTTAACATGCATGTAAAAAAAATTAATCAACAAAAAAAATAATATTTAAAACTTAATTAATTCTTGAATAGATCAAAATTCTACATCAAAGTAAATCATTCCTTGCTAGAAAGAACAATATTTTGGAAATTTAGGCTTCTTATCAAAGATAATTACATTTTCAAAGCTCACACTCTATCTCAAAAATAATTATATTTTTTTTAAATTAAAGCTCAAAACCTCTAATAAAAATAAAAAATAATACTTACCGTTCCATCAAAATTTCACTTGGTGTGAAAACAAAATAATCCATCCATTTGTTCATCACAATTTTTTTTTTCTGCACATCATAATCAAGAAAGAGAGGAACACTCTCTATTCACATAAAAATCAGTACACAAGAGTAAAAAATGAAACTGATATAACTAATGAGACATTAAAAATCCTAACAACAACTAATTACATCAAAAATTCACTCACAAACATTTAAAAAACCTACTAAAAAAGTAAAATCAAAGAGAGAGCAGTACTAGTAACAATCATCATGTGTCATATCTGATAATCGTATATTTGATGTCGGGTCAAAACGAATATAAATTATGCCTAATTAGCATCATACCAGCTCATTTTAATACCTAAAACTTTAAAAGCAGAAAAGCACAGAATCCAGAGATGCCGTGAAATTACATAGAAACTGGGAAGGGGAAGACACGTACCAGAACTATTACTGAAATCAGCAGTTAAGTCTGAGAAACCAAAATTTTGAGGCATCTCCCAAGAAATCCAAATGAAGTAGTTTCAACATCCAGAAGAGGTTCATTAAGAGGTTGCGTGTTAGACTCCACACTGCTAAATGATGAAACAGATACATCACCTATTGCAGAACGTGACTCCAAGTAACTGTCGTGAGGACCAAAGGCAAACGTAGAATTCCTACCATAGACAGGTTCTTTCTTAATAATCCTCCCATCTATTGTTTTTCTCAACCCCATGTTAGAGGGCTAGCCCAAAAACATATTAGGAGGAACATCAATTTTTCTGCTTTGAGAAGGAATATCAACTGCTGTTTGTATGCAAGAGAGAACAGATGAGCTGTTGTTACTGAATGCATTGGGTCCATCGGCATGTACAGGTTCATGAATTATGCCATTAGGTTTTGCAGCAGTTCTAACATTTTCAGCAGCACCACAAGTTGAATTTTGATGCACTGCAGTATGGAAAGAAAAACATTAACTTGACAACAACACAAGCTTCTCAAATGCAGGTTCTAGTAAGAACAAAGATAACAAGCAAATAGAAGGCAATGAAGATAAGGATAAGTCTAGACGAGCTCAGGGACATGCTCCAAACGGAACACAATGCTCGTCATTCTTGTTGCAGATAAGATCAGACAACTTATTATTTTGACACTAAGAGTTTCTTGTAGAGGGTGCTGAATCCATTTTGCAACTTTGGAGGCCTTGTAAAGCACAGAGAGGCTTATTTTGGTAAAATCATTAGCAATATTCATAAGTATATCTATTTCTACATGAATCATCAAAGTAACCGCTCAAACATTTATCATTCCTCCACTGTTGCATATCATTCTTGATAAACTTTGTTGTCGAATCAAACAAATGTGTTTTTCTCACACAAATAGACTAGTGTTTTTTGAGGAAAATTGGTGAAGTTCAGTGGGTTTTCTATTTTCACACACAAATAGCCCCGTTTGTATTCTCGGAGTCTCGGTCCGTGCTCCAGTTGAGCCTGATATGAGGGTGGATGAAAGTCCCACATTGATTGGGAATTGATTCACGGTCTACTTATATGGACTTGAGCAATTGTCCCCACTTGAGCTAGCTTTTGAGGTTGAGTTTGGTCTAGGTATCACATCTTTAAAAGGTATTAGAGCCAGGTCCATCCACCTTTGAGCTCCTGGACCACGTTCTTGTTGGTCCTGGGCGTGAAGGTGGTGTTAGAGTGGGTGAAAGTCCCACCTTTTTGGGGAGTGAACTGTCAGTCTTCTTATATGGACTTGAGCAATCCTCCCCTCATGTGCTAGCTTTTGGGGTTGAGTTAGGCCCAAGATCCTTTCTTTACACAATCAACCATCTTTTCTTACATTGGAAATGGACAGAGCAGCTGTAGAGCATGTTTTTAACCTGAAGGGGATCAGGTGGGTAGAACCTGAGAGCATTAAAAAAGTACTAAGCTCCTGGAACGGGGATGTAAATGTAATAAAAGAAGAGAGATGGAAAATTTTTCAATATGTATATGGTGGACAATTTGGACAGAAAGAAACACGGGTTGTTTTGAGGATGTGTAGAAGATCAACATGAATAGTTTAGCACTTCTTTATTTTTGGTGTAAACACAATGATTAGCTCTAACAGAAGACATCATTGACGTGCTAGACTGTTTATAGGCAATAGAAAGACAGAGTAAGATGTAATACTTTTTGAAGGGGGACATCAGTCTTGCTGGATAGGGATTTGAACAAAGATGGGAAGAGCTCTATATAAAGGACAGGGATGACTAATTTGACAACTTTTTTTTTGGATGGAACATAATTTTTGTTATAAGATATGGAAGATAGGCCAAAATGTTCTCAACTAACAGACTTTCAAAATTAAGAGCCAAAGAACGCTAAACAATTGGTGTAACTCAAATCTATTTGAATAAAAGGAATACTAACTCTGATAGAACAAAACACACTCTCCAGTAGTCCAGTAAATGCAGTAGATCTTAAAATCCCACTGCCAAGCAAATTAATTTAAATGCTGCTTTAGATTAGAAAGTCACCTTCTTATATTATGTGTTCAGTGGGTTCTCATTTATACTGCTCATGATTTTTTCTACTCTATCTTTTCAACATTTTCTCTGAAGTCTATAATTTACTCTTCTTCACTTTGAACTTGGTCTCTGCAAGGCTCTGCATCTTGGACTTCTATATGTTGGTTCACTTGTAGTACTTCTTGTGTATTCTATCCTGTATGGTCTGACAGCAAAGGAATCAAACTAGCTTGGGGCTACAACATCAGCTGCCGTGATAATCCTTGGTAGTTCATTTCCTACATATATCTATCTCCTTTTCTGACTCATATTGTGAAATAGTTTCTTATTTCTTTGTGGTAAGTAATGAATTCACTAGATTTTCATTCAATCAGATTGGAACTTGGGAGCTTGCTTGTATGTTTTAAGCTTCTAAAAAGTTGAGTCGTCGTACTTTTTGTTGCCGGTACATCTCGGGTGTTCCTGATCTGTTTTGGAGTTCATTACTGGTTTGTTGTTAACCCATGCTAATTCATTTTCTTCCATAATCAAGTCTTCTTATACTTGTGGCATATGCATCCCTTTTAATATTATTTGTTGAATAGAAACTTCTAATCTTTTTTTTATGAAAAAAAATCTTCTAATCTTTTATTGCAACAATTTTGTTTTAGGTACTTTGGACATTGTATCAGTTATGCAGTTGTAGCATCTGTGCTGTTGGGTGTTGCTATTTCACGGCATTTATCAGTTACAGACCCATTATCAGCTAGATGAGATGCCTTGCAGAGCACATTTATCCGCCTTTAAGAAGGTTTCCGCAGAAAAGACCAACATAGCTCCGCAAGCTTTTCTGAGAGGTGTGGCTCAAGTGTTAAATGCAGTAGTAGTGCTGATGCTGGTCATCTTGGTAATGTAAATTTGCCTTGCATTGGTGATGGCAATACCTGGAATAACATTGAGGGGATTAATAGTGATAAGAGCATAGACAGTGGAAGACCAAGTCTAGCTCTACGTAGTAGTTCCTGTCGTTCAGTTGTTCAAGATCTTGAAGTAAGATCATCATATGTTGACAGATATTTAGAGCATAATAGTTCATTGGTTGTTTTTTCTAGCAGTGGCCTTGAAATCCAAGGCGGCGATTCTAGTACATCCACTTTTGCAAACCAACAGATACTGGACTTGAATTTGGCACTTGCTTTTCAAAAAAAGTTGAGTGATCCCAGGATTACATCTATGTTAAAGCGGAAAGGAAGACACACTGATCGTGAATTAGATAATTTATTGCAAGATAAAGGGCTTGATCCTAATTTTGCAGTGATGCTGAAGGAGAATGGATTGGACCCAATGATTCTATTGTTGCAGAGAAGTAGTTTGGACGCTGATCGAGAACATCGCGACAGTAACCCTCCTGTGTCATTGATTCAAATGATGTTGAGGATGTGTTACCTAATCATATTTTATTCTCGGAAGAACTTAGACTCCAAGGATTAGGAAAGTAGCTTCAACGTTGTAGAGTAATGTTACATCATGTAGCAGGAACTCCAAAACGAGCATGGCTTCTTTTCAGTTTAATCTTCATTCTTGAAACCGCCGTTGTGGCTATCTTCTGACCAAAGACAATAAAACTTTTGAATGTTACACACCAACAGGTAAGAAATGCATTAGTACTTTTAAAGTTCAGTTTAGTGTATTTGGAGTACGGTGCAACTAAAATGTACTCCATATGGTTGTATTTTCCATTTTCTAACAAAATTTAGTGAACGACTTTCTGTAGTTTGAATTTAGCATCGCGGTTCTCCTTTTGTCTCCTGTTGTCTGTTCTATTTTGGCCTTCCTACGGTTGCTGCAGGCTGAAGATTTGTTCATGACTTCAAAGCCTTAAAAGGTATTTACATTTTTGGTTCTTTGCCTACGATTATCTGTTTTTAGTTGTTTTTTCTCCCAAGTATCTTGTTGCTATTTGAGGTTTTGGTTGTGATAACTTTACGCCATTGTTGTTAATTTCCGACAAAAAGGGTACGTAGAATCTGTATAATAGAGTAAGAACCTCAACACTAGTTCAAGTACAAAACAAGAACTCTTATGAAGTTATGTAACACCCTCAACACAAGATCAAAAAAGATCTTTCAAAGAAGTGTGTTTTTTAGAAAAATTAGATGAAAATAGAAAAGTAGTTAAGACCAAGTCGTCCGAATTCACGGACTTTCCTTAATGAAATAATTCCCCTCACTGTACCCGAGGTTGTGGAATTTTCCTCCAAGGATAAAATGGCCTTCAATCTGAATATAGCGGTACCTCAAATAGGCAGATTCTTTGAACACACTCACGGTTTGAATGATCACACTTAAGAGTATTTTTAAGACAAGAAGAAGAAGTTTGTAATCTAAAAATTTCTGTTTTTCTATATCATAAACCTGTGGATGAAACCAGGTTTATATAGCCACTAGATGCCTTTTTGAAAAGGTAGCATTGGTTCATAATAGAGGTGTGTGGCTCTTCCTGAACATGCATGTCTATTCAGTTAAAACAATGCAGTATTTTTTCTGAAACAGTGCACTGGTTCACTGAAACAGTGTGTTTTTTCCGTTGAAGAGTTGCAACTCTCTGAAGCTGTGCAATCTTGTGCAAGCTCCTGTAACAGAAGCAACAATCTGAAACAGTGCAACCTCCTGTAACAGAAGCAACAAATAGACGCATCATTTTAGAAACACTGTTACTGCCTGAAAATCTGCAGTAAATACTGCATTTTTTCCTTGGCATTCTTCGTAATTCAATTGACCAAATCCAAATCCAAATCCGAAGCCGAGCTGAGCGACGACGACGACGGCGCGAGGCATCTCTATTTCCTTGCCTCACTTACCATGTGAAGTAAGTGTTTCACTTTATAAACACTTTAAAGTTCTCTTCTTCCATCAATGTGGGAGAAGAGTAAACTTTCCAACTTAAAGAGTACACTTTCCAATTTGGGTGTCTCCTTCCCTTCACTTGGTTTCTCCATTTTCCATTCAACACACTATGAACCCAACAATTGTTACTGGTGAAACTTTGTCATTTCATCAGTTATTTTCCTGGAAATCTTGTTTTCAAGTGTATCATTGTCTCTGTGCAGTTTTCTAATGTTGGTTGATTGTGATTTCCAAAGCTCTCGTATATTTTGATGATACCTATATTGATTTCTATGCTTCTTTTCTTTTCCAAGAGTGATTGTCTTTAGGTTCTGGGTTTTCAGCACTAGTCCAGGTTCTTCTCCCTCTTTCTCTCTTGCATTCTAAATATTAATCTTAATTTTTCATGCGTTCACCTGTGATGTGAGGGACAACGTTTTGTTCTATGGTGCACAAGAATGTTTAGGCCGCTAGAAACCCAGACTAAAGTTTTTGTGCCAGCCAAGTTTTTGAATTAAGTTAAGGGGGTATGTTCTGCTTGTCTAGCTATGGTGGACCTTTAAACAGTTGAATTATAGCTCTAGCTCCAAATAGGTGTTCAAGATCAGCTTATGTTATTCCTAAGAGAGGTCAGGTGAAATAAGAGAAGAGAAGATGCTTTGATAGTTTGTATAACGCCCCACATTTCGGGCTACAATATAGACCATGATTCCGATGCATTGATAATCCTGAAGCCATAAATCCTATGCCAATATGGCATGTTAATTATTTGCGTAGTATGTGAATCCATTCAAGCTTGAATTTAGACCATAGAGGTCCTTCAACTCAAGGACGAGTTGAAACTATTTCGATCGATTAAGTTTTAGTGGAGGTGGTAATTTATGTCAGTTTCCATCGACCATAACTCTCTGTATATCGAATTAGAGAGCCTACTATGTGTCAAATGATATATCTTTGAGTTAACTTTCCAACTGTATCACCCCGTATTCAAGTACGTGTATTGGTCTTATTTATATGGAATTAATTTTTTTATTTTATTTATACCGGAATTTTCCCGTCGATGGTTCCATACGAAGGTTATTGAATAATCTTTCCAACGATATAAATATTTCCAAAAGCGGATAAGTTTCGGATATAATCGAGCACGTTCGAAACTATAAAACGGTGGCCGGGATATTATGAATAGTAAATGTGCAGGAAAATTTCCTGCACACAAACTACTGAGGCCAGCCAATTTTTTGGGTCAACTTTGAACGATCAGAACTCCCTTAATATAATGAACTGGGAGAGCTACGACCTAAAAAAAGAAATATCTTTGAGTCTTCTTTCCAATGCAATTGGTTTCATCCAAATCCAACATCTGAGTAAGGAGTTATACTCGTTTTACTTCAGCCTCTCAAAACAGATTTTTAGGGTCAACTTCAAACGCTCATAACTCCTTGTACAGGACGAACTGCATGGCCTACTTTATATGAAATGAAATACCTTTGAAATATCTTTCCAACTATACCAATTTCACCCAAATCCGATATCGGAGCAAAGAGTTATGGTCGATCTACTTTAGCTTATCAAAACAGTCCACCAAAGGACAGATTTGACATTATTTAAATTTTAAAACCACTTTGGTCATTCCCTATGATATTATGGACGGGAATATGTGTATATATACATGTATATGAGTTCCAAAACTCATTTTCATCATCAATCATTGAGAAAGAACAAACCCTAGCCAAATTTGACCTTTAAATTACTTTTGATTCATCCGTAGAAATTCCAAAGTAATCCGATAACTGCGTTTGCCATCTCGAGAGCTTCGAACGGTACCTATTATTTGTGCAAACAGGATTGCATAATCAAGAGGTGAATTCTAAGGTATGAATATTGTTTGCCTTTGTTCTCTTCCATATGTATATGTGTGATAGAGGATTATATGTATTGGTTGTTATTGAAAGGTGATGAAAATAGGGTTATGGACTATTTTGCATGGTTTGGTTGTATTGAATTGTGGAGGGTGGGTATGGTAATTGAGTTATGGAAGGTGGATATGGTGATATACTATTGAATTGATGATTATTTATATCTATGGCTCAATTTGGTTTAATGGATTGGTTGGAAGGATAAATGAATTCAAACTTGATGTTGAAGGATGTTGTATGAATATGCATGGCATGTGAATGTAATTGGAGTATAAGAAGGTTAAAGTGACACCCTTTATGGTGTAATTAAGGCTTACTACTTAACCACTAGTTTGGTGAATTCAAATAATTGAATTGTGATGTTTGGTCGCTAATACTAGATTGCTATATATGTTCATTGTAGATAAGTAATCCGAAAAGACGAGAAGTCCATTTGGGACTAGTATTGAAGGCTGACAGTCAGGTATGTAAAGCATACTCTATACCATATCTTTGGCATGAAAGTGAACAATTGTTCTATTAAGAAAGTTTCCAAAGTTATTCAGTAACATGTGATCCTTAATGGTTTTGTATGATGTCCTACGCTACCAATGAACTTGTTTCCACCCTACAAGATATCAAGACATTCCAATACTTACTTGTCTTCCAAATCTTACATGTTTATTGCACTAATGAATGTCAGAAGGTATCCGGTTACTCAAACAAGATACATGTGCTATTAATGACTCCAAAATGTTTCATTGATATACCAATAAGTTCCTACTTCATTGTTATGGCATTGATGACTCCAAAACACTTTATTGATGTGGCAATGAGTTCTTACTTCATTGTTATTGCATTGATGGTCTATTTATATGTCTCTTGTTGATGTATCATTGTTTCAAAGTATCAAAAATGTGGTGAAGACCGAAATAACAATCTCAAAGATTAATTGAACTAAGTGATGGAAGTTCTCTCTTATCCGGTGGTATCCCAGGGGCATAAGCCTATCATGGGTCGATCCCTATTTATGTGTTTATGGGTGGTATCCCAGGGGCATAAGCCTAGCATGGGTCGATCCCAGTTGATATGTACTAGAGGCAGCCTAATGGTCATAGTACAGTACAGTAATGATTACAAAGATGATAAGAACGAAGGTAAAGTGATTGAATAAATATAATTTACAGGTCGTCACAAGTTCTAGTAAGTGTGGTCCACTCCTATTACAATTTATTCACTTGTTTCTGATTTCTATTGAGCTCCTATACCATATGTGATTATCTACAGCTTAACATACTCAGTACATATTTCGTACTGACGTCCCCCATGGGGGGACCTGCATTTCATGCTGTAGGCGCAGGTACCTCAGCTCATACACCGCACAAGTAGGAGCCAAGATACCCAGCTGCTTTTGGTGAGCTCCATTCTACTTCGAGGCTTTCCGTGTCATATCCAGTCACTTTTGGTATTGTATAAAAGTTAGTGATATGGCAGGGTGTGTCCCGACCTTAGTTAAACTCTGTGTATTGTCTAGAGGCTTTGTAGACCTAATGTACAGTCAAGGTGGTATTTTGTTAATAGACGTGATGGCTCCAATGGCCAAGTATTGTATATACATATATATGTGTGCTCGAGCTTATACAGGTGATTATTTTCATTTATATGCGATATGTTGCTGTCCGAATTTTGGGTTGTCATAGAGGTAAGCATGAGAAGTATAAGGTTATGAGCTGGTTATCCTGGGACTCCTTGGTTACGGGAGGTAGTCCGACCCAATAGGATTTGAGGCGTGACACCAACGATACCAATTTTGCTAAAATTCGGTACCCGAGCAAGAAGTTATGGCCTTTCAAAGTAGTAGGCGGTGCCTATGTAAATATAGGCGATAGCATAGGTGGTGCCTATGTAAACATAGGCGATAGCGTAGGCAGCACCTATGTAAAGGTTTCAAGTGACTTAGACACTCTATTTTTGGGGCAAAATGGTCCTTTTCCACCCTTACTTAGCCCTAAACACGAAATTCAGTTCCCAAAGACCCCAAAATACACCTTCATTCATCAAAATTGTTCAAGAACTCTCTCTAGGGTTTCAAAATAAAAACCCAAGTAGTTCAAGATTCAACCATGGGTTTTCAAAACAAATTAAAGATTTGGAATTCCTGCAACGTAGGCTTCAAGAAACACCTACCATATTCGCATATAGAGGTACGTGGGGTTATCTCAAAAATCTCATGGGCTTTAAAAATTCATGTTTTCAAATGAGGGTTTTGAAATTATGAATATGATTATGTTTTAAACGTTTTATAAAAATTGATTTGGCCCTTAGGCCTACTCCTAAAGTGATTTGCTATATGATATATGTTTATGCATGTATTCCGAAAAGATGTAAACTTGAGAGCATGAATGATATGAAATTTTCTCTCTTGATGTGAATTTGTTTTAAATGTTCATATGATATAAATTGTTTGAAAACATCTTGAAAAGCATGACATAAAATGTTTTGAGAATTGATATGATTGTGACTTGCAAAAGAGAGGGCTATTTGTGTTGAAATATGTTGAATACAATGGTTGAATGAGAATAATGATGTGATATTGATGGCTTGCTAGTCGGGTATGACGATACCCTACAGAATATGATATGTCATTGAATCAGATAAAATTTAAATGCATTAATTTTTTATGAGATAGATGGATGCCCAAAGAAGGCGTTTGAGTGTAAGGGCTTATCGCTAGAAACCATGTTTACTGAAATGGGAATTTGGTACCCTTATTTGTGATCTTGCGTACCTGACTTTATGCCACTCCCAAATTGGGACTACGGTTAGGAGCCCTGCTTTGTGATCTTGTACACTATCATTGAGTCGAGACACCCTGCTGTGTGATCTTGTGTGTCTTCCCCTTACTTATACTCTAATCTCAGCGGCAACCGAGGTTTGACAGTTGGTGTATATATGATATGTAGGGTATTCCACCTAGCTCAGCTGTATTGTATTGTTGTTGAAAACAATTACATTACGCCCAGGTGTTTTCAAATGATTTGATATGAAACTGCTTTATAATGACTCTAAACTATATTTTGTAAAAATATTATGTTTTGTTTTGATATCTCTGTGTATCAGTACTTTTGTATTGACCCCCTTCCTTCCCAGGTTCGGAGGCACAGTCTAGGGGTTCAAAAAATCAGTAGATTTCCTGAGACAGATTCGCAGAGTCACTTGGTGAGCCTTCTATATTTCGGAAGGCCTGATATCTGGCAATTTCATTTATCAGTTATTAGTTTTGGGTCTACTGGGGGCCTTGTCCTAGTTTTTAGATTGATATTTATTTCAGTCATGTAGTAGAGATTTTGCAGACGTTATAGAGATGTTGTGTAAATATTGTGGGAAATTATTCCCCATTATTACTTTCGTATGGTTCCTGACCATGTTTCCGTAATATTGTTTATCTTTTGCAATTTTTTATCATATGAATTATGTGCATGACTACCAGATAGATAGGGGTGTTTTGGGCCTTTATGGTTTGGGATACTCATCACGGCCAGGGTCCTAGTTTGGGTCATGAAGAACTTGGTATCAAAGCATGATTCATGGTCCCAGGTGTCTGTGAAATTGCGTTGGGTAGAGTCTTGTTTATGGGTGTGTAGCATGCTACACTTATAAGCAGGAGGCTACTAGGCGTTTAGGAATGTCTCTCTTTCTTCATGTTTTAGTCCGTGCAATAGAGTCGGAATGTTCTGCTTTCGTGCTCTAATTCGTGCTATGGTGTCGCCCATATGAAAGTAAAGTCATCCCAAATTCTTTCCTTACTTTGTTGTTCTCAAACATGTCCCATTATTGGGCTGATTCAAGTGCAAAAAGTTTAGAATATACATGATATAGTCCTTTCTGATTGAGTCCTATAAGATTTTAAAAATTGTGCAAATACTCGATAGGAGTCTGTTAGTGCATCAATATATGTTGATTCTGATGTAAATATTGATCCTAATGGAATCGTGCATTCCAGCTTAAGGTATTAAGTGTATCTAGTCCCTCTCAAAATCTTGTTACAGATATGGACAATGTATAGCAGAATGTTGGAATTGTATTTCTACCCAAATAGTAGCATAAGTTAAAGTGTTGTTTTCATGACCTATTGATAGTGTTATTGGACCAAGAAGTTGGTGATGTAAAGTGACAAAGTTAGAAGTCAGAGTGAGGGTGATTTTGTTTAATCAATATTTCAGTTAAATAACCGATGTTTGAGGATGATTTACCCCTTTATAGTGATAAACTAATGTGGTATCTAGCAGCGTGTGTGGACGGTATGGTAGTCTATGGAGGAAGTGTTTTACTCAGATTTTTATTTATACAGAATAATATGTATATTCTTAGACCATTAAATATTATGTGTCAATTTTCTATCCCTTGTAATATGTAATCTTGTTATCATGGTGTTTTTGAAAAAAAAATAATTAAAGTCTAGTGAATCCGTGTGGGGCTCTTTCGATTCACTAGCATAGTTTCTGTGTCATCCATCTTATTTTCTTGTTCAAAATACAAAACCAAAGTCTAGTGAAGCCGTGTGAGGCCTGTTTTGATTCACTAGCAACTTGTTGTTCTTTCGTTGGTTTAATATATGTATGGCTGAATCTGTTTGCATGAGATTGAGTTGGTAAAGAGGTTATTCGTCCTTGTTAGTTTAGTATAAGACAGAGAAGGAGTTGTTAGTCAGGGTGATTTGTTGGTTGCTTTAATATGAAAATGTCTATATTAGCGAGTAAGTTATGATTATAGACTCATGGTTGTTTGAGGAATTTGGAGGCAGTCTAAATGTATGATTGAGTGAGTAAGTATGAGGTAAAAAATCTGTATAAGTAGAAAATATTGTATGGGATTATAATATAAGATTAAGGTTGATCATGTCTATTATGTGACCTTAGCCCTTGACCTTCTTTTGTTGGTAGTTGTAAACTAGTACTACTTATAAAAAGGTATGCAACAGATTTTGAAGTATTTGGGATAGAATGTTCCAATTTGATGGATTAGTATATTATGTTGCACTCGTCATTGGTGGTAGATGATTGATGCTAGACCATTGGCTTGAATTTAATGTAGGATGTGGATGTAAGAATAGTGGCATGAGATTAATGATGTATATTTGTGGGAATAATTATTAGTAGGCTTGATGTGTTGAAATAGTACGTGCTAATGAGTTATAATAAGGAAGACCGTAAGGTTAAGGTCGATTATTGTTGTTATGAAGTTCTAGTGTATTAGTATTTCTTGATGTTTATTTCATGGTTTCCAAGTGAGAATCATGCGTAAGGTTGGGTTGTAAAATCATGTTTAGCACTAGACATTAAGTTTGAACAGTTGAAGTTTATAAAGGTGGATGTGATGATTTCTTGATCAATGATGTTAGTTATATGAAAGTGATCTAATAGGCTTGAATGGTGTATGAAATGGCTTAAGTTTGAGTTGATTCGTAATGAAGTATAATGATGTAGGAATAGTGTGTAAGTATGCCCAAGGTGATATGGAGTTGTGGCATTTCTCTAAGACTATTATATGTTGCGTGTGACTAGTGGTACCATTGAATTATTAAGTGGAGAAAGACTAGTTAGATGGTATATGGTGATCTAAATAGCCATGTTAAGTATTAGAATCTAAGTTTGAGTTTTGAAGGTTGAATCGATATAAATAATTATTGGTGGCTTTGGAAAGATAGAGTGTATCCCAGAAGGTAGTCATTCGGGTTAAGTCTACGATATGCATGTATTGTCATTTTTTCCAGACCCTAAAGTGTAGTAAGTGTAGTTCAGTTAGAATCTGGCAAAATGATCTCCAAAACTCTAGATGATGACTTGAAGCTAAGGGGGAGATGACAGAACGAATGACCAAGTAAGGCTCTCAGATTCTAGTTATGATGCAGTATGGTTTAGAACATCAGAAAGTGAGGGTGAATCTTAACCCATCCCTATCTCAGTATTTTTCAGTGATCCCGATACATACTTATACCTTACATATCATCTCGATAATAGTAGTTCATGACCATGCTTGTGATAGAGAATCATGCACTCTTCCAGTTCTAAAATGAAGAGTTCCAGTTCATTCAGTAGTTGGAATTACATTCCATATGTTACAAACTCCAAATTGAGGTCATGCAGCTCATGACATATATGTTTGCGCCCTATAGTATGCTCAGTCTCCATAACTCATGTTTTACGCCAAATGATTGGCGAGATTCATCTTATAGCCATGAATACCCTAAATTCAGAGTGCTTTGGCAAATCCCGAATGTTGATTTGCTATTCCTCATGCCTCAGTTAAGTGTTAAGTTTTATATAATACCCTTCTATGCTTCAAAATCTTATGTTTTAGCCTTTTGTGACTCCTTCTTATGTGAGGATGGTTGTGAGGAGTAAATGTTTTCTTGTTGATAAAAAGCATAGTATGCTTGTTTTAGATAAGGCCTTAAGTGTTGAGTAAGTTTGGGGCCAAATCTTTGATATATGTGATGGTTAGTGAGAATTTGTGTGTGTATGTTCTTGGGGTAGCGCGTGGGAGTTATTTTGATAGTGGTTTAGAGAATATGTGAAGTATGTCCTTATGGATGTTTGCCTTGGAGGTCATATGTGGTTATAAATATAGGCTTGAATGACATGTTAGGATTTAAGTGGAGAGACACAATATGCTCTAGTAAATCCATAGTAAGAGTTCAGAGCTGGTCGTTAAAGTGGTAAGGCACGTTATGCTTAGGGTGTGATCTCTAAAGAGGATACAGAACACTAAATCATATGGTTTAGACTAGTATCGTGGTGTGGAATGTTGTATTTTGTGATTTAAAATTAGGCTTGATCACCGTGAAAGGATTTAAGCTACTTTAGACACTAGTAGAAAGATTTGTCAATGCTCATATGAGAATTTTAAGCTGAGTTGAATGAATATGATATTTATAGGGAATAGTATAGTTAAGGGATATTCGAGAAGTGCGCTAAGCCTGAAAGTAAGAAGTTGTATTGCCAAAGGTCTAAAAATTCTATCCTAATTTAGGAGTTATATGTCTATATTCCAGGCTGCAGAGTAGTGTCAATGTTATGATTTTCTCAGTTGAATGTCTTGTGTAATCCATACCCAAGATTCATGGCTCCCTATTACTGCTAGAACTTCTTTACAGAGAGTATTGAAGAGATACTCCAGATTAAGTATAACTTTCCAGTATAGTTCAGTCTATGTGGCCAGCAAATCAGATATGTTACTATTCCAAAATAGAGTATACTAGTATTTGCGAGTGTATCTCAATTCATGCATCATGTACTAGATTCAGATTCCAGATGTTCAGTTATGATTAAATTTGTAGGTGCCTAGTGCATCGCCTCAGTTTTCAGAGCATCTTAGTGAATTGAGCATTCATAGAGGGACATAGGGTCCCAAGGGGGAGATACCCCATTCAGTTGCATGCATAGATTCTTATTACAAGCTCCGCACCAGTTATCATTGCGTATTCAGTCATACGTTCTTACATCAGCTCAGTCATATATGCATGTATTATAAATGTATGTCCAATAGAAAAAGTTCATCTTATCAGTGCATTCAGTTCTGCGTTCATGAGAACGACTCAGTAACAAATCCATGCATCAGGTATGAATGTTCATTATGAGAATTAAACTTATGAGTAGCTTCGGTCGTGTATTCCATGCATCAGATATGCATGTCCGGTATAAAAATTCAGAACATCATTTGTTCCATCCATATGGTTATGATTCAGATCAGTGTATTCTTTATTAGAGGACATGTCATGTCCACATTATTCCATACCTCTAAGCTTCAATATGTTCCTACCCATCATTCGAGGACGAATGATCCCAAGGGGGAGATAATGTAATGCCCTACATTTCAGGCTACAATAGAGACCATGATTCTGATGCGTTGATAATCTCAAAGCCATAAATCCTATGCCAATATGGCATGTTAATTATTTGCGTAGTATGTGAATCCATTCAATCTTGAATTTAGACCATAAAGGTCCTTCAACTCAAGGACGAGTTGAAACTATTTCGATCGATTAAGTTTTAGTGGACGTTGTAATTTGTGTCATCTTCCATCGACCATAACTCTCTGTATATGTCGAATTAGAGAACCTGCTATGTGTCAAATGATAGGTCTTTGAGTTAGCTTTCCAACGATAACAATTTTGCTAAACTCCGGCACTCAAGCAAGAAGTTATGGACTTTCAAAGTAGTAGGCGGTGCCTATGTAAACATAGGCGATAGCATAGGCGGTGCCTATGTAAACATAGTCGATAGCATAGGCAGCGACTATGTAAAGGTTTCAAGTGACTTAGACACTCTATTTTTGGGGCAAAATGGTCCTTTTCCACCCTTACTTAGCCCTAAACACGAAATTCAGTTCCCAAAGACCCCAAAATACACCTTTATTCATCAAAATTGTTCAAGAACTCTCTCTAGGGTTTCAAAATAAAAACCCAAGTAGTTCAAGATTCAACCATGGGTTTTCAAAACAAATTAAAGATTTGGAATTCCTGTAACGTAGGCTTCAAGAAACACCTATCATATTCGCATATAGAGGTACGTGGGGTTATCTCAAAAATCTCATGGGCTTTAAAAATTCATGTTTTCAAATGAGGGTTTTGAAATTACGAATATGATTATGTTTTAAACATTTTATAAAAATTGATTTAGCCCTTAGGCCTACTCACAAAGTGATTTGCTATATGATATATGTTTATGCATGTATTCTGAAAAGATGTAAACTTGAGAGCATGAATGATATGAAATTTTCTCTCTTGATGTGAATTTGTTTTAAATGTTCATATGATGTAAATTGTTTGAAAACATCTTGAAAAGCATGACATGAAATGTTTTGAGAATTGATATGATTTTAACTTGAAAATGAGAGGGCTATTTGTGTTGAAACATGCTGAATACAATGGTTGAATGAGAAGAATGATGTGATATTGATGGCTTGCAAGTCGGGTATGATGATACCCTACAAAATATGATATGTGATTGAATCAGATGAAATTTGAATGCATTGATTTTTTATAAGATAGGTGGATTCCCAAAGAAGGCGTTTGAGTGTAAGGGCTCATCGCTGGAAACCGTGTTTTCCGACATGGGAATTTGGTACCCTTCTTTGTGATCTTGCGTACCTGACTTTATGTTATTCCCAAACTGGGACTATGGTTAGGAGCCCTGCTTTGTGATCTTCTGCACTACCATTAGGTCGAGACACCCTAATGTGTGATCTTGTGTGTCTTCCCCTCACTTATACTCTAATCTTGGAAGCAACCGAGGTTTGACAGTTGGTGTAAATATGATATGTAGGATATTCCACCTAGCTCAGTTGCATTGCATTGTTTTTGAAAACAATTACATTACGCCCATGTGTTTTCAAATGATTTGATATGAAACTGCTTTATAATGACTCTGAACTATATTTTGTAAAAGTATTATATTTTGTTTTGATATCTTTGCGTACCAGTACTTTTGTATTGACCCCTTTCCCTCCCAGGTTCGGAGGCACAGTCTTGGGGTCCAAAAAATTAGTACAT
This sequence comes from Capsicum baccatum var. pendulum, assembly GCA_030864225.1. Taxonomy (NCBI): domain Eukaryota; kingdom Viridiplantae; phylum Streptophyta; class Magnoliopsida; order Solanales; family Solanaceae; genus Capsicum; species Capsicum baccatum. The sequence continues at coordinate 249,303,079 of CM061554.1, read as the reverse complement.
TTCCTCAGACAGATTCGCAGAGTCACTTGGTGAGCCTTCTATTTTTTGGAAGGCCTAATATTTGGCAGTTTCATTTACCAGTTATTAGTTTTGGATGTAATGGGGGCCTTGTTCCAGTTTTCAGATAGATATTTGTTTCACTCATGTAGTAGAGATTTTCCAGACATTATATAGATATTGTGTTGAGATTGTGGGACATTATTCCCCATTATTGCTTTCGTATGATTCCTGACCATGTTTCCGTAATATTGTTTATCTTCTGCATTTGTTTTTATCATATGAATTATGTGCATGACTACCAGACAGATAGGGGTGTCTTGGGCCTTTATGGTTTGGGATACTCATTACGGCCAGGGCCCCGGTTTGGGTCGTGAAAATTTGATAATTGATGGCTGATCACGTTTATACGTATCAAACACAGGACACTTGATATTCTTACAGTGACTTCTCTTTCTGATCACATAGCTGTTTGACTAGTGGACATCCACTTTTAACTTAATGATGGGTTTACCAGTGCAGTACTATAAAAATTGAGATTCACTTTGGCATAATATTTTCTGAAGGCAGTCTGACCTGTTGCAGTATGGCTTTATCGCTTGGATGCTGAGCACTTGTGTTGGTCTGCTTCTTTCATTCTTAAGGTAAACCCTTCTTGTATTATTAATTTTATGTCTCAATCACTGTCAAGTAAAGTTATAGAAGCAACTTATATTGCATATATTCTATTAAAACATACTCATTGCAAACATTTAGATTAGTGTGAAGAAGTTTCCTTTAGGCACACAAAGTCAAGTTTGTGATTGTCACGATCCAAATCTTCCTAAGCCGTGATGACCCCTAACTCTACCCGTCAGGTGAACCAATTTAAAAGTATCTAGAATTGACCACATTATCAAGACATTATGGCGGCAATGAAGTATAATAGAATAATGAGAAAAGACAAAATCACCCCTAATCTTATACATCTGAACTTCAGTACTTTAACTTTACAAACATTTAGATACCGTAAACAACTTTCAAGCCTAACACTATAATACCATTCTCACAATGGAGAGTGTATTACACATATGCCATATCATTGTCGTGCCAGTACCACATCATTGCAACGTAAGAGCCACATCAATTTTTTTTAAAGGGAACCCACTAATATGTATATCATGTATGTAGTAAAAAAAAATAAAAAAGAGAAAAGGTAACCCACGCCATTCCCCCACTTCCTCTTTCTTCTTCAAACCTCTCCTCCACCTCCAACCACCCCCTTTATTCTTCTGCAACCCCCACTTTCTTTTTCCTTCAACCCACTCTTTCTTCTTCTATGTTCACTCTTCTCCTACCCTTGTGTACCCTAAAAATCCAACCATTTTACTATCAAGTCCTTTTTTGAGAAGCTTTTAGTGAGGGAGGTGGAGGAGGCTTTCCCCGTAAAGTCAATTTGGATTTCCCTGTAATGTCAATTTGGATTCCCTGTAAAGCTTTTAGCGAGGGAGGGGGGCAACCCCAACTTTTTAGTGAGGGGGTATAAATGATTTGGGCAGTTGGAGTAGCCTCCGATCCCTTATTTATTTTTGGCAGGTTGTATAAAGGATTGGGTGTCTTTTGTAGAGAGCCATGTCATGCTGTAGGCTCTTTACTTTTTAGTATACTGCTTGTATACGACCTAGTTTGGACCTATGATTAATGAAATTGTTTACCTGATTAAAAAAAAAGAATCCAACCAATTTACAATCTATAAATTTGGAAAAAAAATCAACAAATTGATCCAGAGGTAGGATAATTGTAGAGATCGTAAAAATTAAGAAAATTGTTCTACTTTTGGAAAATTGAATTAGGTTTTAAAAGAATATATGGTTCTCTCTAAAAGATACTCAATCATGTTATTCAAAACTGTTTCAGTCTCAGCTGCCAAGCTCAATCCTGTTATTTTATTTATTTGTTAAGATCTTATTAACTGTTTAGGTTAATATCGTATTAGTCCGAGCTTCCAAGCTTCAGAAATAAAAGGAAAATACCATGTCCCAAAGATCTAATTCTTATACCTGAAGCTCTATCCTTGCGCGATTGTGACCATGCCTTACACGATTGCAAAGCATTGCTAGGGCATGCGGACGTGACCGTGAAGATTACCCCCCAACCACACTTATGATCGTTACTAAGCTTGCACCAAGAGAAATTTGCATGATCTAATTCTTATACCTGAAGCTCTATCATTGCACAATTGTGACCATGCCTTATGCGGTTGCGAAGTATTTATAGGGCATGACGATGTGACCATGAAGGTTACCCACTAACCACACTGCATGATCGTTATTAAGCCTGCACCAATAGAAATTTGCTATTGCTATCTTCTCCCCAAGCATGTCGAAATCCACCCAAGCCCCTCAGGTCCCAATCCAAACATGCCAAGAAGTTGTAAAACATTATACCATCCTGTAGGAAGTTTCAAACACGAAACAGAGCATAAAATCTCAAAATGAAGGGTTGAGTAATTACAATGATCTATTCGTTACATACGTTTTATTCCTTATTTGTATATTAATTGCACATGCATATCTTTTGTTGGTTGCTGTGTCTTGAATGTTTGATCATTTCCTTGTTTAGTTGGTTAAATCCTCAAGGCAACATGATATGCTCTTGGCTGTATCTTTTGGTTGATACTTCTGTTGTACATATTGGATTTGCAGCAAATCATCAGTTCTTCTGTGATTATCATTGACTGTACCGTTAATGGTAGCGTGCCTATCTATTGCAATTCCTATATGTATTCATAATGGTTACCAGTTGTGATCTTCAAGAGCTGAGAATGTGGGCCGTGCAGGAAACCATCTTACACTAGGGATGAAAGAGGTTAGTGTGTTTCGTAATTTTCTCCTATTTATTTGCTGGTAATATCGTTGTGGTCCTCCCCACTTTTGCTGTTTATTTGGAATGGGTTTTCTTAATTTTTTTAAGTATAACTTTTATAGATCAATTTTTTATTTTCAGCAAACTCCAACTAGTTTGAATTGGGGTGTTTGATTCACTGAGCTGTACACTTCTATGTTTGAGGAGTTCTTTATCTATCGTTGAAGTCAATTTCATAATCTTTTTATTTCATGACTGGTTGTTGATGTAAGAACCAAAAGTCTCTTGTATTTGTCGAAATGACGAAGGGAAGACTACTTTAAAAGGAGGGATTCTCACTTAATTACTTGTAAGAATGGGGGTAACCATAGTGAAATAGACTTTATCCTTAAAAGAAGATGAGACCGAAGTACATTCAAGGACTGAAGGTTATTCTAGGAAAAGGTATTGCCTCCTAATATATGCTTAGATGTAAAGTTTAGGAGTAGAATGAGTAAAACAATGACGTAGAAACAACCACGAATTAGGTGGTGGCATTAAAAGGTGCTACACCGTTAGTGTTTTAGGAAAAACTACGCGAGACGGGAGCTTGGTATGTAGAGGAAGTCGTAGACACGCTATGGAAAAAGTGTCAGGTTGCATTAAAAAATCAGCTACAAAAGTGTTAGATGTGTCTAGATGTCTATGACCTTGACCACATGAATCATGCTGTGGAATAATGAGGTACGAAGAATTATTAAAGCTAAAATAGGAAGTTACAATCTTAAAGTGAAATTACTAAACTACCCCCAACATAAAAATTCAAGTTTATATATTAAAAAAAAACCAATCGGGAAAACATAAGCGTTGCCTCCAATAGTTACAACGCCAGGAACGCCACTGAACCATATGCAACAACTATCCAGTCCCTACGACATCACGCTAGGGAAAGAGTCTTGCCTTCAACGCTCACAATTCGGACGGAAGCCAAAAGGTATTCCCAGTTATTCCTGGTTAAACGCTAGGGAAAGAGTCTTGCCTTCAACGCTCACAATCCGGACGGATGCCAAAATGTATTCCCAGTTATTCCTGCTTAATCAAACATACTCACTTTTGTGAAATCTCCAACAAGTTCCTCTGGTATGCTACCAACAAGTTCATGGGGAAACAATTGTTCACTGGATTGTTGTGTAGTGTTTTATCCAATGTACCAATCACCAGGTTCCCAATCCGGGCAGACGCAAAAAGGTATGCGCTGTTACTTCTGCCTAACCAAACATAATCACTTTCTAATGCAAACGTTTTGTTCACTGTTAATTTTAAATTCTTATACGGATGTCACATCTCGACGATGTTCCACTGGTATGGTAGCAACAAGTTCATGTGAAAAACTGGTGGTTTCAGCCTTGATCTGGAATCTTTAATTCCATTTAATAATCAGATGACTCATAATTCGAACGGACGGCAAAAGGTATGCCCTTTTACTACTGCTTAACCAAACATAGTCGCTTTCGAATCAAAACATGTCATTGAATGTTAAATTTATAATACTTCTATGGACCTCAACTGTCCATCATGTTCCTCCGGTATGGTACATGTTCTTCTCATACTGTAGCAAAAAATTCATGGGGAAACAATTGTTCACAGGTTGCTGTGGAGTGCTTTATTTAATTTACCAATCATCAAGTTCCCATTCCAAACAGACGCAAAAAGGTATGCCTACTTCAATTTAATAATCAGAAGGTTCACAATGCATATGGACGCCCAAAGGTATGCCATGTTACTCCTACTTAACAAAACATAGTCTCTCTCGAATGAAAACATGTTTTGCTAAACCAAACATAGTCCCTTTTGAATCAAAACATGTTCTTCACTGTTAAATTTTTAATTACGGAAGCCAAAAGGTATTCCTAGTTATTCCTGCTTAATCAAACATACTCACTTTTGTGAAATCTCCAACAAGTTCCTCTGGTATGCTACCAACAAGTTTTTGGGGAAACAATTATTCACAGGATTGTTGTGGAGTGTTTTTTTTAACAGTTGTTCACTGGATTGTTGTGTAGTGTTTTATTCAATGTACCAATCAGCAGGTTCGCAATCCGAACAGACGCAAAAAAGTATGAGTTGTTACTTCTTCCTAACCAAACATCACTTTCTAATGCAAACGTTTTGTTCACTGTTAATTTTTTAATTCTTTTACGGATGTCACATCTCGATGATGTTCCGCTGGTATGGTAGCAAAAAGTTCATGTGAAAAACTGGTGGTTTTAACCTCGATCTGGATTCTTTAATTCCATTTAATAATCAGATGATTCACAATTTGGACGGATGGCAAAAGGTATGCCCTTTTACTACTGCTTAACCAAACATAGTCGCTTTCGAATCAAAATATGTCATTGAATGTTAAATTTTTAATACTTTTATGGACCTCAACTCTCCATCATGTTCCGCTGGTATGGTACATGTTCTGCTCATATTGTAGCAAAAAATTCATGGGGAAACAATTGTTCACAGGGTTGCTGTGGAGTGCTTTATTTAATTTACCAATCAGTAGGTTCCCAATCCAAACCGACGCAAAAAGGTATGCCTACTTCAATTTAATAATCAGAAGGTTCACAATGCAGATGGCTGCCCAAAGGTGTGCCCTGTTACTCCTGCTGAACAAAACATAGTCTCTCTTGAATGAAAACATGTTCTGCTTAATGAAACATAGTCCCTTTTGAATCAAAACATGTTCTTCACTGTTAAATTTGTAATTCATTTATGGACATCAAATCTCCAACATGTTCCGCTGGTATGGTAGCAACAACTTCATTGGGGGAAACAAATATTCGCATGCAGATATCCCAGTGACTATACTAATAAGTTGTCAATTGTTTTATGTGATTACAGTAAAGATATGCGCCTACAAATCATTCCTTATCGTTCTCATAGAGTCAATAAGGCTAATGTATAAAGTAAAGATTTTATGAAAAGTCTCAGTGTGAATAAGAAATATGTTACAAGTAATGTAACCTTCCTTATTTCTACCTCTTTTAGGACTAAATGATTTGATCCATTAAGATTCCACTATGCTCACATGAAGTAATATGTTTACATATCCTTATCTCTCTTATACTCACATGTTTCCAGCCCTACGACATCACGCCAGGGAAGAGTCTTGCCTTCAAGTCTCACAATCCGGACGTTTGTCAAAAGGTATGCCCTTTTCATATCTATACGACATCTCACTTCTGTTACACTGTTTACATAATGTCAATATATGTGTCATTTGTAAAGTTAAGCTATCCACAATTTTTCTATAGGTCACAAGAAGGTTTTAAAATGATAATATTTTTACATATCCTTATCTCTCTTATGCTCACATGTTTCTATCCCTACGACATCACGGAAGGGGAGAGTCTTGCCTTCAAGTCTCACAATCCGTACGTTTGCCAAAAGGTATGCCCTGTTCATATCTATAAGACATCTCACTTCTGTTACACGTGTTTACATAATGTCAAACTTTATAGCTAAACAATTAAGCTTTATGCATATAAATACCTAAGTCTATACTATCGAAATACGCCAAATAAGAGAAAGGCCTATTTATATGTTCATATGATAGTACGCAATTATGACTTCCAGTTACGGCCAAAGTCGGTCGTGTACGTTTATTTGCCCTTTTCATGTTGTTATACAAGTTGAGAAGCCCTGTAAGACATGTATATCTGTTTCTGATGTGCTGGAATCTTTTAGAAAATCCTATTTATAGATGAAAATTAGCTTCACAAATTTGGGACTTTAATCTAAGAAAGGCCAGTTTCAGTTTCATTGCCAAGAAAAACAACTGTTGCATTATGATGTAAAGAAATTGAGAATACAAACACAACAAAGATTGCAATAAAGGTGTGTAAATTAACACTCGCTGGGAAAATTTATTTTTTAGCAATTTGTCAACTTAAAAAATAGATCCCGCACTCCTTAATGCTGGAAGTTTCTGGTGGAGAACGGCGCGCACGAGTTATACTAATTTAAGCCGCCAAATTTTTCTTTGGTTATAGCGTCAAAGAGTACATCGATTCAACCTCTGTAAAGGTATGAACTCTAATTACAACAACTTATAGTAACGAATTATTCATTTTTTAAGTTATTATGACTAACATATCCAATTTTTCCTATTATAACAGAAGGAAGAAAGTAAGAACTACCGCAAGTTGAATAGGAAGATTCAGATGGCGTCTTTCCATTTACGTTTTGCCCCAAAATAAAGTTAAAGAATACCAACATAGTCTAAAAGTTGTTTTAATTGTAATGCATACTTTACGAAGCATATAATGTATTTGTGTCCAGGTAAGTATATTAAAGTATAGTAGCGGAATCAGTTGTAATTTATGCATATTCAAGTACCAACGAAGAGTTTTAGAAGCTCACAGTACTCCAAATCTGTACATTACAACTGCTACGAACCACTAACATCCATATATTTCTTGCTTTCAATTAAAGGTCATCATCAATATGAAATTATGTTCAGTTAAACCTTCTCCTTCAACCACATACTTGTACAAGAGGATCTTGTATACTAATGCATTACCAACGCCATGCCGTAATCTATTGCCCACTATTGATTCTATCGTATCAATGAGACCTTAGAATGTGTAATCAGTGGGGACCACAACTCGAATTATACTGGAATAGAAATACTACATCCACGATGAATAATAAAAAGCAGTAATTACGAGCAAGGGATGATAATAGGAGTAATAAGCGAAATGAGACACAACAGAAAGCAAGCATTCGACATAATCCCCCAAAAAAACAACGCCTACGCCAATTCCTTTTTCAAACCGCTTCAAATTGTAATTAAGCCTGCATCCCAAATAAAATTTTACGCCCCTTTAACCGCCTTAGTAGAATTAACTTCTTTCAAAACACTAACAACTAATAACAATATCTATTTCTAATTTCTTGTACTCTAACTATAGCTATGGGAGGACAAAAATTATTCAACTAACACGGTAAAAAGTAATAAACATGTATAACGAGTTCTTTAATTTGTCAATTTTAAGATGATAACCCATAGATTATGCTACACTTAATGGCAGCACTATTTGTTTCATCTAATTCATAAAACTAGAAATGGCGTCTTTGGATTGCATATTTTATTTTATAAATCAAATCTTGAACGCACCGATTAGTACACCGTACAGAGAAGAGTATGGTGGTCGAGGATTAGCCAACACATTAAAAAGGTAGCTACCAAGAGGGTTCGATGTTGATACTGAAGATAGTGAAGTAGATGAGTTTAGGAAACCATGAATTCAATAACGTTTACATCTATACAATAAGGACTTGTCGGTACAAGTGGAAGTCTAATAAAAAATCACCAATATAATTATGCTTTGCTAATTACTTTAGGATGAATCATGCATATATTCATAAAATTATAAAAGCTAAACTGTTGTAGAAGGAAGGCCCATAACTTAAAAATTAAATTACAATTTTACCATAGTAATTACTCTGACAAAACCTAAGTACTTCAATTAAATCGAATAATCGTACATCCCCTTCCCAACTAACGCTTCAACAATTCAGACAAGCATCACACGCAAAGCAACGGTACTTTTACCTTGATTAGTTGCATACTTTGGGAAATGATACTTTTCCAAGCGTTGCCACCAATTCGTTTGACCATTTATATAATGAATCAACTAATGAAAATTCCTCATCAAAATCCATTTTCTGTGAGTATCTTAAGGTTCGATTAACTTCTTCAGTCACCTTCACAATACTTTGAATATAAAATATTATATTTTGGCATGATTGTTATTTATCAAAACTTTCAGAGTATAACACCGCTTTGTTTTTGCAATAGGATCTTACTGTCAAATCTTCCCGGATCATTTGTTCGACTGCCTTTCTTTTCTACATCTACAATACTATCAAAGTCCACTGCAACAACGGCCTGTGCACATAAAAAATTGTAAGTTTAATTCCATTCAGTTAATGTATAGACGTATTCCCAAACATATTTACCAATGATATCATTCAAGCCAATCATCACACATAACACACGTAAAGTAACGCATCACACATCTTTAAGCTAGGGAATCGGATACATTATTATATTTGATTAGTTAGCAGTTTATACTGCATAGTACAACTCGACTATTGATGACTCAAAATTGTCAATGACATAACTTCAAAATTACAAAAATAACAAAAGAGAGAAGCCTCATTTTTCTCTGCTTAAATGAAGATATGAAATAACATAAATATTTCTCAATATACTAATTCAACAATAAACATATCACACGTGCAACGCACGTGCGGTACATCTAGTATATATATATATATATAAACTAGATACCTATGTCCGTGCAAGGCACGGGTATTTTGACAACACTAATGTGCAAAAGAGATCCAACTTTACAAAAGATTATTTCCTACTTATTGTAATTGTTTAGTATAGGAGTAAAAGAAAAGAAATGCAGTACAATGAACCAATGTTAACATAATATATACATTCAGTGTGGAACAAAATTGAGCTTGCTAGACTAGTCCAACCAATTTGGCTCGAAAATGCCCCGTTCGCGCCGTTTCTCCAGTTTGTCCACCTAAATGGCCACAAAAATTTAAACGGACAACACTGGACTATCCCCAATCTCCTTGGCATTCCCCGATCAATTTTTGGCCCACAGCACGCCCGAACCCCGAGCCTACCCCCAAAACCATTGGCTATAGCACACCGATTTAGCTCAAAAATGCCCGTTTGCACTATTTTGCCCATTTGTCCACCCAAATAGCCACGAATATTTAAACGGACCACTCTAGGATAATCTCTCACTTCCATGGCACACCCCGGTGAATTTTTGGCCCACAGCATGCTCGGACGCGGGGCCCACCCTCGAAATCATGGGCTGTTACACACTATTTTAGCCTGAAAATACTCCATTCGTGCCGTTTTGCCTTTTTGTCCACCCAAATGGCCACGAAACTTTAAACGGACCCCACTAGGATGATTCCCAACCTCCCTGGCATACCTCGGTCAATTTTTGGCCCATAGCACGCTCGAAACCCGGTCCCACCCCCAAAACCGTGGGCTATAGCACACCAATTTGGCTCAAAAATGCCCCGTTCGCATTGTATCGCCTATTTATCCACCCAAATGGCTACTAAAATTTAAAGGGACCACACTGGGATGATACCCAAACTCCCTGGCATGCTTTGGTCAATTTTTGACCCACAGCATGCCCGAAACCCGGGCCCATCCCTAAAATCGTAGGTTATAGCACACTGATTTGGCCCGAAAATGCCCTGTTTGCGCCGTTTCGCTTGTTTGTCCGCCCAAATTGTCACGAATAATTAAACGGACCATACTAAGATGATCCCAAATCTCCCTGACAATCCCCGGTTAATTTTTGGCTCACATCAAGCCCGGACCCCTTCCCCACATTGTAAACTGTCGGCTATAGCATATTGATTTGGCCAAAACATGCCCCGTTTACACCGGTTTGTCCATTTGTCCACCCAAATAGCCACAAAAATTAAAATAGACCATACTGGGACGATCCTCAACCTCCCTGGCATGCCTCAGTTGATTTTCATCCTACAGCACACCCGATCCATGGTCCCACCCCAAAACCGTGGGCTATAGCACACCGATTTTGCCCAAAAATACCCCGTTCTCGCCGTTTTGCCCGTTTGTCCAACTTAAATGGCCATAAATATTTAAACAGACCATACTGGGATGATCCTCAACCTCCCTAGCATGCCTCAATCGATTTACAGCATATAGCACACCTGGACCCCAGGCCCACCCCCAAAACCGTGAGCTATAGCAGACCGATCTGGCTCGAAAATGCCCCATTCACACCGTTTCGCCTGTTTGTACACCCAAATGGCCACAAAAATTTAAACGAGCCATATTTGGATGATCCCCAACCTCCTTGGCATGCCCCGGTCAATTTTTGACTGACAACACGCCCAGAACCTGGTCTCATCCCCGAAAATGTGGGCTATAGCACACCGATTTAGCCCAAAAATGCCCCGTTCCTGTCGTTTCACCCATTTGTCCAAACAAATTGCCACAATAATTTAAATAGACCATAATGGGATGATCCCCAACCTCCCTGGAACACCCCGACCGATTTTTGGCCGACAACACACTTGGACCCCATGCCCACACTCGAAATTGTTGGCTATAACACACAGATTTGGCTCGAAAATGCCCCGTTCCAGCTATTTTGCCCGTTTGTACACCCAAATAACCACAAAAATTTAAACGGACCACACTAGGATGATTGACAACCTCCCTGACATGCCCCAGTCTATTTTTGGCCAACAGCATGCCTGGACCCCGAGCTCACCCTCAAAACCATGGGCTATAGCACACTGATTTAGCCTAAAAATGCCCCGTTCATGCCATATCGCCCGTTTGTCTACCCAAATAGCCCTAAAAATTTGAACGGATCACACTAGGATGATTCCCAACTTCCCAGGCATGTCCCAGTCAATTTTTAGTCCACATCACGCCCGAAACCCTAGCCCACCCCAAAAATCGTGGTCTATAGCACACCGATTTTGCCTGAAAAATGCCCGGTTCGCACCGTTTCACCTGTTTGTCCACCCAAATGGCCATAAAAATATAAACACACCACATAAGGACGATCCCTAAACACCATGGCATGCCCCAGTCAATTTTTAGCCGACAACACATCGGGACCCCAGGCCTTCCCTCGAAACCGTGGGCTATAGCACACCAATTTCGCCCAAAAATACCCTGTTCGCATAGTTTCTCCCATTTGTCCACTTAAATGACCACAAAAATTTAAACGGACCATACTGGAATGATCCCCAACCTCCCTGGCATACCTCTATCGATTTTCAGTACATAGCACGCTGGGACCCAGGCCAATCCCTAAAACCGTAGGCTATAGCACTCCGACTTGGCTCGAAAAAGCCTCGTTCGTGCCGTTTTACCTGTTTTTCCATCCAAATGTCCACAAAAATTTAAACGAACCAACATGGACAATCCTCAACCTTCCTAGCATGCCCAGGTCAATTTTTTACCAACAGCACGCCCGGAATCTGGTCCCACCCCCAAACCTTTGGGCTATAGAACACCGATTTGGCCCAAAAATACCCCATTCTTGCTGTTTCACCCGTTTGTCCATCCAAATAGCCACAATAATTTAAACGGACCATACTGGGATAATCCCCAACCTCCTTGTCACACTCTGGTCAATTTTTTCCCATAAGACTCTCTGACCCCAGACCCACCCCCAAAACCGTGGGCTATAACATACTGGTTTAGCTTGAAAATGCCCCGTACGTGCCGTTTAGCCTGTTTTTATAGCCAAATGATCATAAGAATTAAAACGGACCACACTCAACCTCCCTGGCATGCCCCAGATGATTCTTTGCAAACAGGACACCCAGACCTTGGGCCCACCCCCAAAATCGTGGGTGCATACCGATTTAGCCCAAAAATGCCCCATTCATGCCGTTTCACCCGTTTTTCCACCTAAATGGACATGAAAATTTAAACGGACCACACTGAGATGATCCCCAACCTTCATCGCATACCCTGGATGATTTTGTGTCGACACCACACCCGAACCCCTAGCCCACCCCCAAAACCGTGGACTATAGCACATTGATTTTTTTCAAAAATGCCCCATTTGTGCTGTTTCCCCCGTTTGTCCACCCAAATGGCCATAAATACTTAAAAATACCATAATGGGATGATTCCAAAACACCCTAGCATACCCCGATCAATTTTCAGCCCACAACACGCCCGGATCCCAGGCCTACCATCAAAATCGTGGGCTATAGCACACCGATTTTGCCCAAAAATGCCTCGTTCACGCCGTTTCTCCCGTTATCCACCCAAATGACCACGAAAATTTAAATGGACCATACTAGGACAATTTCAGACCTCCCTGGCATGCCTCATTCAATTTTCAACCCACAGCACGCCCGGACCCCTGGCCCATCAACAAAATCATGGGCTATAACACACCGATTCGTCCCTAAAATGTCCCATTCACGCCGTTTTGCTCATTTGTCCATCCAAATTGCCATAAAAAATTTAAACAAAACATATTGGGATGATCCCCAACCTCCCTGGCATACCCCAATCGATTTTTGTCCCACAACAAGCCTGGACCTTGGGCCCACCCCCGAAACCGTGGCTATAGCACAGCGATTTAGCCTGAAAATGTTATGTTCACGCCGTTTCAGTCGTTTGTCCACCCAAATGACCACAAAAATTTAAACGATCCATACTGGGATGATGCCCAACCTCCCTGGTATACCCCGGTCGATTTTTAGCCCACAGCACGCTCGGACCCCGGGTCCTCCCCTAAAACCGTGGGTTATAACACACCGTTAGCGCCCGTTTATCCCCCCAAATGGCTACGAAAATTTAAACGTACCACACTGAGATAATCCCCAACCTCCTTGGAACACCCTGGTAAATATTTGGCCCACAAAACTATAACATCCCATATTCAAGTACATGTATTGGCATATTCAAGTACGTGCATTGGTCTTATTTATATGTAATTAATTTTATTATTTTATTTATACCAGAATTTTCCCATCGATGGTTCCATGCGAAGGTTATTGAATAAGCTTTCCAATGATGTAAAGATATCCAAAAACGGATAGGTTTCGGATATAATCGAGCACGTTCGAAACTATAAAATGGTGGCCGGGATATTTGGGAATAGTAAATGGGCAGGAAAATTTCTTGCACACAAACTACTGAGGCCAGCCAAATTTTTGGGTCAACTTCGAATTCTCATAACTCCCTTAATATAATGAACTGGGAGAGATGCGATCTATGAAAAGAAAGATCTTTGAGTCTTCTTTCCAATGCAATTGGTTTCATCCAAATACAACATCTGAGTAAGGAGTTATACTCATTTTACTTCAGCCTATCAAAACAGATTTTTAGGTTCAAACTCAAACGACCATAACTCCTTGTACAGGACGAACTGGGTATCCTACTTTATATGAAATGAAAGCCCTTTGAGTTACATTTCGAACGATACCAATTTCTCCCAAATCCGATATCTGAGCAAAGATTTATGGTCGATCTACTTTATCTTATCAAAACAATCCACCAAAGGACAGATTTGACATTATTTAAATTTTAAAACCACTTTGGTCATTCCCTATTATATTGTGTACGGGAATATGTGTATATATATGTATATGAGTTCAAAATCTCATTTTCATCATCAATCATTCAGAAATAGTAAACCCTAGCCAAATTTGACCTTTAAATTACTTTTGATTCAATCGTAGAAATTCCAAAGTAATCCGATAATTGCGTTTGTCATCTCGAGAGCTTTGAACGACACCTATTATTTGTACAAACAGGATTGCATAATCAAGAGGTGAATTCTAAGGTATGAATATTGTTTGCCTTTGTTCTCTTCCATATGTATATGTTTGATAGAGGATTATATGTATTGGTTGTTATTGAAAGGTGATGAAAATAGGGTTATGGACTATTTTGCATGGTTTGGTTGTATTGAATTATTGAAGGTGGATATGGTAATTGAGTTATGGAAGGTGGATATGGTGATATACTATTGAATTGATGATTATTTATGTCTATGGCTCAATTTGGTTTAATGGATTGGTTGGAAGGATAAATGAATCCAAACTTGATATTGGAGGATGTTGTATGACTATGCATGGCATGTGAATGTAATTGGAGTATAAGAGGTTTAAAGTGACCCCTTTTATGGTGTAATTAAGGCTTACTACTTAACCACTAGTTTGGTGAACTTAAATAATTGAATTCTGACGTTTAGTTGCTAATACTAGATTGCTATATATGTTCATTGTAGATAAGTAATCCGAAAAGACGAGTAGTCCATTTGGGAGTAGTATTGAAGGTTGACAGTCAGGTGTGTAAAGCATACTCTATACCATATCTTTGGCATAAAAGTGAACAATTGTTCTATTAAGAAAGTTTCCAAAGTTATTCTGTAACATGTGATCCATAATGGTTTTGTATGATGTCCTACGTTACCAATGAACTTATTTCCACCCTACAAGATGTCAAGACATTCCAATACTTACTCGTTTTCCAAATCTTACATGTCTATTGCACTAATGAATCTCAGAAGGTATTCGGTTACTCAAACATGATCCATGTGCTATTAATGACTCCAAAACGTTTCATTGATATACCAATAAGTTCCTACTTCATTGTTATGGCATTGATGACTCCAAAACACTTCATTGATGTGCCAATGAGTTCTAACTTCATTGTTATTGAATTGATGGTCTATTTATATGTTTCTTATTGATGTATCATTGTTTCAAAGTATCAAAAATGCGGTGACAACCGAAATAACAATCTCAAAGATTAATTGAACTAAGTGATGGAAGTTCTCTCTTATCAGGTGGTATCCCAGGGGCATAAGCCTATCATGGGTCGATCCCTATTTATGTGTTTATGGGTGGTATCCCAGGGGCATAAGCCTATCATGGGTCGATCCCAGTTGATATGTACTGGAGGCAGCCTAATGGTCACAGTACAGTATAGTAATGATTACAAAGATGATAAGAACGAAGGTAAAGTGATTGAATAAATACAATGTACAAGTTGTCACAAGTTCTAGTAAGTGTGGTCTACTCCTATTACAATTTATTCACTTGTTTATGATTTCTATTGAGCTCCTATATCATATGTGATTATCTACAACTTTACATACTCAGTACATATTTTGTACTGACGTCCCCCATGGGGGACCTACATTTCATGCTGCAGGCACAGGTACCTCAGCTCATACACCGCACAAGTAGGAACCAGGATATCTATCTGCTTTTGGTGAGCTCCAGTTTGCTTCAGGGCTTTTCGTGTCATATCCAGTCAGTTTTGGTATTGTATAGAAGTTAGTTATATGGCGAGGTGGTTCCTGACCTTAGTTAAACTCTGTGTATTATTTAGAGGCTTTGTAGACCTAATGTACAGTCAAGGTGGTGTTTTGTTAGTAGACGTGATGGCTCCAACGGTCAAGTATTGTATACACATATATATGTGTGCTCGAGCTTATACAGTTTATTATTTCCCTTTATATGCGACATGATGCTGTCCGAATTTCGGGTTGTCATAGAGGTATGCATGGGAAGTATAAGGTTATGAGTTGGTTCTCCCGGGCCTCTTCGGTTATGGGTGCCAGTCCTCACCAATAGGATTTGAGGTGTGACAAAAGTGGTATTAGATAAGTTAGTCCTAGTGAGTCTACAAAGTCGTGTGTACGTAGAGTCTTGTTTATCAGTGTGTCATGCACCGATCTATAAACAGGAGGCTATGGACATTTAGGAATTATTTCTTTTCTTCATGGCTTAGATCGTGCGATAGAGCCTATATTGTATATGAAGTCATAGTTGACCACTGAATCCATTTGTTTTTCTTATTATAGTAATGATGCCGGTTACCAGAAGCAAGAATACCGGTAAGCAACTAGATGTGGCTGCTGGAGAGGGGACTAGTAAGTCACCCACTATACCAGCTAATCAAAGTGATGCTCCAGCTGAGCATGCATTAGAAACTTCTTCCACTCCGGAAGAAATAAGGGGGAGGAGAACTATATCACCAGAGCCACCTATTATTGTTGTTGATTAAGATCTTAGAAATGCAGTACCTCTTTTGACTCGCATAGTTACTGGGCAAGCCATTCCTATTATGGGTCCTAGTGGTACAGATAGGGCGGCTAGCCTTCGAACATAGGATTTTCTTAAGATGGATCCTTCCACTTTTACTGGATCAAATCTTAACGAGGACCCACAGGACTTTATTGATCAAATTCAAAGGGCCTTAGATGTTATGCATGTAACGGGTAGAGAGATGATGATACGCGTATTTACACGCCTAAAGTGCTATAATCTACCCATATTTTAGTTAAGTTTTGAGGACAAAATACATAATTCATGCACTTTTAGTCCCCTTTCCTGTAAGTGAGCTAACAAACATGATTAGCAAGTTTTTCAGGTATAAATGATGAAGATTTCAGCATTTTATGGATAACTTGACGCCAAAGGAAGCTTCACAAAAGAAGGAAAGCAGAGCTTGGATTCCTAGGGACTAAAAGTGACACATGGAAAACCTGTCCCAGGCAAAAACAACATTTCCAAAGACTTTGGAGATCAGCAGTAACTTAGTAGGATTAGGATAATGATGCAGTAACTTATTAGGATTAGGATAAGTACGCAGTAGCCTAGTAGGAATAGGATATGGGTATTATAAATACCCTATTTTGCTGAAGTTTTTCATACTTCAGACTGATACTTCATACTTCTTCAATCAATTACTTTTATTATTCATTCAACACTTTCAATTCATTCTCTATCAATTAATTCTTATTACTTTCTCTTCATCGACTTCTAAATTTTCACAACAAGAGAAACGCTACTTGCAAGGAATTCACGCCACAAGCACTACCAAAGCATATTTCACGTTAGACTCTTATTTTGGTATGATAATAATGTCTATTGTGATTTTCGTTGCACGTATGAGTAGCTAAACTTCTCTGTTGGGGTTATGGAAGCCTTATGAGACACTATCTATTGCTATGAGTTTGTGAATTCTTGACACGTATGCTGCTTATATCATTATTCTCTTCATCTTAATCTAAATTCTTGTGGTTGCAAACATATAGAATACGCCAGTATAGCATTAACTTGTTTGAAAGACAAGTTACATGTCTGGAAAAGAGATAATGTCAAGGTAATAGGACACCAACCCCTGTTAAAAAGTTAGTGCCGTAACTGGATTAACCTCTTGGAGAATCTGTACCAGTAGATACGCTTTAAGCTCAAAAGAGTTAAATTGAAATAATCCTTGATGGTCAAAAGACGCCTGGATTTACCATAGAATACGATTCTCTATAAGCGCATGCATGTCTGAATTTTGCATAACTCATAGTAAATAGATACGTATAACTCATAAGGTGGAAATAACCCTAACTCTCAATTCTCATTGATCAAAACCAACCAAATAATCCATTTTACTCTTCTATTTTTCGTTCTTACATTACTATTTTTTTGATACTCTTAAATTCACGCTACAATCCCCCCTTTTTACGAAACTTTCACCAAACGTCTAATAATCTTTGCTTACTTAGTGACCAAGTATTCCCTGTGGGATTCGACACCCAACCTATTTGGTTTCTATATTTGACAACGACCGCTTACACTCTTACGAGAGCTGTAGTTTGAGCGTTATCAAATTTTGGCACCGTTGCCGGGGAATACGGTTGTCTACTAAGTTTGTGACAGTTACTAGACCCTTTGGTCAAATATTCTCGTACTTTACTATTAGTTGTTGTTTTTGTTTTTTGCAGGTTTTTGCTCAGTGCATGCCAAATAATCGAAGTTCGGAACAACCATTATTACCAATAAATCCTGAAACGCAACTTATTGGAAGGATGGATGCACAACGTGACATTGAGAGAAGGGCTGCTCAACAGGAGCAGGCTAGACTAGCTGCGTTGGCCGCCGCCCAAGTACATTAACAGAATATTGATAACCCAGGGCGAGCAGCAGATCCTGATGATGAGGACTTAGGTGGTGATGAGCTACTAAACCCTAGGCGTGATGCTGAGGTGGCAACACCGACAAATAGAAGAGATAGTAA
The DNA here is from genome assembly GCA_030864225.1 of Capsicum baccatum var. pendulum. Lineage (NCBI taxonomy): Eukaryota > Viridiplantae > Streptophyta > Magnoliopsida > Solanales > Solanaceae > Capsicum > Capsicum baccatum. The sequence continues at coordinate 249,284,616 of CM061554.1, read as the reverse complement.
AGCAAGATTTCGGCCTGAACGCCGAGCTATGCAGATTCCCTTTGATGATGATGGTGATGATCTGGATGGAGCTGGCGCCACAGGAGCTATTATTCCTCTGCCATTAGCACCCGGAGCCAAGTTCAACATCACTAGCACCATGATTCATTTATTACAACTCAAGGGACTATTCGGTGGACTTGCAGGTGATGATCCGAATATGCATCTGGTCAACTTTATCTCTACATGCAAGTCATTCGACAATCCAGGCATTGGACAGAATGCAATTCGGCTGCGCTTATTCCCATTGTCTTTATCGGGGGAGGCAACTCTATGGTTGAACGGGCTGACTCCTGATTCTATTACAAATTAGAGGCAATTGAAAGACGCTTTCCTAGAAAGATTCTTTCCGCCATCCAAAAGAGCACAACTGAGAGATGAAATCAGCAATTTTCATCATCTTCCAACTGAAGCCCTCCACAAAACATGGGAGAGATTCAAGAAGAAGCTTATGAGTTGCCCAAACCATCACATGACCAATGTCCACTTGATGGAGATACTATACAGATCCCTGAATTCAGTAACTAAACCAGTGGTGGATAATGCGGTTGGAGGATCATTTATGGACCTCACCTTTGTTCAGGTAAGTGATATGCTAGACCGGATGACAAAGCAAAGTAGAGCTTGGCATACCAGGGATTCTGAGGTAACAAGCCCCACTTTGTCTATTGGGATGACTGCAGAATAAAGGAGAAGAGAAGAAGAACGTGATCAAGATATGGCGCACATGAAAACACAGATGGATCTTCTTACAAAGCATCTATTATTAGGGAAGACCAAAAAATTCAAAGCAGTTGCGTCAAAAGGAAGAGAGGAATCAGATTCTGAGGAAGAAGCCAACTATGTAAACAATCAGGGGGGTTTTCGAGGCAATGCCCAAGGAAACCAAGGTCGGAACTATTATGATAAATCTGGAAACAAGGACCGTGATCAAGGAAGTTGGAAGAACAAGACTGAAAAGAGTGGTTTGTATGTTCCCCCAGGAAGATGTGACGACACTGCATCTGGGTCTGGAAATATGACCATGAAAGATATGATGGCTAAGTTGTTGAAAGGAGTAGAGGCAACCAGCACGGGAGTAACTGAGGTAATAAATGACTTGGCCTCAATGAAGCAATTGGTTGACTCACATTGCACTTTAATAAGACAGCTGGAGCAACAATTGAGTCAAATTTCAGCCACATTAAATCAAAGAAAAGATGGCACCTTACCGAGCGACACAGTGCAAAACCCAAGGAACGATGGAACATACATGTACATCACTACCAGGAGTGGTAAGGTGCTGGAAAATTCCTCCCAAGGCAAGCAAGTGGCCGATGATACCACAAATAATGCAGCAGCCACCGAAGAAGCTGAAGAAGACGTCAAAGACGTCACCCCTCAGCGTCCACAGCTCGAAAATATTTCCAATCCGAAGCAAGATGAAAAGAAAGTCATGGAGAAAACTATACCCCTTCCACCACCACCTTTTCCTCAAAGATTAAAAAAGAGAGCTGATGATACCAAGTTCAATAAATTCATGTCAATGTTAAAACAGCTGACCATTAATGTTCCATTAGTTGAGGCACTAGAACAGATGCCTGGCTACGCAAAATTTATGAAGGATCTTGTAACAAAGAAGCGGGCAGCAAGTGGTGAGTTGACAGATGCTATTCATCATTGTAGTGCAATTGCTACCAGATTACTAGTTTAGAAGAAGGCCGACCTCAGAGCCTTCACTATTCCTTGCACTGTCGGATCTTTGAATTTTGCCAAGGCATTATGCGATTTAGGAGCCAGCATCAACTTGATGCCACTATCCATTTACAAAAAGTTGGGGTTGGGTGATCCTACTCCAACCAATATGAGGCTTATGATGGCTGATAGGTCGGTAAAATAACCTGTGGGTATTTTATGTGATGTATTGGTAAAGGTTTCTTCATTCATCTTTCTAGCAGACTTCGTTATTTTGGATTGTGAGGTAGACTCTGAAGTTCCCATAATCTTGGGGTGCCCTTTCCTTACAACAGGAAGTGTGCTTATTGATTTAAGAGCTATGAGCTTCTATTTCGGATGAATGACAAAGTAGTCCGCTTTGATGTATGTAAATCAATGAAGCAACCCAAAGATCTGAACGTGTTCTCGATAGCTGACGTTCATATTAATGATGAGAAAGAATTACCTGTAGAGGAGCAGCTTGTTGATGACCCATTGACGGTTGTGCTTATGAATGTCGAGCATAAGGATGCTGAAAGTTATGAAGAAACTATTTGTGCTCTAACAGGATTAGGGTCATATCCTCATGCTCCCAAGAAGATGGACCTTGATCTCAAAAACTGACCTACACCACCAGCTAAACCATCTATTGAGGAGCCACCCACGTTAGAATTGAAGGAGCTGCCTAGTCATCTAAAGTATGCATTCTTAGGAAGCGGTAACACACTTCCAGTTATTGTGGTGGCAGATTTGGGTGAGCAGCAAGTTGCAGCTCTCATCATGGTTCTACGAAAGTACATGAGAGCCATCGGTTGGACCATCGCTGATATCATTGGTATTTCTCCTGGGATTTGTACACACAAGATTCAGCTTGACGAAAATTGCTTACCCACTATTGAGCATCAAAGGCGTCTGAATCCACCTATGCAAGAGGTGGTGAAGAAAGAAATTATTAAATGGTTAGATTCTGGGGTTGTGTACCCAATCTCCGACAGTAAATGGGTAAGATCGGTACAATGTGTACCAAAGAAAGGTGGCATGATGGTAGTTGCGAATGAAAAAAATGAGTTAATTCCACTCAGACCTGTCACAAGATGGAGAGTATACATGGATTACCGTAAGCTGAATTCGTGGACACTTAACGATCACTTTCCAATGCCCTTTATTGACCAAATACTTGATCGATTAGCAGGGAAAGGATGGTTTTGTTTCTTAGACGGTTATTCGGGCTATAATCAGATATGTATCGCCGCCGAAGATCAAGAGAAGACAACGTTTACATGCCCCTATGGTATGTTTGCCTTCAAACGTATACCATTTGGTCTATGTAACGCACCCGCCACCTTTCAGCATTGTATGATGTCTATTTTTTTTGATATGGTGGAAGACATGCTGGAGGTATTCATGGACAATTTTTCAGTTTTGGGTGAGTTGTTTGAATCGTGCTTGAAAAATCTAAGTATGGCATTGCAGAGATGTGTGGAATTCAACCTAGTGCTGAATTGGGAGAAGTGCCACTTTATGGTGAAAGAAGGTATTGTGCTTGGGCATAAAATCTCCAAAAGAGGAATTGAGGTGGATCGAGCTAAAATCGAAGTTATCGAGAAACGACCACCCCCAATTTCGATCAAAGGAGTTCGTAGTTTCCTCGGTCACGCAGGCTTGTATCGGCGGTTTATCAAAGACTTCTCCAAAATTGCTAGTCCATTATGCAAACTTTTGGAGAAAGATGCAAAGTTTGACTTCAATGAGTATTGTATGAAGGAATTCAAACGCCTCAAAGGGAAGCTAATTGAAGCTCCTATCATTGCAGCACCAGATTGGTCTCTATCGTTTGAAGTCATGTGTGATGCTAGCGGGGTAGCTTTGGGTGTTGTACTAGGCCAAAGAAGAGAAAAGTTATTCCATCCAATTTACTATGCGAGCAAGGTCTTGAACGGAGCCCAGAAGAACTATACTATCACAGAACAAAAACTTCTAGCGGTTGTGTATGCTTTTGAAAAGTTCTGTGCTTATCTGTTGGGAACCAAAGTGGTAGTTCATACAGACCATGCAGCTCTGAGATATTTGATGACAAAGAAAGATGCAAAACCAAGGCTAATTTGATGGGTATTGTTGCTGCAAGAATTTGATTTCGAGGTAAAAGATAGAAGAGGTTGCGAAAACCAAGTGGCCGATCATCTATCTAGACTCGAGAACGAGCATATAGTGTAGCCTGATCTAGATATTGATGATGCATTCCCTGACGAAGAGATCTTAGCCACCATGATAGAAGAGTTACCATGGTATGCAGACTTTGCAAACTTTGTGGTAAGCAATGTGATGCCTGTGAATCTATCATTTCATCAAAGAAGAAAGTTCATGCATGATGTAAGACACTACTTCTGGGATGAGCCATATTTGTTTAGAAGATGCGCGGATGGTGTGATCATACGCTGCATATCTCATGAGGAGGTGCCAAGTATCTTGGAAGCAAGTCATGCTTCGCAAGTTGGTGGACACCATGCAGGCGGTCGGACAGCAAGAAAGGTATTGCAAAGCGGTTATTATTGGCCTTTGATATTTAGAGATGCCTACGACTTTGTGAGAAGATGTGACCAATGTCAGAGACAAGGCACAATTTTGAAGCATCATGAAATGCCCATGTCAAAAATTCTTGAAATCGAGCTCTTTGATGTATGGGGTATTGATTTTATGGGCCCATTCGTGAATTCGTTTGGAATGAAATACATCCTAGTTGCTGTAGATTATGTTTCAAAATGGGTCGAAGCAGTAGCATTGGCTGATAATGAAGGAAAGCGTGTTGTTGCATTCTTAAAGAGAGACATCTTCTCTCGTTTTGGGGTCCCACGTACTATCATAAGCGATGGAAGATCTCACTTTTGCAACAAACTGTTCAAATCCATGTTGGCAAAATATGGTGTCAAGCAACATATGGTAGCCACGCCTTATCACCCACAAACTAGTGGACAGGTAGAGGTTTCCAATCGATAGATCAAGAAAATCCTTGCTAAGACTGTAAATGCTAATAGGAAAGATTGGTCTCGGAAGTTGGACGATGCACTATAGGCATATAGGACTGCATTCAAAACGCCAATTGGCATGTCCCCTTACCAAGTAGTTTATGGTAAAGCTTGCCATTTACCCATTGAGCTAGAGCACAAAGCATTGTGGGCGTTGAAGCAACTGAATTTGAATTGGGATGATGCTATGAACTTGAGGTTGGAGCAGCTGAATGAGATGGATAAATTCCGTCTACTTGCATATAAAAGATCAGACCTCCACAAGGAGCGGATGAAAAAGTATCACGATCAGCGGATTGTTCAACGAAACTTTCAAAAGGGTGATATGGTACTTATTTTCAATTCCAGACTGAAGCTATTCCCAGGTAAGTTAAGGTCCAAATGGTCTGGTCCGTACAAAATTAGCCAAGTCTACTCGTCTGGAGTAGTTGAGCTAGAAGACAATAATGGTATTGTCTTTAAGGTGAATGGCCAATGAGTAAAACCATATATCGGTCCTCTTGACTCGATAAACTATATGGCCACCATCTATCTCGATGAAGTCTAAGTACTCGAGGTAACTATGTCGTGCCGCGATAATAAATCAAGCGCTAGATGGGAGGCAACCCATCGGGTTTTTTTTTGTATCGTTTCTTGTGCATTTGTTTTACTAAGTAAAAATCCAAAAAGAAGAGTCAAGCCACGACCAAAACTAAGGCGCTAGATGGGAGGCAACCCATCGTTCTAATCATTTTTGTTGTTTTTGAGTAAATGTAGGTGCAAGAGGTGTAAAGGAGGAGATTGGTTTCAAATTTTGATTTGGAAGTATTGCATGTTGAAGGTGGTAAGTTAGGAATGAAGAAGCAAAAGGCTATGGGTTAGGAATTGCTTATGAAAATATAGGCAAAGAACAAGGCAAGGCCTATGTAAATCTAGGCCACGAACAAGGCAAGGCCTATGCTATGGCCTAAGCTCTCGGATTCTAGAGTACCATAGCATAGGCGCCGCCTATGCTCAACAATGCCATAGCATAGGCGCCGCCTATGCAAAAGCCTTTTGTCTCTGAATCTCATATGCCATGGCATAGGCGCCGCCTATGCCTAACAATGCCATAGCATAGGCGCCACCTATGCTCAACAAGGCTTTGCAAAAAGTGCCGCCTATGCCAAGCATAGGCAAAGCTGTAGGCGCCGCCTATGGTCACTTTTGGTATCCAAATCCGATTCCAAATGGGTCAAAACCCGACCCAAGATTTTCCTATAAATATAACCTTAGTCTTAAAACAAAAACACATTGCAATTCCACCCTAAAGCGCCGCCTACCTCTCCAAATTCTCTCAAAAATTTTCCTTTTGCTCTTTTATTTTGCAAGAACATCTTCCAAAGGCCATCAACCAAGTAAGTACTTCTTTGTTCTTCTTTTATATTCCGTAAGTACTACACTACTACGCCTATAATAAATTATTAAATCTTGAAGTAGTGTTGGTGATTTGTGTGTGGTTGATTTGTTGTGATACAACTAAGTGAGTGAAAGAATACGTAAGGATGGTCTTGACTTGTTTCCAACTTGAATTTGATTTTGATACACTGTCATACTTTGCGGAATTGACATGGTCAAGAAAATGGTATAATCTTGTAACTTGAAAGCTTTCATGTTCGAATTACTTGTTCATTGAGATGAAAAATCATGGTTAACTTCAAACATGAAATGTTAATTATTTCTATGCCATAACTTGATACAATCTCTATGTAGTAGTCTTGTTCAAAAGGGTACATCAATCCAAATATGAAAAGTATTGTCAAGATTACTTGAGATAGAATCGAAAAGGATAGTCAATATGACTAGAAAAGTATGACTGCACTGATTATATTGTTGGAACGTACCACCTAAACGTATATCGATGAAGTCTGAGTAATTGAAAACGTTCACTTAACTAGTTGGTGCCAACAAACTAAGTGTGGGGTGGTGCCACTACTGATTGTTTGTCGATTGTATCTACCGAGATGAAGCTAAAATGACTATCATTTTTAATCTCAGGTACAATGGCACCAAAAGCAAGACAAGGAAAAGAAAAAGCAACCACTTCACAAAAAGGCCAAAAAAGGGGACGTAAAGAGCAAGGTGAATCCTCCTCACTGCAAATACCTCGACGCATGTTCGGAATCAAATGGGTCCTAGAGGAGCAAGGAAAGGAGTGTTATAGGAACAATAAAGAGAAAAAATATGTTCATGTGGAGTTGATACACAAAGAAAGCCTATCAAAGAAAGAACCTCGCATGTTGGCCAAGATAATGGTGTTACATCTTGATTTCATCTTCCAAGATATGGGAGAATGCAATCTCGATCTAACACGGGAATTCTATGCCAACTGGTCACCGATAACTAAAGGGAGTAAAGTAAAGATTCGGGGCCAGGTCCTTCAACTAAATGCGGAGTTCTTCAATTCTTTTATAGGTTTGCCATCTGTTGATCCATCACCACTCAAGGAGCTGTATAACAGACCTCCGTACAGGGCCATTAGACACACATTGTGCGAAACAAGATCTATGGCATGATAGAGTTGACACAAGGACACCGGTCGGCACAACACCTTCCCATATGCTTCCTTGAACAGGGAAGCTAGGATATGGTTGCGAATAGTCAACTCTTGCCTGATTTCAGGGATACAGTACACAAAGATAACACGAGATAGAGTGTGCTTGGTGTACGCATTGATGACGAATGTCCCTATCAACATTGGGGAAATTATTCGATCTACAATGCGTAAGACTGGGCTGCACAAGAGGTCCCACTTCAGCTTTGGCAATCTGTTGACTGCATTATTGAGGAAGGAAGACATCGAAGAGGAACCAGCTGATCATAAGCTTCCACAAAACCAAAAGAAGGTTGACCTCACAAAGGTTAAAGACGCTGAATCCACACATGGCGTCAACCTTACCACTGCAGAACGTCATGCTCGGGATGAGAGTTTCTTTTGCCATCTTTATGGCATGACTCGGCTTACCATGATGAGCGGAGGTCGTGTTCCAATTGCTGCAGAGCTCCAACAGTTGGATTATGACTACCCAATGAACGAGCATGCGAGGGCTATGTGTGGAGTAGGTGTGTACTTTGAGGAACCTCTTAATGACGATGTGCCAACTGATGATTATCGTCGAATGCCATACTCCGACGTAGAGGAGAACTCTGATGACAACGACTCTGATGATGATTCCGATGAAGGGGGTATGACCCCAAACATAGAGGAGGAGTCCGACTAACCAGGTTCTTCTTATTTATTTTCCACTGAGGGCAGTATGTCCCATTTAAGTGTGGGGTTCTGGTATTTGTATGCTATACTTCCTTATCTGCATTTGCATTTATTTATGTTTGTTTGTTTGTTTGTTTTAGTAGTTAAATTTTTTTTTTAACTTTGCATGAAATTGTTCTGATAGGCAGCATGGTATTATGACAAGAGTCTGTGATAAAAACATTACTATTGAGACATTTAGGCTCTAAATGTGACTTATTATGTGATAAGTTTGTGGTTCAATTCCTTCATCTCTTGGGTCAAGAGTCTATACTACTCCCAATAAAGTCGACCATGTGCCTTGTGTGTGTGAGGTGATAGTATATTCTGTGTTTGTGGCTGATGCTAGAACTTGCCTGGTATGTATGTAAAGCAAAATAAAGAGTGTGAGTTTAGGAGATGATTTAGGCATTTCTTTGGCAACCTGTGATTGTTTACCTTCGTTTTATCTACCCATGGACATCATCCTAGATAACCCCCTTTGAGCCTTTAGCCTATTTTCTTTGACAGCCTCATATGTAAGCCTAATCCATTTTTTTCAAGACCATAATTGGATCCAAATTCCTAAGTGCTTTTAAATTGTAAAGTCATGTGACAAAATAAGAGGAAATTGGGTGAGTATGATGCCTTAGAATGTATTGGTGCTTGAATTTGTTATGAAAAAGAATTGTTATCATAAGAGGTGTGTTATGAAAAGAAAAAGGAAAAGAAAACTAAAAAGTTAGTTATGTTTAAAAATTGAAAAACAAAAGAGGTGAGAAAGGGTTGTAGAGAAAGGTTGTTTGAAAGAAAGCATAAATGGCATAATGTAATGTATTAAAGCGCTTAGGAACATAGTCACTATTTCTGGCCAAAATAGTCCTACCCGTCCCTTAGCCTACATTACAACCTGTAAAAGACCTATTTGATCCTAGGCTTAACATTCTGATATTTAGTGGAGCATTACACTAAGGGCAAGCCTATGGTCATCAGTTGCAACATACGAATTCTTTGTGAGAGTGAGAGCAAGGATAATCTTATACCCATGTTCGAAATATATACAATACTTGTGAGTGATTATGGGTGATATAGTGTGAGACACACATGGTTGATGAGTTTTGGGTAGTCGTGTATGATTCTTTGTGCCTTAACTTTTTGAATACGAATTAACCATCATCACGAGTCTATATTAGAGGTTGAATTGTTTCTAGTAGTGATTAAAGAACTACTCTTTGTTAATGATTGTCCTGCCTGTCTTGATGAATATTTTGTGTTGTTACTATGAAACCCTAAGTAGATGTTTAGAAGGACATGATATTTTGTTCGAGGACGAACAAAGCTTTAAGTGTGCGGTGTTGATGATAGGCTATTTACACGCCTAAAGTGCTATAATCTACCCATATTTTAGTTAAGTTTTGAGGACAAAATATATAATTCATGCAGTTTTAGTCCTCTTTCCTGTAAGTGAGCTAACAAACGTGATTAGCAAGTTTTTCAGGTATAAATTATAAGATTTCAGCATTTTATGGATAACTTGACGCCAAAGGAAGCTTCACGAAATAAGGAAAGCAGAGCTTGGACGCCTAGGGACTAAAAGTGATGCATGGAAAACCTGTCCCGGGCAAAAACAGCATTTCCAAAGACTTTAGAGATCAGCAGTAACTTAGTAGGATTAGGATAATGATGCAGTAACTTATTAGGATTAGGATAAGTACGCAGTAGCCTAGTAGGAATAGGATATGGGTATTATAAATACCCTATTTTGCTGAAGTTTTTCATACTTCATACTTCATACTTCATACTTCTTCAATCAATTACTTTTATTATTCATTCAACACTTTCAATTCATTCTCTTTCAATTAATTCTTATTACTTTCTCTTCATCGACTTCTAAATTTTCACAACAAGAGAAACACTACTTGCAAGGAATTCATGCCACAAGCACTACCAAAGCATAATTCACGTTAGACTCTTATTTTGGTATGATAATAATGTCTATTGTGATTTCCATTGCACTCATGAGTAGCTAAACTTCTCTGTTGGGGTTATGGAAGCCTTATGATACACTATCTATTGCTATGAGTTTGTGCATTCTTGACACGTATGCTGCTTATATCATTATTCTCTTCATCTTAATCTAAATTCTTGTGGTTGCAAACATATAGAATACGCCAGTATAGCATTAACTTGTTCGAAAAAAAAGTTACATGTCTGGAAAAAAGATAATGTCAATGTAATAGGGCACTAACCCCTGTTAAAAAGTTAGTGCCGTAACTGGATTAACCTCTTGGAGAATATATCATTATTCTCTTCATCTTAATCTAAATTCTTGTGGTTGCAAACATATAGAATACGCCAGTATAGCATTAACTTGTTCGAAAAAAAAGTTACATGTCTGGAAAAAAGATAATGTCAATGTAATAGGGCACTAACCCCTGTTAAAAAGTTAGTGCCGTAACTGGATTAACCTCTTGGAGAATCTGTACCAGTAGATACGCTTTAAGCTCGAAAGAGTTAAAGTGAAATAATCCTTGATGGTCGAAAGACGCCTGGATTTACCATAGAATACGATTCTCTATAAGCGCATGCATGTCTGAATTCTGCATAACTCATAGTCAATAGATACGTATAACTCATAAGGTGGACATAACCCTAACTCTCAATTCTCATTGATCAAAGCCAACCAAATAATCCGTTTTACTCTTCTACTTTCCGTTCTTACATTACTATTTTTTTGATACTCTTAAATTCACGCTACAATCCCCCCTTTTTACGAAACTTTCACCAAACGTCTAATAATCTTTGCTTACTTAGTGACCAAGTATTCCCTGTGGGATTCAACACCCAACCCATTTGGTTTCTATATTTGACAACGACCGCTTACACTCTTACGAGAGCTGTAGTTTAAGCATTATCAAGAGACAGTGGAGTTAGCAGCGTATAGATTTAAAGGGAAGGCTATATTTTTGTACTAGGACTGGAAACAATCTAGGGGTATTGATGCACCCCCAACTACTTGGAAAGTGTTCAAAGAGGCATTTTTTGATCATTATCTTCCATTCGAGATTTGTCAGGCCCATGCAGATCAGTTTTTAAATCTTCGTCAGGGGAATATGAGCGTGAGGGAGTACAGTCTCCGATTTAATTCCTTGTCGAGATATGCTCCTAATGTTGTAGCTACTATGGATGACATAGTTCATCAATATATGGATAGGATAGATCCATATCTGGTTATAGATTGTACTATTGCCACTTTGAACAATGATATGGACATAGCGAGGATCCACGTTTTTCCACAGAAAATGGAAGATCAGAGGCAGAGGAGAAGAACACAGGAATTAGAAAGAGGATATTCCAAGAGGGCCAGATCTATAGGGCAGTTCATGGCATCCCAAGGAGGGTTTAGACCATAGTTTTCTGCTAGACCACCTTGGCCATTATCTTTTTATTCTTTAGCTAGTGCCCCACTATAGTTCCAAGGGCCCAGAGGAAATCAATTTGGGCACAAAAGTGAGAGTCAAAGTTTGCGGACAGTGGGGTACCAAGGGCAAGGGAATATGAGCCAATTGAGACCTCCTCGAGAGCCATGCAATAAACTTGGAAGGTATCATTTGGGTGCATGTCGGCTGGGGGCCAATGTTTGCTTTTTGTGTGGTATGTCGGGGCATATGATGCCCATGAAAGGGCATAGGGGGTATGGCACGACCTACGGGGTCATTTTTTGCATCATTATTATCAATGCCTTATTCAGGAAGGGGTGCACAACCAATGGGTCGTGTTAGAGGTGATATAGGAACCATGAGTTCTAGCAGGGCTCAAAATCGTACGTATGCTCTAGGGGATCGATAGAATTTAGAGGCTTCTCCAGATGTGGTTACGGGTACGTTGTCTATATTTTCATTCGATTTATATGCCTTAATTGATCCCGGTTCTACATTATCTTATGTTACTCCATTGGTTGCTAGAAAGTTTGAAAGAATACCCAAACTGTGAGTTAAGCCATTTGAAGTGTCCACACCGGTAGGGGAATCTATTATAGCTAAAAGGGTTTATCGAAACTGCATAGTAACTATTTGTGTTCGTGATACGATGGCTGATCTTGTGGAGTTAGAAATGGTATATTTTGAGAAGGATATACCCAAGACAGCTTTCCGAACATGGTATGGTCATTATGAGTTTCTAGTTATATTATTTAGGCTAACAAATGCACCCGCAGCTTTTATGGATTTGATGAATAGGGTGTTTAAGCCATTCCTGGATGTATTTGTGATAGTTTTTATAGATGATATTCTAGTTTATTCTAGATCAAAAAAGGACCATGCCAATTACATACGACAGGCATTGCAGACTCTTCGTGATTGTAAGCTTTATGCAAAGTTCTCTTAATGTGAGTTTTGGCTAAAGTCAGTGGCATTTTTGGGTCATATTGTATCTAGTGAAGGGATAAAGGTTGATGCTCAAAAGATAGAAGCTGTGAAGAACTGGCCAAGGCCCACAACGCCTATGGAGATTCGTAGTTTTCTCGGGTTGGATGGTTATTAAAGAAGGTTTGTTAAATGTTTTTCTTCCATTTCAGCACCCTTAACAAAGCTAACCCATAAAGCATCCAAATTCCAATGGAATAATGCTTATGAGAAGAGTTTTCAAGATTTAAAGAACAAGTTGATTTCTACACCCATGTTGGTACTTCCAGAAGGCACCAAAGGGTATACAGTGTATTGTGATACTTCCAGAATTGGTTTAGGATGTGTATTGATGCAGCATGGTAAGGTAATAGCATATGCTTCTTGAAAATTGCGGCCACATGAGAAAAATTATCCTACACACAATCTTGAGCTGGCAGCAGTTATTTTTACTTTAAAGATATGGCGCCACTACTTATATGGGGTTTATGTTGATATATATACTGACCATAAGAGGTTGCAATATATTTTTAATCAGAAGGATCTAAATTTAAGGCAGCAGAGATGGCTTGAACTATTAAAGGACTACGATGTTGATATCTTGTACCATCCAGGGAAAGCAAATGTGGTATCTGATGCGTTAAGTCGTAAGGCTATGATGGTGCCTATAGAAACTCAAGGGATGATTAAAGATCTTCACCAGTTAGCTAGTTTGGGAGTTCGCCTTCTTGAAACTCCGAATAAAGAGCTTATCGTACATAATGCTGTGGAATCTTCATTATTAGCTGAAGTAAAAGAGAAGCAATATGCAGATCTTATTTTATTATAGCTTAAGGAGAACGTTTAGAGTGGTGTGACCAAGGCATTTGAGCTTACACGAGAAGGAGTACTTCAGTGCAAAAACCGATTGTGTGTGCCGGATGTAGACGGGCTAAGAAAGAAGATTATGATAGAGGCACATTTTTCAAGGAATTCCATTCATCCAGGATCAACCAAAATGTATCAAGATTTGAAAGACATGTATTGGTGGAATGACATGAAGAAGAGCATTGCAGAATTTGTAGCTGAATGTCCAAATTGTCAAAGAGTTAAAGTTGAGCACCAAAAACCCGGAGGTTATAAGCAATGCATTGATCTTCCAAGCTGGAAGTGGGACATGATCAACATCGATTTCGTTATTGGTTTGCTTCGTACATCTCAGAAGTTTGATTATATATGGGTGATTGTTTATAGCCTTACCAAATCCACACATTTCCTACCAGTTAGGACCACTTACACAGTTGAGGAGTATGCGAAGCTGTACAATAAAGTGATAGTCCGATTACATGGAGTGCCAATCTCTATTATATCAGATCGAGGAACCCAATTTACCGTAAACTTTTGGAAGTCTTTCAGAGGTGTTTGGGAACACAAATGAAGTTGAGTACAACTTTTCACCCTCAAACAGATGGACAAGCAGAATGTACCATCCAAACACTTGAAGATATTCTACGAGCTTGTGTAATAGATTTTAAGGGCAACTGGGATGATCATTTACCTCTTATTGAGTTTGCCTACAATAATAGCTATCATTCAAGTATCAAAATGGCACCATATGAAGATTTATATGGAAGGAAGTATAGATCACCAATAGGATGGTTCGAAGTGGGTAAAACGCTTTTGTTCAGACCGGATCTTGTTTATCAAGCCATAGAGAAGGTTAAAGTAATTCAGCAACGACTGAAAATAGCCCAAAGTCGACACAAGTCATATGTGGGTAGTAGAAGGAGAGGACTAGAGTTTTCTATAGCTGATTGAGTATTTTTGAAGGTATCACCAATAAAAGGGGTAATGAGATTCGGCAAGAAAGGGAAGTTGTCACTTGAAGGTTTGGACAAGTTGAATATGAATTAGAGCTACCCCAAGAGCTCTCATCAGTACATCCGGTATTTTATATGTCAATGCTTCGAAAGTGCATCGGAGATCCATCACATATCACTTCTACTGAGGATGTGCAAGTTGCAGAAGATCTTACCTATGAGGAAGTGCCTATTTCTATTCTAGATCGCCAAATTAAGAAGATGAGAAATAAAGAGATAGCATCGGTGAAAGTACGTTGGAGAAATCGTCAAAGGGAAGAGATTACATGGGAAGCTGAGGAAGCAATGAAATCTAAGTACCCTCATTTGTTGAAAGAAGAAGAGGAAGTACAAGAAACGGAGTTAGAACATTAACAAGTAAGTTTTTTTTTATATATGCATAGTATTTATGTGATAATGTGAATGTTAATGATGGACTTGAACTTGTTTCGGTTGAATAGCTACGCTAATATTTGAGGACGAATGTCCTAAAGGGGGGAAGGATGTAACACCCCATATTCAAGAACATGTATTGGCGTATTCAAGTACGTGTATTGGTCTTATTTATATGGAATGAATTTTTTTATTTTATTTATACCGGAATTTGCCCGTCGATGGTTCCATGCGAAGGTTACTGAATAATCTTTCCAAGGATATAAAGATTTCCAAAAATGGATAGGTTTCGGATATAATCGAGCACTTTCAAAATTTTAAAACGGTGGCCGGGATATTTGGGAATAGTAAATGTGCAGGAAAATTTCCTGCACACAAACTACTGAGGCCAGCCGAATTTTGGGTCAACTTCGAATGATCATAACTCCCTTAATATAATGAAATGGGATATCTTAGACCTATGAAAATAAATATCTTTGAGTCTTCTTTCCAATGCAATTGGTTTCATCCAAATCCAACATCTGAGTAAGGAGTTATACTCGTTTTACTTCAGCCTATCAAAACAGCTTTTTAGGGTCAAACTCAAACGACCTTAACTCCTTGTACAGGACGAAATGGGTGGCCTACTTTATATGAAATGAAATACCTTTTAGTTATATTTCCAACGATACCAATTTCACCCAAATCCGATATCGGAGCAAAGAGTTATGGTCGATCTACTTTAGCTTATCAAAACAGTCCACCAAAGGACAAATTTGACATTATTTAAATTTTAAAGGCATTTTGGTCATTCCCTATTATATTGTGGACGGGAATATGTTTCTATATACATGTATATGAGTTCAAAAACTCATTTTCATCATCAATCATTGAGAAATAACAAACCTAGCCAAATTTGACCTTTAAATTACTTTTGATTCAACCGTAGAAATTCCAAAGTAATCCAATAACTACGTTTGTCATCTCTAGAGCTTCAAACGACACCTATTATTTGTGCAAACAGGATTGCATAATAAAGAGGTGAATTCTAAGGTATGCATATTGTTTGCCTTTGTTCTCTTCCATATGTATATGTGTGATAGAGGATTATATATTGGTTGTTACTGAAAGCTGATGAAAATAGGGTTATGGACTATTTTGCATGGTTTGGTTGTATTGAATTGTGGAAGGTGGATATTGTAATTGATTTATGGAAGGTGGATATGGTAATATACTATTGAATTGATGATTATTTATGTCTATGGCTCAATTTGGTTTAATGGATTGGTTGGAAGGATAAATGAATCCAAATTTGATATTGGAGGATGTTGTATGAATATGCATAGCATGTGAATGTAATTGGAGTATAAGAGGGTTAAAGTGACACCCTTTATGGTGTAATTAAGTCTTACTACTTAACCACTAGTTTGGTGAATTTAAATAATTGAATTGTGATGTTTGGTCGTTAATACTAGATTGCAATATATGTTCATTGTAGATAAGTAATCCGAAAAGACGAGTAGTCCATTTGGGACTAGTATTGAAGGTTGACAGTCAGGTATGTAAAGCATACTCTATACCATATCTTTGGCATGAAAGTGAACAATTGTTCTATTACGAAAGTTTCCAAAGTTATTCAGTAACATGTGATCCATAATGCTTTTGTATGATGTCCTAAGTTACCAATGAACTTATTTCCACCCTATAAGATGTCAAGACATTCCAATACTTACTTGTTTTCCAAATCTTACATGTTTATTGCACTAATTAATGTCATAAGTTATTCGGTTACTCAAACAAGATCCATGTGCTATTAATGACTCCAAAACGTTTCATTGGTATATACCAATAAGTTCCTACTTCATTGTTATGGCATTGATGACTCCAAAACACTTCATTAATGTGCCAATGAGTTCTTACTTCATTGTTATTGAATTGATGGTCTATTTATATGTCTCTTATTGATGTATCATTGTTTCAAAGTATCAAAAATGCGGTGGCAACCAAAATAAAAATCTCAAAGATTAATTGAACTAAGTGATGGAAGTTCTCTCTTATCGGGTGGTATCCTAGGGGCATAAGCCAATCATGGGTCGATCCCTATTTATGTGTTTATGGGTGGTATCCCAGGGGCATAAGTCTATCATGGGTCGATTCCAGTTGATATGTAATAGAGGCAGCCTAATGGTCACAGTGCAGTATAGTAATGATTACAAAGATGATAAGAACGAAGGTAAAGTGATTGAATAAATACAATGTACAGGTTGTGACAAGTTCTAGTAAGTGTGGTCCACTCCTATTACGATTTATTCACTTGTTTCTGATTTCTATTGAGCTCCTATATCATATGTGATTATCTACAGCTTTACATACTCAGTACATATTTCGTACCGACGTCCTCCACGGGGGACCTGCATTTCATGCTGCAGGCACAGGTACCTCAGCTCATACACCGTACAAGTAGGAGCTAGGATATCCATCTACTTTTGGTGAGCTCCAGTTTTCTTCAGGGCTTTTCGTGTCATATCCTGTCAGTTTTGGTATTGTATAGAAGTTAGTTATATAGAGGGGTGTGTCCCGACCTTAGTTAAACTCTGTATATTGTTTAGAGGCTTTGTAGACCTAATGTATAGTCAAGGTGGTGTTTTGTTAGTAGAAGTGATGGCTCCAACGACCAAGTATTGTATATAAATATCTATGTGTGCTCGAACTTATATAGGTAATTATTTCCCTTTATATGCGACATGATTCTGTCCGAATTTTGGGTTGTCATAGAGGTATGCATGGGAAGTATAAGGTTATGAGCTGGTTCTCCCAGCCCTCCTCGGTTATGGGTGCCAATCCGCCTCAATAGGATTTGAGGCATGACAAAAACTTTTGGACCCCAGGCCCACCTCCGAAACCGTGGGCTATAGCACACTGATTTAGCCTGAAAATGCCCCGTTCGTGCCGTTTTACCCGCTTATACACCCAAATGACCACAAAAATATAAACGACCATACTGGGATGATGCCCAGCCTCCATGGCATTCCCTAATTTATTTTTGGCCAACAACACATCAAGACCTCGGTCCCACCCTCAAAATCATGGGCTATAGCACATCGATTTAGCCCTAAATGCCCCATTCATGCCGTTTTTCACTTGTGTCACCCAAATGGCCATGAAAATTTAAAAGGACTATACTGGGATGATCCTCAAGCTCCCTGGCATGCCCCGGATGATTTTCTACCCCCAACACGCTTGGACCCCGAGCCTACTCACAAAACCGTAGCCTATAGCACAATGATTTGGCCCGAAAATACCCCGTTAACGTTGTTTTGTCCATTTGTCCACCTAAATGGCCACAAAAATATAAATAGACCACAGTGGGGTGATCCCTAACCTGCCTAGCAAGCTCCGATTGATTTTTGCGCACAACACGCCCGGATCCCATCCCTTCCCCCAAAACCGTGGGTTATAACACATAGATTTCGCCTGAAAATGCCCCATTCGTGCCGTTTTGCCCTCTTGTACACCCAAATGACCACAAAAAGCCCGTACCCCTTGCCCACCCCTGAAACTGGTGGCTAAAAACACTGATTTCACCTATAATTGCTCAGTTCGCTCTGTTTCACCCGTTTGTCGACCCAAATTGCCATGAAAATTTAAAAGGACCACACTAAGATGATACCTAACCACCCTGGAATGCCTCAATCAATTTTTGGCCTATAGTACGCTCGAACCCAGGCCCACCCCTAAAACCGTGGGCTATAGCACACTGATTTGACCTGAAAATGCCCCGTTTGTATTGTTTCATCCATTTGCCCATCTAAATTGCCACAAAAATTTAAACGAACCATACTAGGATGATCCCCAACCTACCTGGCATGCCCTAGTAATATTTTAGGCCGACAGTACGCCCAAACATCAAGTCCACCCCCGAAACCGTAGGCTATAGCAGATCGATCTGGCCCAAAAATGCCCTGTTCTTGCCGTTTCACCCGTTTGTCCTCCCAAATGGCCACGAAAATTTAAACGGACCATACTGGGATGATCCCCTACCTCCATGGCATGCCCCGGTCTAATTTTAGCCTACAGCACACCCAGTCCCCGAGCCCACCCCCAAAACAGTGGGTTATAGCATACCAATTTGGCTCGAAAATGCCCCATTCACGTTGTTTCACCCGTTTTCCACCCAAATAGCAACAAAAATTTAAAATGAACAAACTGAGATAATCCCCAACCTCCCTAGCATGCCCCGGATGATTTTTGTCCCACAGCACTCTCGGACCCCGATCCCACCCTTGATACCGTGGGCTATAGCATAACGATTTGGCCTGACAATGCCCCGTTCACCCATTTCTCAACCCAAATGGCCACGAAAATTTAAATAGACTATACTGGGATAATCTGCAACCTCCCTGACATGTCTTGATTGATTTTCGGTCGACAAAACGCCTGGGATCCTGGCCCACCCATGAAACCATGGGCTATAGCACACCGATTTGGCCCAAAAATACCTCGTTCGTGCCGTTTTGACCGTTTGTCCAACCCAAATAGCATCAAAAATTTAAACGTAGCACACTTGAACAATCTTCAACCTCCCTGGCACGCCTTGATCGATTTTTGGCCCACAGCACTCTTAGACCCCAGGTCCACACCCGAACCCGTGTGTTATAGCACACTGATTTAGCCCGAAAATGCCTCGTTCGCACAATTTTTCCCATTTCTCCACCCAAATGGCCACAAAAATTTAAACGGACCATACTAGGATGATCACTAACCTCTCTAGGATGCCCCAGTCAATTTTTGCTCCACTGTACGCTCGGAACCAGGCCCACCTCCAAAACCATGGGCTATTAAACACTGATTTAGCCCAAAATTTTCCCATTCGTGCCGTTTCGCCCGTTTGTCCACCCAAATGGCCACGAAACTTTAAACAGACCACACTGCGATGATCTCTAACCTCCCTAACATGCCCCAATCAAATTTTAGCCCACATCAAGCCCGAAAACAGGTCCCACCCCCAAAACCGTGGGCTATAGCTCACCAATTTGTCCTGAAAATACACCGTTTGCGCTGTTTCCCCCGTTTATCCACCTAAATAGCCACTAAAATTTAAAGGGACCACACTGGGATGATCCCCAAGCTCCCTGGCATGCCCCGATTTTTGTCCCACAGCACGCTTGGAACCCAGGACCATCCCTAAATCGTGGTCTATAGCACATCGAATTTGTCCAAAAATGCCCCGTTCGCGCCATTTTGATCATTTGTCCACCCAAATGGCCACAAAAAATTAAATGGACCACACTGGGATGATCCCCAATCTCTCTGACACTCCTCGATTAATTTTCTTCCCACAGAAAGCCTGGACCCCTTGCCCACCCCAGAAACTGTGGGCTATAGCACACTGATTTGGCCCAAAAATGCCCCATTTGTGTCGTTTTACCCGTTTGTCCACCCAAATAGCCATGATAACATAAAGGAACTACACTGGGATGATCTCCAATTTTCCTGGAATGCCCCAATTGATTTTTAGAGAACAGAACACCCGAACCCCAGGCCCTCACCCGAAATCGTGGGCTAAAATACACCAATTTTGCGTAAAAATGCCCATTCACGCCGTTTGTCCACCCAAATAGTCATGAATATTTAAACGAAACCTACTGGGATGATCCCCACCCTTACTGACATTCCCCAATCAATTTTTGTCCCATAACACGCCCGAAACCTGGGCCTACCCCCGAAACCGTAGGCTATAGCATAATGATTTGGCCCAAAAATGTCCCATTCATGTCGTCTAGTCCGTTTGTCCACCTAAATGGCCACAAAAATTTAAACGGACCACACTAAGATGATCCCCAACCTCCCTGGCATGCTCCGGTTGATATTCGGCCCACAGCACACTCAGACCCTGAGCCCCCCCGACACTGTGGACTATTGCACACTGATTTAGGCCGAAAATGCCTCGTTAGCGCTGTTTCGTATGTTTGTCCACCCAAATGGCCACAAAAATTTAAACGAACCACACTGGGATAATCCTAAACCTCCCTAGAATGCCCCGATTAATTTTTGGCCTATAGCACGCCCAGACCCCGTGCCCACCCCCAAAATCATGGGCCATAGCACACCGATTTGTCTCAAAAATGCCCCGTTTGTGCTGTTTCACCCATTTTTCCGCCCAAATGGCCACAAAAATTTAAATGGACCAAACTAGGATAATCCCCAACCTCCCTGGCATGCCCCGATTAATATTTAGCCTATAGCACGCACGGGTGTCGGGCCATCCCTGTAAACCGTGGCCTATAGCACACTGATTTTGCCCGAAAATGTCCTGTTCACGCCGTTTCGTACGTTTGTCCAACTAAATGGCCACAAAAATTGATACGAACCACACTGGGATGATCCCCAACTTCCCTAGCACGCCTTGGTAAACTTTTGACCCACAACACGCTTGGAACCCGGGCCCACCCTTGAAACTGTGGGCTATAACACACTGATTTGGCACGAAAATGCCCCCATTCACGCCATTTCTCCCATTTGTCTACTCAAAAAACCACAAAAATTTAAATGGACCATACTGGGATGATCCCTAACCTCACTGGCATACCTCAGTCGATTTTTGGACAACAGCACATTCGGACCCGGGGCGCACCCTAAAACCGTGGGTTATAGGACATCGACTTAGCTCAAAAATACCTCATTAATGTCGTTTTGCCCGTTTGTACACCCAAATGGACATGTAAATTTATACGGAACACACTATGATGATCTCTAATCTCCCTGGCATGCGTCGGTTGATTTTTGGCCCACAGGGTTCGGTCCCAAGCATAAACTATAGGCTATAGCACACCGATTTAGCCAAAAAATGCCCCATTCATCTTATTTCATTCGTTTGTCCACCCAAATAGCCACGAAAATTTAAATGGACCATAATGCGATAATCCCCAACCTCCCTGGCATGCTCTGGTCAATATTTGGCCAACAGCACGCCTGGACCTCGAGCCCACCCTCAAAACCGCGGGCTATAGTACATCCATTTAGCCCCAAAATGCCCCGTTCATGCCATTTCGCCCGTTTGTCTACCCAAATGGCCCTATAAATTTAAACGGACCACACTGGGATGATCCTAACCTCCCAAGTATACCCTGGTCGATTTCAGTCCACGTCACACCCGAACCCCTGGCCCACCCCAAAAATCATGGGCTATAGCACACCGATTTTGCCTAAAAAATGATTCGTTCGCACCGTTTAGACTGTTTGTCCACCCAAATGGCCTTAAAAATATAAACAGACCCCACAAGGATGATCCCCAAACACCATGGCATGCCCCGTTCAATTTACAGCCCACAACACACTCGGACCCTAGGCGTTCCCCCGAAACCATGGGCTATAGCACACCGACATCGCCCAAAAATGCCCCGTTCGCGCCGTTTCTCCCGTTTGTCAACTGAAATGGCCACAAAAATTTAAACGGACCATACTGGAATGATCCCCAACCTCCCTGGCACACCTCTATCAATTTTCAGCACATATCACACTCGGACCCCGGGCCAACCCCCAAAACCGTAGGCTATAGCACACCGATTTGGCTCGATAAAACCTCGTTCGTGCCGTTTTGCCTATTTTTCCACCCAAATGGTAACAAAAATTTAAACGAACTAAACTTGGACAATCCCCAATCTTCCTGGGATGCCCAGGTCAATTTTTGACCAATAGAACGCCTGGAATCTGGTCCCACCCCCAAACTTTTGGGCTATAGCACACCAATTTGGCCCAAAAATGCCCCATTCTTGCCGTTTCACCCGTTTGTCCGTCCAAATGGCCACGATAATTTAAACGGACCATAATGAGATGATCCCCAACCTACCTGTCACACTCTGGTCAATTTTTTCCCACAACACTCTCGGACCCCAGGTCCACCCCCAAAATCGTGGGCTATAGCACACCGATTTGGCTCGAAAATGCCCCATACATACCGTTTTGCCTGTTTTTATAGCCAAATGAACATAAGAATTTAAAAGGACCACACTGGGATGATTCCCAACCTCCCTGTCATACTCCGGTCAATTTTTGGCCAACAGAACACCCAGACCTTGGGCCCACCCCCAAAACTGTGGGTGCACACCGATTTAGCCCAAAAATGCCCCATTCATGCCACTTCGCCTGTTTGTCTACCCAAATGTCCATGAAAATTTAAACGGACCATACTGAGATGATCCCCAACCTCCCAATCATGCCTTGGATGATTTTTGGTCGACAGCACACCCGAAACCCTGGCCCACCCCCAATACTGTGGACTATAGCCCACTATTTTGGCCCAAAAATGCCCCATTTGTGCTGTTTTGTCCGTTTGTCCACCCAAATGGCCATAAATATTTAAAAGGACCATAATGAGATGATTCTGAAACACCATGGCACACCCCGATCAATTTTCAGCCCACAGCACGCCCGGATCCCAGGCCTACCATCGAAATCGTGGGCTATAGCACACTAATTTGGCCTGAAAATGCCCCATTCGCGTCATTCCGCTCATTTGTCCAACTAAATGGCAACGAAAAATTACACAGAACATACTGGGATGATCCATAATATCCCTGTCACTCCCCGATCAATTTTCAACCCACAGCAAGCCCGGACCCCTTGCCCACCTCTGAAACTGGGGGCTATAACACACCGATTTCTCCTAAAAATGCCAGTTCGCTCCGTTTCTCCTATTTGTCGATCCAAATTGCCACAAAAAATTAATCGGACCACAATGAGATAATACCTAACCACCCTGGAATGCGTCAATTAATTTTTGGCCCATAGTACTCTCGAACCCAGGCCCACCCCTAAAATCATGGGCTATAGCACACTGATTTGACCCGAAAATGCCCTGTTTGTGCTGTTTCATTCGTTTGTCCATCCAAATGGCCACAAAAATTTAAACGGACCATACTGGTATGATCCCCAACCTACCTGGCATGCAACGATAGATATGAGGATGACAGAACGCCTGGACATCAAGTCCACCCCCGAAACCGTAGGCTATAGCAGATCAATTTGGCCCAAAAATGCCTTGTTCGTGATGTTTCACCCGTTTCTCCACCCAAACGGCCACAAAAATTTAAACGATCCATACTGGGATGATGCCCAACCTCCCTGGCATACACCGATTGATTTTTGGCCCACAGGACGCTCGGACCCCGGGTCCTCTCCTAAAACCGTGGGTTATAACACATCGTAAGCGCTATTTCTCCGGTTTGTTCCCCCAAATGGCTAAGAAAATTTAAATGTACCACACTGAGATAATCCCCAAACTCCCTGATACACCCTGGTCAATATTTGGCTCATAAAACTTTTGGACCCCAGACCCACCCCCAAAACCGTGGGCTATAGCACACTGATTTAGCCCAAAAATGCCTCGTTCGTGCCGTTTTACCCATTTATACACCCAAATGACCACAAAAATATAAAAGACCATATTGGGATGATCCCCAGCCTCCCTATCATGCCCCGATCAATTTTTGACCAACAACACGTCAAGACCCCGGTCCCACCCCCGAAACCGTGGGCTATAGCACACCGATTTACCCCTAAATACCCCATTCATGCCGTTTTGCACGTGTGTCCATCCAAATGGCCATGAAAATTTAAAAGGACCAAACTGGGATGATCCTTAACCTCCCTGGCATGCCTCGGATGAGTTTCTGCCCACAACACGCTCGGACCCCGAGCCTACTCATGAAAACGTAGGCTATAGCACAATGATTTGGCCCAAAAATACCCCGTTCACGTTGTTTTGTCCGTTTTTTCACCTAAATGGCCACAAAAATATAAACGGACCACAGTGGGACGATCCCTAACCTCCCTGGCACAGTCCGGTCAATTTTTGCGCATAACACGCTTGGATCCCAGGCCCTCCCCCAAAACCGTGGGTTATAACACACCGATTTCGCTTGAAAATGTTCCGTTCGTGCGGTTTCGCCCTCTTGTACACCCAAATGGCCACAAATATTTAAACGGACCACACTGGGATGATCCCCAACCTCCTTAGCACACTATAGTGAAAACAAGGGCTATAGCACACCAATTTGGCTCGAAAATGCCACGTTCGCGCCGTTTCACCCATTTGTCCGTAGAAATAGCCACAAAAATATAAACAGACCATACTAGGACTATCCCCAACCTCCCTGGCACATCTCAGCCAATTTTTCGCCCACACCACGCTCGAACCCCGGACCTACCCCCAAAACAATGGGCTATAACACACCAATTTAGCCCGAAAATGCCCCGTTCGCACAGTTTTGGCCGTTTATCTACCAAATGGCTATGAAAATTTAAATAGACCACACTGGGACAATCCCCAATCTCCCCAACATACCTCAATTGATTTTTTTCCCACAGAACTCCCGGACCCCAGGCCTACCACAAAAACTATGGGTTATAGAACACTGATT
The DNA here is from genome assembly GCA_030864225.1 of Capsicum baccatum var. pendulum. Classification (NCBI taxonomy): domain Eukaryota; kingdom Viridiplantae; phylum Streptophyta; class Magnoliopsida; order Solanales; family Solanaceae; genus Capsicum; species Capsicum baccatum. The sequence goes on along the minus strand of CM061554.1, from coordinate 249,259,578 downwards.
TGTATGAAAAACGTCCTATTTGCACTGTTTTGCCTATTTGTAAACCCAAATAGCCACAAAAATTTAAACGGAACATACTGCGATGATCCTCAACCTCCCTGGCATACCTCAGTTAATTTTTGGCCCACAAAATTCCTGGACCCCCGGCCCACCCCCAAAACCATGGAAAATAGCATATCGATTTGGCCTTAAAATGCCTCATTCATGCCGTTTTGCTCGTTTGTCCACCCAAATTGCCACAAAAATTTAAATGGAACACATTGAACATGTGTAACCTCCCTGGCATGCCCATGTCAATTTTTATCCCACAACACGCTCGGACCTTGGGCCCTCTTCAAAAATCGTGGGCTATAAGACATCGATTTGGCTAAAAAATGCCATATTCGTACCGTTTCCCCCATTTGTCCAACCAAATAGCTATGAAAAATTTAATGGACCACACTGAGATGATCCCCAACCTCCCTTGCACCCCTCGGTTGATGTTCGACCAACACCACGCCCGGACCCAGATCCACCCCTGCAACCGTGGGCTATAGCATACCGATTTCGCCCAAAAAACCCTAGTTCATGCTGTTTCATCTGTTTGCCCACCCAAATGGCCATAAAAAATTAAACAGACCTCACTGGGATGATTCCCAACCTCCCTGGCATGCCCCGATCAATTTTAGGCCCACAATACTCCCGTTCGCACTGATTTGCCCATTTGTTCATCGAAATAGCTAAACAAATTTAAACGGACCACACTGGGATCAACCCTAACCTCCATAAAATGACCTGGTAAATTTTTAAACCACAAATCGCCTAGACACCGAGCCCACCCCCAAAACTGTGGGCTATAGCACACCAATTTGGCCTGAAAATGCCCCTCCGCATCGTTCCGCTCATTTGTCCACCTAAATGGCAATGAAAAATTACACAAACCATACTAGTATGATCCATAATCTCCCTGACACTCCCCGATAAATTTTCATCCCACAGAAAGCCCGGACCCCTTGCCCACCCCTGAAACTCGGGGCTATAACACACCAATTTCTCCTAAAAATGCCCAGTTCGCTTTGTTTCTCCCGTTTGTCGACCCAAATTGCCACAAAAATTTAAATGGACAACAATGGGATGATACCTAACCACCCTGGGATGCCTCAATCAATTTTTGGCCCATATTACGGCTCGGACCCAGGCCCACCCCTAAAACCGTGGGCTATAGCACACTGATTTGACCTAAAAATGCACTATTTCCGCTGTTTCATCCGTTTGTCCATCCAAATGGCCACAAAAATTTAAACGGACCATACTGGGATGATACCCAACCTACCTGGAATGTGCCCATAGATTTTAGGCCGACAGAACGCCTGGACATCAAGTCCACCCCCGAAATCGTAGGCTATAGCAGATCGATTTGGCCCAAAAATGCCCTGTTCTTGCTGTTTCACCCGTTTGTCCACCCAAATGGCCACAAAAATTTAAACTATCCATACTGGGATGATGCCCAACCTCCTTGGCATACACTGGTTGATTTTTGGCCCACAGCACGCTTGAACCACGGGTCCTCCCCTAAAACCGTGGGTTATAACACACCATTAACGCCATTTCTCCCGTTTGTCCCCCCAAATGGCTACAAAAATTTAAACGTACCACACCGAGATAATCCTCAACCTCCCTGATACACCCTGGTCAATTTTTGGCTTACAAAACTTTCAGACACCAGGCCCACCCCCGAAACCGTGGGCTATAGCACACTGATTTAGCCCGAAAATGCCCCGTTCATGCCGTGTTACCCATTTATACACACAAATGACCACAAAAATATAAATGACCATATTGGGATGATCCCCAGCTTCCCTGGCAAGCCCCTATCAATTTTTGACCAACAACACGTCAAGACCCCAGTCCCACCCCCGAAACCGTGGGCTATAGCACACCGATTTAGCCCTAAATGCCCCATTCATGCCGTTTTGCACGTGTGTCCACCCAAATGACCATGAAAATTTAAAAGGACCATACTGGGAAGATCATTAAGCTCCCTGGCAAGCCTTGGATGATTTTCTGCCTACAACACGCTCGGACCCGAGCCGACTCACGAAACCATAGGCTATAGCATAATGATTTGGCCCGAAAATACCCCGTTCATGTTGTTTTGGCCGTTTGTCCACCAAAATGGCCACAAAAATATAAACGGACCACAGTGGGATGATCCCCAACCTCCCTGGCACAGTCCGATCGAATTTTGTGCACAGCACGCTTTGATACCAGGCCCTCCCCCAAAACCGTAGGTTATAACACACTGATTTCGCTTGAAAATGCCCCATACCTCGCTCGAACCCCGGGCCTACCCCCAAAACAGTGGGCTATAACATACCAATTTAGCCCGAAAATGCCTCGTTTGCACAATTTTGGCCGTTTATCTACCAAATGGCTATGAAAATTTAAATAGACCACACTGGGACAATCCCCAATCTCCCCGACATACCTCGATCAATTTTTGTCCCACACCACTCCCGGACCCTAGGCCTACCACAAAAACTATGGGTTATAGCACACTGATGTGTTCAGAAAACGTCCCATTCGCACTGTTTTACTTGTTTGTCCACCCAAATAGCCACAAAAATTAAAACGGAATATACTGCGATGATCCTCAACCTCCCTGTCATACCTCAGTTAATTTTTGGCCCACAACATGCCTGGAACCCCGGCCCACCCCCAAAACCGTGGGCAATAGCACACCGATTTGGCCTTAAAATGCCTTATTCATGCCGTTTTGCCCGTTTGTCCATCCAAATGGCTATAAAAATTTAAACGGACCACACTGACGATGTGTAACCTCCCTGGCATGCCCATGTTGATTTTCAACCCACAACACGCTCGGACCCTGGGCCCTCTCCCAAAATCATAGGCTATAGCAAATCGATTTGGCCCAAAAATGCCATGTTCGTGCCGTTTTGCCTATTTGTCCACCTAAATAGCTATGAAAATTTTAATGGACCACAATGGGATGATCCCTAACCTCCCTTTCATCCCCGGTTGATGTTTCACCCACAGCATGCCCGGACCCAGATCCACCCCTGAAACCGTGGACTATAGCATACCGATTTTGCCCAAAAAGCCTAGTTCATGCTGTTTCATCTGTTTGCCCACCCAAATGGACATAAAAATTTAAAAGTACCTCACTGGGATGATTGACAACCTCCCTGGCACGCCCCGGTCGATTTTGGGCCCACAACACTCCCGTTCGCGCTGATTCGCACATTTGTCCATCGAAATAGCTAAAAAAATTTAAACGGACCACACTGGGATGATACTAACCTCCCTGGATTTCCCTGGTAAATTTTTAACCCACAAATTGCCTATACATTGAGCTCACCCCCGAAAACGTGGGCTATAGCACACCAATTTGGCCTGAAAATGCCCCGTTCGCGTCGTTCCGCTCATTTGTCCACCTAAATGGCAACGAAAAATTACACAGACCATACTGGGATAATCCATAATCTCCCTTGCACTCCTTGATCAATTTTCAGCCCACAGCAAGCCCGGACCCCTTGCCCACCCCTGAAACTGGGGGCTATAACACACCGATTTCTCCTAAAAATACTCAGTTCGCTCTGTTTCTCCCGGTTGTAGACCCAAATTGCCACAAAAATTTAAACGGACCACACTGAGATAATACCTAACCACCCTGGGATGCCTCAATCAATTTTTGGCCCTTAGTACTCTCGGAACCAGGCCCACCCTTAAAACCGTGGGCTATAGCACACTGATTTGACCCAAAAATGCCCCGTTTGTGCCGTTTCGTCCGTTTGGCCCACCCAAATGGCATCAAAAATTTAAACATAGCACAATTGAATAATCTTCAACATCCCTGGCACGCCTTGATCGATTTTCGACCAACAGCACTTTTGGACCCCAGGTCCAAACCCGAACCCGTGTGATATGGCACACTGATTTAGGCCAAAAAATGCCTAGTTCGCACCATTTTTCCTATTTGTCCACCCAAATGGACACAAAAATTTAAACGGACAACACTAGGATGATCCCCAACCTCTCTGGCATGCCCCTATCAATTTTTGGCCGATAGTACACTCGAACCCGGGCCCACCCCCAAAACCATGGGCTATTAAACACTGATTTAGCCTGAAAATTACCCATTCATGCCGTTTCACCCGTTTGTCCACCCAAATGGCCATGAAACTTTAAACAGACCACACTGGGATGATCTCTAACCTCCCTGGCATGCCCCGGTTAAATTTTAGCCCACATCAAGCCCGAAAACAGGTTCCACCCCCAAAATCGTGGGCTATAGCACACCAATTTGGACCGAAAATACACCATTCGCATCGTTTCCCCCGTTTATCCACTTAAATGGCCACAAAAATTTAAAGGGACTACACTGGCATGATCCCCAACCTCCCTGGCATGCCCTGATTGGTTTTGCCCTACAGCACGCTTGGAACCTAGGCCTATCCCTGAATCGTGGGCTATAGCACACCAAATTTGCCCAAAAATGCCTTGTTCGCGGCGTTTTGATCGTTTGTCCACTCAAATGGCCACGAAAAATTAAACGGACCACACTGGGATGATCCCCAATCTCTCTGAAACTCCTCGGTTAATTTTCTGCCCACAGCAAGCCCGGACCCCTTGCCCACCCCTGAAACTGTGGGCTATAGCACACTGATTTGGCCCAAAAATGCCCCATTTGTGTCGTTTTGCCCATTTGTCTACCCAAATGGCCATGGAAATTTAAAGGGACTATACTGGGACGATCTCCGATTTCCCTGAAATGACCCGGTCAATTTTTAGTGCACAGCATGCCCGGATCCCAGGCCCTCACCCAAAACAGTGGGCTAAAGCACACCAATTTTGCGTAAAAATTCCCCATTTGCGCCATTTCACCCGTTTGTCCACGCAAATAGACATGAAAATTTAAACGGACCCTACTGGGATGATCCCCAACCTTCCTGACATGCCCCAATAAATATTTGGCCCATAACACGCCCGGAACCTAGGCCTACTTTCGAAACCGTAGGCTATGGCATAATTATTTGGCCCGAAAATGCCCCATTCCTGCCGTTTAGTCCGTTTGTCCACCTAAACGGCCACAAAAATTTAAACAGACCACACTGGGATGATCCCCAATATCCCTAGCACACTCCGATCGATATTCGGCCCACAGCGCACTCGTACCCTAAGCCCCCCGACACCGTGGGCTATTGCACACTGATTTAGCCCGAAAATGCCCCGTCCGCGTTGTTTCGCCTGTTTGTCCACCCAAATGGCCGTAAAAATTTCAACGAACCATACTGGGATAATCCTAAACCTCCCTAGCACGCCCCAGTTAATTTTTAGCCTATAGCACGCCCAGAACCCGTGCCCACCCCCAAAATCATGGGCCATAGCACACCGATTTGGCTTGGAAATACCCTATTCGCGCTGTTTCACCCATTTGTCCGCCCAAATGGCCACAAAAATTTAAGCGGACCACACTAGGATGAACCCCAACCTCCCTGGCATGCCCCGGTCAATTTTTAGCCCATAGCACGCACGGGAGTCGGGCCCTCCCCGAAAACCTTGGGCTATAGCACACTGATTTGGCCCAAAAATGCCCTGTTTGCATCGTTATGTCCGTATTTCCAACTAAATGGCCACAAAAATTGAAACGAACCATACTGGGATGATCCCCAACTTCCCTAGCATGCCTCCGTTGATTTTTGACCCACAACACGCTTGGACCCCAGGCCCACCCCTAAAACTGTGGGCTATAGCACACCAATTTGGCAAGAAAATGCCCCATTCACGCCATTTGCCCCATTTGTCTACTCAAGTAACCACAAAAATTTAAATGGACCATACTAGGATGATCCCTAACCTTGCTGGCATGCCCCGGGCAAATTTTAGCCCACATCAAGCCCAAACATAGGTTCCACCCCCAAAATCGTGGGTTGTAGCACACCAATTTGGCCTGAAAATACACCATTCGCATCTTCCCCCCCCCCCTCCCCGTTTATCCACTTAAATGGCCACGAAAATTTAAAGGGACCACACTGGATGATCCCCAACCTCCCTGGAATGCCCTGATTGAGTTTTCTCTATAGCACGCTTGGAACCTAGGCCTATCCCTGAATCATGGGCTATAGCACACCGAATTTGCCCGAAAATGCCCTGTTCGCGCCGTTTTGATCCTTTGTCCACTCAAATGGCCACGAAAAATTAAACAGACCACACTGGGATAATCCCCAATCTCTCTGAAACTCCTTGGTTAATTTTCTACCCACAGAAAGCCCGGACCCCTTGCCCACCCCTGAAACTGTGGGCTATAGCACACTGATTTGGCCCAAAAATGCCCCATTTGTGTCGTTTTGCCCATTTGTCTACCCAAATGGCCGTGGAAATTTAAAGGGACTATACTGGAAAGATCTCCATATTTCCTGGAATGCCCCGATAGATTTTTAGTGCACAGCATGCCCAGATCCCAGGCCCTCACCCAAAATCGTGGGCTAAAGCACACCAATTTTGCGTAAAAATTCCCCATTTGCGCCATTTCACCCGTTTGTCCACCCAAATAGCCATGAAAATTTAAACAGAACCCATTGGGATGATCCCCAATCTTCCTGACATGCCCCAATAAATATTTGGCCCATAACATGCCCGGACCATAGGCCTACTTTCGAAACCGTAGGCTATGGCATAATGATTTGGCCCAAACATGCCCCATTCCCGCCGTTTAGTCCGTTTGTCCACCTAAATGGACAAAAAAATTTAAACAGACCACACTGGGATGATACCCAATATCCCTAGCACACTCCGGTCAATATTCGGCCCACAACGCACTCGTACCCTAAGCCCCCCGACACCGTGGGCTATTGCACACTGATTTAGCCCGAAAATGCCCCATTCACGCTGTTTCGCCTGTTTGTCCATCCAAATGGCCATAAAATTTAAATGAACCACACTGGGATAATCCTAAACCTCCCTAGAATTCCCCAATTAATTTTTGGACTATAGCATGCCCAGACCCCATGCCCACCCCCAAAATCATGGACCATAGAACACCGATTTTGCTCGAAAATGCTCCGTTCGCGCTGTTTCACCCATTTGTCCGCCCAAATGGCCACAAAAAATTTAATAGGACCACACTAGGATGATCCCCAACCTCCCTGGCATGCCCCGGTCAATTTTCAGCCAATAGCACTCACGGGCGTCGGGCCCTCCCCGAAAACCTTGGGCTATAGCACACTGATTTGGCCCAAAAATGCCCTGTTTGCATCGTTATGTCTGTTTTTCCAACTAAATGGCCACAAAAATTTAAACGAACCATCCTGGGATGATCCCCAACTTCCCTAGCATGCCTCCGTTGATTTTTGACTCACAACACGCTTGGACCCCAGGCCCACCCCTAAAACTGTGGGCTATAGCACACCAATTTGGCAAGAAAATGCCCCATTCACGCCATTTGCCCCATTTGTCTACTCAAGTAACCACAAAAATTTAAATGGACCATACTAGGATGATCCCCAACCTCCCTGGCATGCCTCAATCGATTTTTGGCCAACAGCACACCCGGACCCGGGGCCTACCCCAAAACCATGGGTTATAGGACATCGATTTTGCTCGAAAATACCTCATTAATGTCGTTTCCCCCGTTTGTCCACCCAAATGGCCATGTAAATTTAAACGGAAAGAACTAGGATGTTCTCTAACCTCCCTGGCATGCGTCGGTTGATTTTTGGCCCACAGCACGCTCGAACCCCGGGCCTACCCCCAAAACAGTGGGCTATAACACACCAATTTAGCCCGAAAATGCCCCGTTCGCACAGTTTTGTCCGTTTATCTACCAAATGGCTATGAAAATTTAAATAGACCACACTGGGACAATCCCCAATCTCCCTGACATACCTTGATATATTTTTGTCCCACAACACTCCCGAACCCTAGGCCTACCACCAAAACTATCGGTTATAGCACACTGATTTGTCCAAAAAACGTCCCATTCGCACTGTTTTGCTTGTTTGTCCACCCAAATAGCCATAAAAATTTAAACAGAACATACTGTAATGATCTTCAACCTCCCTGTCATACCTCAGTTAATTTTTGGCCCACAACATGCCTGGACCCCCAGCCCACCCCCAAAACCGTAGGCAATAGCACACCGATTTGGCCTTAAAATGAATCGTTCATGCCGTTTTGCCCGTTTGTCCACCCAAATGGCCACAAAAATTTAAACGGACCACACTGACGATGTGTAACCTCCCTGGCATGCCCATGTCGATTTTCATCCCATAACACACTCGGACTCTGGGCCCTCTCCCAAATCGTGGGCTATAGCAAATCGATTTAGCCCAAAAATGCCATGTTCGCGCTGTTTCGCCTATTTGTCCACCCAAATAGCTATGAAAATTTTAATGGACCACAATGGGATGATACCCAAACTCACGTACACCCCCCGGTTGATGTTTGACCCACAACACGCCCAGACCCAGATCCACCCCTGAAACCATGGGCTATAGCATACCAATTTCGCCCAAAAAAGCCTAGTTCATGCTGTTTAATCTGTTTGCCCATCCAAATGGCCATAAAAATTTAAACGGACCTTACTGGGATGATTCCCAACCTCCCTGGCACACCTCGGTCGATTTTGGCCCACAGCACTCCCGTTCGCGCTGATTGCCCATTTGTCCATCGAAATAGCTAAAAACATTTAAACGGACCACACTGGGATGATCCCTAACCTCCCTGGAATGCCCTGGTAAATTTTTAACCCACAAATTGCCTAGACACCGAGCCCACCCCGAAAATGTGGGCTATAGCACACCAATTTGGCCTGAAAATGCCCCATTCGCGTCGTTCCGCACATTTGTCCACCTAAATGGCAACGAAAGATCACACAGACCATACTGGGATGATCCATAATCTCCATGGCACTACCCGATCAATTTTCAGCTCACATCAAGCTCGGAACCCTTGCCCACCCCTAAAACTAGAGGCTATAACACACCAATTTCTCCTAAAAATGCCCAGTTCACTCCGTTTCTCCTATTTGTCGACCCAAATTACCACGAAAATTTAAACGGACCACACTGAGATGATACCTTACCACCCAAGGATGCCTCAATCAATTTTTGGACCATAGTACGCTCGGACCCAGGCCCACCCCTAAAACCGTGGGCTATAGCACACTGATTTGACCCGAAAATGCCCCATTTGTGCTGTTTCATCTTTTTGTCCATCCAAATGGCCACAAAAAGTTAAGCGGACCATACTTGGATGATCCCCAACCTACCTGGAATACGTCGGTAGATTTTAGGCCGACAGAACGCCTTGACATCAAGTCCACCCCAAAAACTGCAGGCTATAGCAGATCGATTTAGCCCAAAAATGCCTTGTTCTTGCTGTTTCACCCGTTTGTCGTCCCAAATGGCCACGAAAATTTAAATGGACCATACTGGGATGATCCCTACCTCCCTTTAATGCCCCAAGTCTGATTTTGGCCCATAGTACACCCAGTCTCCGAGCCCACCCCTAAAACAGTGGGCTATAGCATACCGATTTGGCCCGAAAATACCCCATTCACGTTGTTTCACCCGTTTGTCCACCCAAATAGCCAAAAAAATTTCAAATTAACATACTGAGATGATCCCCAATCTCCCTGACATGCCCCGGATGATATTTGTCCCACAGCACTCCCGGACACCGAGCCCACCCCCGATACCGTGGGCTATGGCATAATGATTTGGCCTGAAAATGCCTCATTCACCCGTTTCTCAACTCAAATGGCCACAAAAATTTAAATAGACCATATTGGTATGATCCCCAACCTCTATGGAATGCCTCAGTCAATTTTCTACCAACAACACGCATGGACTCCTGCCCTACCCACGAAATTGTGGGCTATAGCACACCGATTAGGCCAAAAAATGCCTCGTTCACGTCGTTTCACCCGTTTGGCCCACCCAAATGGCATCAAAAATTTAAACGTAGCATACTTGAATGATCTTCAACATCCCTGGCATGCCTTGATTGATTTTCGGCCAACACCACTCTTGGACCCCAGGTCCACACCCGAACCCATGTGCTATAGCACACCGATTTAGCCTAAAAATGCCTCGTTCGCACCATTTTTCCCATTTTTCCACCCAAATGGACACAAAAATTTAAACAGACCACACTAGGATAATCCCCAACCTCTCTGGCACGCCCTTGTTAATTTTTGGCCCACAGTATGCTTGGACCCGGGCCCACCCCAAAACCATGGGCTATTAAATACTGATTTAGCCTAAAAATTTCCCATACATGCCGTTTTGCCCGTTTGTCCACCTAAATGGCCACGAAACTTTAAACAGACCACACTAGGACGATCTCTAACCTCCCTGTCAGGCCCCGGTCAAATTTTAGCCCACATCAAGCCCGAACATAGGTCCCACCCCTAAAATCGTGGGCTACAGCACACCAATTTGGCCTGAAAATACACCATTCACGCCGTCAAATATTTAAAGGGACCACACTAGGATGATCCCCAACCTCCCTGGCATACCCTGATCGATTTTATCCTACAGCACGCTTGGAACATAGGCCTATCCCTGAATCATGGGCTATAGCACACCGAATTTGCCTGAAAATGCCCTGTTCGCACCGTTTTAATCGTTTGTCCACCCAAATGGCCACGAAAAATTCAACGGACCATATTGGGATAATACCCAATCTCTCTGAAACTCCTCGGTTAATTTTCTGCCCACAGCAAGCCCGGACCCCTTGCCCACCCCTGAAACTGTGGGCTATAGCACACTGATTTGGCCCAAAAATGCCCCATTTGTGCCGTTTTGCCCATTTGTCTACCCAAATGGCCATGGAAATTTAAAGGGACTATACTGGGAAGATCTCCAATTTCCCTGGAATTCCCCGATCGATTTTTAGTTCACAGTATGCCCGGACCCCAGGGCCTCACCCAAAACCGTGGGCTAAAGCACACCAATTTTGCGTAAAAATGCCCCATTTGCACCATTTCGCCAGTTTTTCCACCCAAATAGCCATGAAAATTTAAACGGACCCTACTGGGATGATCCCCAACCTTCCTGACATACCTCAATAAATTTTTGACCCATAACACGCCCGGCCCCTGGGCCTACCCTCGAAACCGTAGGCTATAGAATAATGATTTGGCCTGAAAATGCCCCATTCACGCCGGTTAGTCCGTTTGTCCACCTAAATGGCCACAAAAATTTAAAAAGACCACACTGGGATGATCCCCAACATCCCTGGCACACTCCGGTCGATATTCGACCCACAGCGCACTCGGACCCTGAGCCCCCCGATACCGTGGGCTATTGCACACCGATTTAGCCCAAAAATGCCCCGTTTGGGCTGTTTCGCCTGTTTGTCAACCCAAATGGCCATAAAAATTTAAACTAACCATAATGGGATAATATTAAACCTCCCTAGAATGCCCTAGTTAATTTTTGGCCTATAGCACGCCCAGACCCCATGCCCACCCCCAAAATCATGGGTCATAGCACACCGATTTGGCTCAAAAATGCCCCATTCGCGCTGTTTCACCCATTTGTCCGACCAAATGGCTAAAAAAATTTAAGCGGACCACACTAGGATGATGCCCAACCTCCTTGGCATTCCCCGGTCAACTTTTAACCCATAGCACGCACGGGCGTCGGGCCCTCCCCTAAAACCTTTGGCTATAGCACACTGATTTGGCCTAAAAATGCCTTGGGATGATCCCCAACTTCCCTAGCATGCCTCCATTGATTTTTAACCCACAACACGCTTGGACCCCAGGCCCACCCCTAAAACTGTGGGCTATAGCACACCGATTTGGAACGACAATGCCCCATTCACGCTATTTGCCCCATTTGTCTACTCAAATAACCAAACAAATTTAAATTGACCATACTGGGATGATCCCCAACCTCCCTGGCTTGCCTCAGTCGATTTTTGGCCAAAAGCACGCCCAGACCCGGGGCCCACCCCAACACCGTGGGTTATAGGACATCGATTTAGCTCGAAAATACCTCATTAATGCCGTTTCCCCTGTTTGTCCACCTAAATGGACATGTAAATTTAAACGGAAAGCACTAGGATGTTCTCCAACCTCCTTGGCACGAGTCGGTTGATTTTTGGCCCACAGCACGCTGGAACCCCGGGCCTACCCCTTAAACAGTGGGCTATAACACACCAATTTAGCCCGAAAAATGCCTTTTTTCACAGTTTTTGCCGTTTATCTACCAAATGGCTATGAAAACTTAAATAGACCACACTAGGACAATCCCCAATCTCCCCGACATACCTCGATCGATTTTTGGCCCACAACACTCTCGGACCCTAGGCCTACCACAAAAAATATGGGTTATAGTACACTGATTTGTCCGGAAAACGCCCCATTCATGCTGTTTTCCCTGTTTGTCCATCCAAATAGCCACAAAAATTTAAACGGAACATACTGCGATGATCCTTAACTGTCCTGGCATACCTCAGTTAATTTTTGGCCCATAACATGCCTGTACCCCCGGCCCACCCCCAAAACCGTGGGCAATAGCACATCGATTTGGCCTTAAAATGCCTCGTTCATACCGTTTTGCCCGTTTGTCCACCCAAATGGACACAAAAATTTAACCGGACCACACTGGCGATGTGTAACCTCCCTGGCATGCCCATGTCGATTTTCATGCCACAACACGCTCGGACCCTAGGTTCTCTCCCAAAATCGTGGGCTATAGGACCACACTAGGACAATCCCCAACCTCTCTTGCACCCCTTGGTTGATGTTTGACCCACAGCATGCCCGGACCCAGATCCACCCCTAAAACCGTGGGCTACAGCATACCGATTTCGCCCAAAAAAACCTAGTTCATGCTGTTTCATCCATTTGCCCAACCAAATGACCATAAAAATTTAAACAGACCTCACTGGGATGATTCCCAACCTACCTGGCACGCCCCGGTCGGTTTTTGGCCCACAGCACTCCCGTTCGCGCTGATTCGCTCATTTGTCCATCGAAATAGCTAAAAAAATTTAAACCGACCACACTGGGATGATCCCTAACCTCCCTGGAATGACCTGGTAAATTTTTAACCCACAAATCGTCTAGACACCGAGCCCACCCCCGAAACTGTCGGCTATAGCACACCAATTTGGCCTGAAAATGCCCCGTTCGCGTCGTTCCGCTCATTTGTCCCCCTAAATGGCAACGAAAAATTACACAGACCATACTGGGATAATCTATAATCTCCATGGAACTCCCCAATCAATTTTTAACCCACAACAAGATCGGACCCCTTGCCCACCCCTGAAACTGGGGGCTATAACACACCGGTTTCTCCTAAAAATGCCCAGTTCGTTCCGTTTCTCCCATTTGTTGACCCAAATTGCCACGAAAATTTAAATGGACCACACTGAGATGATACCTAACCACCATGGGCTGCCCCAATAAATATTTGGCCCATAGTACACTCTAACCCAGGCCCACCCCTAAAATCGTGGGCTATAGCACACTGATTTGACCCGAAAATGCCCCGTTTGTTCTGTTTCATCCGTTTGTCCATCCAAATGGCCACAAAAATTTAAATGGACCATACTGGTATGATCCTCAACCTACCTGGCATGCGTCGGTAGATTTTAGGATGATAGACCGCCTGGACATCAAGTCCACCCCCGAAACTGTTGGCTATAACAGATCGATTTGGCCCAAAAATGCCCTATTCTTCCTATTTCACCCGTTTGTCCTCCGAAATGGCCACCAAAATTTAAAAGGACCATACTGGGATGATCCCCTACCTCCCTGGCATCCCCCAGTGTAATTTTGGCGAATATCACACCCAGTCCCCGAGCCCACCCCCAAAACAGTGGGCTATAACATACCGATTTGGCCCAAAAATGTCCCATTCACGTTGTTTCACCTGTTTGTCCTCCCAAATAGCCAAAAAATTTAAAATGAACAAACTAAGATAATCTCCAACCTCCCTGACATTCCACAGATGATTTTTGGCCCACAGCACTCCCGGACCCCGAGCCCACCCCCGATACCGTGGGCTATAGCATAACGATTTGGCCTAAAAATGCCCCGTTCACCCGTTTCTCAACCCAAATGGCCACAAAAATTTAAATAGACCATATTGGTATGATCCTCAACCTCTTTGGTATGCCTCAGTCGATTTTCAGACGATAACACACCTGGACTCCTGGCCTACCCACGAAACCGTGGGCTATAGCACACCGATTAGGCCAAAAAATGCCCCGTTCGTGCCATTTCGCATGTTTGTCCCACCCAAATGGCGTAAAAAATTTAATCGTAGCACACTTGAATGATCTTCAACATCCCTGGCACTCCTTGATCGATTTTCGACCCACATCACTCTTGGACCCCAGGTCCACACCCGAACCCGTGTGCTATAGCACACCGATTTAGCCCAAAAATGCCTCATTCGCACCGTTTGTCCCATTTTCCCACCTAAATGGACACAAAAATTTAAATGGACCACACTAGGATGATTCCCAACCTCTCTGGCACGCCCCTATCAATTTTTAGCCTATAGTACGCTCGGACCCGGGCCCACCCCCAAAACCATGGGCTATTAAACACTGATTTAGCCTAAAAATTTCCCATTCATGCTGTTTCGCCCTTTTGTCCACCCAAATGGCCAAGAAGCCTTAAACAGACCACACTGGGATGATCTATAACCTCCCTCGCATTCCCCAGTCAAATTTTAGCCCACATCAAGCCCGAACACAGGTTCCACCCCCAAAATCGTGGGCTATAGCACACCAATTTGGCCTGAAAATACACCATTCGCGCCGTTTCCCCCTTTTATCCACCTAAATGGCCACAAAAATTTACAGGAACCACACTGGGATAATCCCCAACCTCCCTGGCATGCCCTGATCGATTTTTTCCTGCAGCATGCATGGAACCTAGGACAATCCCTGAATCATGGGCTATAGCACACCGAATTTGCCCCAAAATGCCCATTTCGCGTTGTTTTGATCCTTTGTCCACCTAAATGTCCACAAAAATTTAAAGGGACCACACTGGGATGATCCCCAACCTCCCTGGCATGCCCTGATCGATTTTGTCCTACAGCACGCATGGAACCTAGGCCCATCCCTGAATCGTGGGCTATAGCACACCGAATTTGCCCCAAAATGCCCATTTCGCGTTGTTTTGATCCTCTGTCTACCTAAATGGCCACAAAAAATTAAACGAACAATACTGGGATGATCCCCAATCTCTCTCTGACACTCCTCGGATAATTTTCTGCCCACAGCAATCCCGAACCCCTTGTCCACCCCTAAAACTGTGGGCAATAGCAGACTGATTTGGCCCAAAATTGCTCCATTTGTGCCATTTTGCCCATTTGTCTGACCAAATGTCCATGGAAATTTAAAGGGACTATACTGGGACGATCTCCAATTTCCCTGGAATGCCCCGGTCGATTTTTAGTGCACAGCATGCCCGGACTCCAGGCCCTCACCCAAAACCGTGGGCTAAAGCACACCAATTTTGCGTAAAAATGCCCCATTTGCGCCATTTTGCCCGTTTGTCCACCCAAATAGCCATGAAAATTTAAACGGACCCTACTGGGATGATCCCCAACCTTCCTGATAGGCCCCAATAAATATTTCTCCCATAAAACGCCTGGACCCTGGGCCTACCCTCAAAACCGTAGGCTATTGCATAATGATTTGTCCCGAAAATGCCCCATTCACGCCGTTTAGTCCGTTTGTCCACCTAAATGGCCACAAAAATTTAAAAAGACCACACTGGGATGATCCCCAACATCCCTGGCACACTCCGATAAATATTCGGCCCACAGCGCACTCGGACGCTGAGCCCCCCGACACCGTAGGCTATTGCACACCGATTTAGACCGAAAATGTCCCGTTCGCGCTGTTTCGCCTGTTTGTCCTCCCAAATGGCCATAAAAATTTAAAAGAACCACACTGGGATAATCCTTAACCTCCTTAGCATTCCCCAGTTAATTTTTAGCCTATACCACGCCCAGACGTCGTGCCCACGCCCAGACGTCGTGCCCACCCCCAAAATCATGGGCTATAGCACATCAATTTGGCACAAAAATGCCCCGTTCGTGCTGTTTCACCCATTTGTCCACCCAAATGGCCATAAAAATTTAAACGGACCACACTAGGATGATCCCCAACCTCCCTGACATGCACCGGTCAATTTTTAGGCCATAGCACACACGGGCGTCGGGCCCTCCCCTAAAACCTTGGGTTATAGCACACTGATTTGGCCCAAAAATGCCCTGTCTGCGTCGTTTCATCCGTTTTTCCAACTAAATGGGCACAAAAATTGAAACGGACCATACTGGGATGATCCCCAATTTCCCTAGCATGCCTCCGTTGATTTTTGACCCACAACACATTTGGACCCCAGGCCCACCCCTAAAAATGTGGGCTATAGCACACCGATTTGGAATGAAAATGACCCATTCACGCCATTTGCCCCATTTGTCTACTCAAATAACCAAAAAAAATTAAATGGACCATATTGGAATGATCCCCACCTCTATGGCATGCCTCAGTCAATTTTTGGCCAACAGCACGCCCAGACCCGGGGCCCACCCCAAAACCGTGGGTTATAGGAGATCGATTTAGCTCAAAAATACCTCATTAATGTCGTTTCCCCCGTTTGTCCACCCAAATGGCCATGCAAATTTAAACCGAAAGCACTAGGATGTTCTCCAACCTCCCTGGCACGCGTCGGTTGATTTTTGGCCCACAACACTCCCAAACCCCGAGCCCACCCCAAAACTATGGGCTATAGCACACCGATTTAGCCTAAAAATGCCCTGTTTGTGCCGTTTCTCCCATTTGTTCATGCAAATAGCCACAAAAAATTAAATGGACCACACTTGGATGATCCCTAACCTCCCTTTCATGCCTCAGTTGATTTAGGACTACAAAACGCTCGGAACGCGAGCGCACCCACAAAATAATGGGCTATAGCACACCGATTTTGCCCAAAAATGCCCTAATCGTGCTGTTTCGCTCGTTTGTTGATGAAATAGCCACGAAAAATTAAAATAACCACACTAGAACTATCTCCAACTACCCTGTTATACCCCGGTCAATTTTTGGCCCACAAAATTCCTAGACCCCAGACCTACCCCCTAAATAGTCAGCTATAGCACATCGATTTGGCTTGAAAATGCCCCATTCATGCAGTTTTGCACGTTTGTCCACCCAAATGGCCATGAAAAATTAAACTAATCATAGTGGGACAATATCCAACCTCTCTGGCATGCCTCAGTCAATTTTTGTCCCACGACACGCCCGGACTCCGTGCCTACCACAAAATCGTGTGCTATAGCACACCGATTTGCCCCAAAAATGCCCTGTTCGTGCTGTTTCGCCCATTTGTCTGTCCAAGCGGCCACAAAAAAATTAACAGACCATACTGGGATGATCCCCAACATCTTGGCATGCCTTGGACGAATTTTTGCCCACAGCACGCCCGAATCCTGGACCCATACCCAAAACCATGGGCTATAGACCATCGATTTCGCTCAAAAATGCCCCGTTCGCACCATTTCGCCTGTTTCATTACCCAAATAGCCACAAAAAATTAAATGGACCAAACTGGGATGTTTTCCAAACTCCCTGGCTTGTATTGATTGATTTTTGGCCCACAACACAGCTGGACCTCAGGCCCACCCCTAAAACCGTGGGCTATAGCACATCGATTTGGCATAAAAATGCCCTATTTGCGCCATTTTGCCTATTTTTCAACCCAAATAGCCACAAAATATTAAACAGACCACACTGGGATGATCCTCAACTTCCCTGGTATTCCCCGATTGATTTTAGGCCCACAGCACGCTCAGAACTCTGGTCCACCCCTAAAACCGTAGGCTATAGCACACCGATTTGGCACAAAAATGTCACGTCCATGCTATTTTGGCTGTTTGTCCGCCCAAATGGCCATGAAAAATTAAATGAATAATACTGGAAGGATCCCCCACCTCCCTGACATTCCCCAGTCGATTTTTGGCACACAGCACGCCCAAACCTGGGCCCACCCCCGAAACTATGGGCTAGAGCACACTGATTTGGCCGAAAAATACCCCATATGCGTCGTTTTGCCTTTTTGTCCACCCAAATGGAAACAAAAATTAAACGGAACACACTGGGATGATCCCTAACATCCCTGGCATGCCTCGGTCAATTTTTAACCCACAGCACGCTCAGACCCCGGCCCACCCCCAAAATCGTTGGCTATAGCACATCGATGTGGCTTGAAACTGCCCTGTTCGAGTTGTTTTGCCCGTTTATCCACCTAAATGGCCACAAAAAATTAAATGGATGACACTGGAATGATCCCTAACCTCCCTTGCATGCCCCGATTGATTTTGGACCCACAACACGCTCGAACCCTAGCCTACCCCTGAAACCGTGGCCTATAGCGCACCGATTTGGCCCAAAAATACCCCGTTCGAGTCATTTTGCCCGTTTGTCCAACCAAATGGGCACGAAAAATTAAACAGACCACACTGGGACGATCCCCAATCTCCCTACTATGCCCCGGTTAATTTTTGGCCCACAACATTGATAACGCTCAAACTACAGCTCTCGTAAGAGTGTAAGCGGTCGTTGTCAAATATAGAACCCAACTGGGTTGGGTGTCGAATCCCATAGAGAATACTTGGTCACTAAGTAAGCAAAGATTATTAGACTTTTGGTTAAAGTTTCGTAAAAAGGGGGGATTGTATTGTGCAAGAATGTAACAAAGTAAAAAACGAAAAATAGCAAAGTAAAAAGAAAGAATGTTTAGTAAGATGTTTAACCAATTAGAATTGAGAGTTGGGGTTATGTCCACCTTATGAGTTATATGTCTCTATAGGCTATGAGTTATGCAGAACTCAGACATGCATGTGCTTATAGAGAATTGTATTCTATAGTAAATCCAGGCGTCTTTCGACCATCAAGGATTATTTCACTTTAACTCTTTCGTGCTTAAAGCGTATCTAATGGTATAAATTCTCCAAGAGGTTAATCCAGTTACAACACTAACTTTTTAACAGGGGTTGGTGCCCTATTACCTTGACATTATCTCTTTTCCAGACATATAACTTTTCTTTTGAACAAGTTAATGCTATATTTGCGTATTCTATGCGTTTCCAACC
This sequence comes from Capsicum baccatum var. pendulum, assembly GCA_030864225.1. NCBI lineage: Eukaryota > Viridiplantae > Streptophyta > Magnoliopsida > Solanales > Solanaceae > Capsicum > Capsicum baccatum. The sequence continues at coordinate 249,240,445 of CM061554.1, read as the reverse complement.
ACAAGAATTTGCATTAAGATGAAGAGAATAATGATATAAGCAGCATACGTGTCGCGAATTCACAAACTCATAGCAATAGATAGTATCTCATACGGCTTCCATAACCCCAACAGAGAAGTTTTTAGCTACTCATGAGTGCGATGGAAATCACAATAGACATTATCATTATACCACAATAAAGATCTCACGTGTAGTATGGTGTGGTATGGCTTTAGGCGTGAATTCCTTTTAGAATAGCTAAAATATGGGTAAATTAAAGCACTTTAGGCGTGTAAATTCGCCTATCATCAACACGCCACACTTAAGGGTTTGTTCGTCCTCGAACAAACTATCATATCCATCTAAACATCTACTTAGGGTTTCACAGTAACAACACAAAATAGTCATCAAGACAGGCATAGCAATCATTAACAAAGAGTAGTTTTCTGATCATTACTAGAAACAATTTTAACCTCTAATATAGACTCGTGATGATGGTTAATTAGTATTCAAAAAGTTAAGGCACATAGAATCATACACAACCACCCAAAACTCATCAACCATGTGTGTCTCACAAAATATAACCCATAATCTTTCACAAGTATTGTATATATTTCGAACATGGGTATAATATTATCCTTGCTCTCACTCTCACAAAGAATTCGTATGTTGCAACTGATCAACATAGGCTTGCCCTTAGTGTAATGCTCCACTAAATATCAGAATGCTAAGCTTAGGATCAAATAGGTCTTTTACAGGTTGTAATGTAGGCTAAGGGACGGGTAGGACTATTTTGGCCAGAAATAGGGACTATGTTCCTAAGCGCTTTAATACATCATATTATGCCATTTATGCTTTCTTTCAAACAACCTTTCTACTTTCTTTTAATCTACCACCCTTTCTCACCTCTTTTGTTTTTCAATTTTGAACCTAAATAACTTTTTAGTTTTCATCATTTTTCTTTTCATAACACACCTCTATGATAGCAATTCTTTTTTATAATGAATTCAAGCACCAATCCATTCTAAGGCATCACACTCATCCAATTTACTCTTATTTTGTCACATTACTTTACAAGTTTAAATCACTTAGGAATTTGGATCAAATTATGGTCTTGAAAAAAATGGATTAGGCTTACATATGAGGTTGTCAAAGAAAATAGGCTAAAGGCTCAAAGGGGGTTATCTAGGATGATGTCCATGGGTAGATAAAATAAAGGTAAACAATCATAGGTTGCCAAGGAAATGCCTAAATCATCTCCTAAACTCACACTCTTTATTTTGCTTTACATACATACCGGGCAAGTTATAGCGTCAGCCACAAACATAGAATATACTATCATCTCACACACACAAGGCACATGGTTGGCTTTATTGGCAGCAGTATAGACTCTTGACCCAAGGTATGAAGGAATTAAACCACACAATTATCACACAGTGAGTCACACTTAGAGCCTAAACATCTCAATAGTAATGATTTTACCACAGACTCTTGTCATAATACCATGCTGCCTATCAGAACAATCTTATGCAAAGTTTGTAACAAAAAAAAATTTCCTAAAAAAAATTAAAACAAACAAACATAAATAAGCAAAACAAACATAAATAAGCAAATGCAAATAAATAAGGTTAGCATGCAAATACCAGCACCCCACACTTAGATGGGACACACTGTCCTCAGTGGAAAATAAATAAGAAGAACCTGGTTAGTCGGACTCCTCCTCTATGTCTTTGGTCATACCCCCTTCGTCGGAATCATCATCAGAGTCATCGCTATCAGAGTTCTCCTCCACGTCGGAGTCTGGCATTGGACGATCATCATCGGTTAGCACATCGTCATCAAGAGGTTCCTCAAAGTACAGACCTACTCCATACATTTGCCTTGCATGCTCATTCATTGGGTAGTCATAATCCAGCTGTTGGAGCTCTGCAGCAGTTGGAACACGACCTCCGCTCATCATGGTAAACCGAGTCATGCCATAAAGATGGCGAAAGAAACTCTCATCCCGAGCATGCCTTTCCGCAGTGGTAAGGTTGACGCCATGCGTGGTTTCAGCATCCTTAACCTTTGTGAGGTCAACCTTCTTTGGGTTGTGTGGAAGTTTATGATCATCCAGTTCCTCTTTGATTTCCTCCTTCCTCAAGATTGCGGTCAACAGATTGCCAAACCTGAAATGGGACCTCTTGTGTAGCCTGGCCTTTCGCATTGTAGATCGAATAATTGCCCCAATGTTGATAGGGACATTCGTCATCAATGAGTACACCAAGCACACTCTATCTCGTGTTATCTTCGTATACTGGGTCCCTGGAACCAGACAAGAGTTGACTATTCGCAGCCATATCCTAGCTTCCCTATTCAAAGGAGCATATGGGAAGGTGTTGTGCCGACCGGTGTCCTTGTGTCTACTCCATCTTGCCATGGATAGTGGTCTGCATAATGTGTGTCTAATAGCCCTGTATGGAGGTCTGTTATACAGCTCCTTGAATAGTGATGGGTCAATAGATGGCAAACCTAGAAAGGAGTTGAATAACTCCGCATTTAGTTGCAGAACTTGGCCCCGAATCTTTACTTCATTCCCTGTAATTTTCGGTGACCAGTTGGCGTAGAATTCTCGTGTTAAATCGAGATTGCACGCTCCCATATCTCAGAAGATGAAATCAAGATGTAACGCCATTATCTTGGCCAACATACGAGGTTCTTTCTTTGCTAGGCTCTCCTTGTTTATCAACTCCACATGAAAATATTTTTTTTCTTTATTGTTCCTATACCATTCCTTGCCTTCCTCCTCTAGGACCCATTTTATTCCAAACATACGGCGAGGTATTTGCAGTGAGGAGGATTCTCCTTGCTTTTTTCGTCCTCTTTTCTTGCCTTTTTGTGAAGTGGTTGCTTTTTCTTTTCCTTGTCTTGCTTTTGGTGCCATTGTACCTGAGATTAAAATAATAGTCATGTTAGCTTCATCTCGGTGGATACAATCAATAAACAAGCAGTAATGGCACCACCCCACACTTATTTTGTTGGTACAAACTAGTGAAGTGAAAGTTATCGATTATTCAGACTTCATCGATATACGTTTTAGGTGCTAGATTCCAACAATATAATCAGTGCAGTCATACTTCATGAAATCTTGGCAATACTTTCATATTTGATATATCTTTTGAGCAAGACTACTCCATATAGATTGAACCAAGTTTTAGGAATAATCACAATTTCGTATGTTTGTAGTCAACCATGGTTTTCACCTTTATACACAAGTTATTCCAACATATAAGAGTTCTATTGACAAGATTATGCAATATTCTTGACCATGTCAATTCCGCAAAAGTATGACAGTGCATCAAAATTAAATACAAGTTGGAAACAAGTCAAGATCATTCTTACGTATTCTTTCCCTCACTTAGTTGTATCACAACAAATTAATCACATTCAACTAACCAATACTACTTCAAGATTTAACAATTCATAATAGGCGTAGTAGTGTAGTACTTACGGAATATAAATGAAGAACAAAGAAGTACTTACTTGGTTGATGACTTTGGATGATGTTCTTGCAAAGTAAAAGAGCAAAAGGAAAAATTTTTGAGAGGATTTGGAGAGGTAGGCGGCACTTATGCTAGGTTTGCAATGTATTTTTGGTCTAAGACTAAGTCTCTTATTTATAGGGAAAGCTTGGGTCGGGTTTTAACCCATTTAAAATCGGATTTCGAGACCAAAAGTGACCATAGGTGGCGCCTTTTGCTTTGCCTATGCTTGGCCTAGGCGGCGCCTTTTGTAAAGCCTAGTTGAGCATAGGCGGAGCCTATTCCATGGCATATGAGATTCAGAGACAAAAGGCTTTGGCATAGGCGGCGCCTATGCTATGGCACTCTTAGGCATAGGCGGCGCCTATGCTATGGCACTCTTAGGCATAGGCGGCGCCTATGCTATGGCACTCTAGAATCCGAGAGCTTATGCCATAGCATAGGCCTTGCCTTGTTCGTGGCCTAGTTTTACATAGGCCTTGCCTTGTTCGTTGCCTATATTTTCATAAGTGATGCCTCACCCATAGCCTTTTGCATCTTCATTCTTAACTTACCACCTTTAACATGCACAACTTCCAAATCACAATTTGAAGCCAAACTCCTCCTTTACTTCTCTTGTACCTACATTCACTCAAAAACAACAAAAATAATTAGGACGATGGGTTGCCTCCCATCTAGTGCCTTTGTTTTGGTCGTGTCTCGACTCTTATTTTTGGATTTTTATATATCAAAAGTAAACACTTAGTAGAACAAAAGAAAAAAAATGAAAAACGATGGGTTGCTTCCCATCTAGCGCTTGATTTATTGTCGCGGCACGACATAGTTACCTCGAGTACTTAGACTTCGTCGAGATAAATAGTGGCCATATAGTTTATCGAGTCAAGATGACCGATATAGGGTTTTACTAGTCGGCCATTCACCTTGAAGACAACACCATTACTGTCTTCTAGCTCAACTACTCCAGACGAGTAGACTTGGCTAATCTTGTATGGACCAGACCATTTGGACCTTAGCTTACCTGGGAATAGCTTCAGTCAGGAATTGAAAAGAAGTACCATGTCGCCATTTTGGAAGTTTCGTTGAACAATCCGCTGATCATGATACTTTTTCATCCACTCCTTGTAGAGGTCTGATCTTTCATAGGCATGTAGACGGAATTCATCCATCTCATTCAGCTGCTCCAATCTCATATTCATGGCATCTTCCCAATTCAGATTTAGTTACTTTAGCGCCCACATTGCTTTATACTCGAGTTCGATGGGTAAGTGACAAGCCTTCCATAAACTAGTTTGTAAGGGGACATGCCAATTGGCGTTTTGAATGCAGTCCTATAAGCCCATAGCGCATCGTCCAACTTCCGAGACCAATCTTTCCTATTAGCATTTACAGTCTTAGCAAGGATTTGCATGATCTCTCGATTTGAAACCTCGACCTGTCCACTAGTTTGTGGGTGATAAGGTGTGGCTACCTTATGTTGCTTGACACCATATTTTGCCAACACAGATTTGAATAGCTTGTTGCAAAAGTGAGATCCTCCATCGCTTATGATAGTCCGTGGTATTCCAAAGCGAGAGAAGATATTTCTCTTCAAGAATGCTACAACACGCTTTCCCTCATTGGCGGCTAACGCTACTGCTTCGACCCATTTTGAAACATAATCTACAGCAACTAGGATGTATTTCATTCCAAACGAATTTACAAATGGACCTATGAAATCAATACCCCATACATCAAAGAGCTCGATTTCAAGAATTTTTGACATGGGCATTTCATGATGCTTTGAAATTGTGCCTTGTCTCTGGCATTGGTCACATCTTCTCACAAAGTCGTAGGCGTCTTTAAATATCGAGGGCCAATAATATCCACTTTGCAATACCTTCCTTGCTGTTCGATTACCTGCGTGATGTGCCCCAACTTGGGAAGTGTGACATGCTTCTAATATATTAGGCACCTCTACATGGGATATGTATCGCCTGATAAAACCATCCACGCATCGTCGAAACAAATATGGATCATCCCAAAAGTAATGTTTTACATCATGCATGAACTTCCACTTTTGATGAAAAGATAGATTTGCAGGTATCACATTACTCACCAGAAAATTTGCAAAGTCTGCATACCATGGTAACTCTTCCATTATTATGGCTAAGACCTCTTCGTCAGGGAATGTATTATCAATCTCGAGATCAGGCTGTGCTATATGCTCGTTCTCGAGTCTAGATAGATGATCAGCCACTTGGTTCTCGCAACCTCTTCTATCTTTTACCTCGAAATCAAATTCTTGCAGCAACAATACCCATCGAATTAGCCTTGGTTTGGCATCTTTCTTTGTCATTAAATATCTCAGGGCTGTGTGGTCTATGTGAACTACCACTTTGGTTCCCAAAAAATAAGCACGGAACTTCTCAAAAGCATAAAAAACCGCTAGCAGCTCTTGTTCTGTGATAGTATAATTCTTTTGGACTTCATTTAGGACCTTGCTTGCATAGTAGATTGGATGGAATAACTTCTTCCTTCTCTGGACAAGTACAGCACCCAAAGCTACCCCGCTAGCGTCACACATGACTTCAAACGGTAGAGACCAATCTGGTGCTACCATGATAGGAGCTTCAATTAGCTTCCCTTTGAGGCAATCGAATTCCTTCAAACAATCTTCATTGAAGTCAAACTTTGCATCTTTCTCCAAAAGTTTGCATAATGGACTAGCGATTTTGGAGAAGTCTTTGATGAACCGCCGATAGAAACCTGCGTGCCCGAGGAAACTACGAACTCCCTTCACGGAAATTGGAGGTGGTAGCTTCTCGATAACTTCAATTTTAGCTCGATCAACCTCAATTCCTCTTTTGGAGATTTTATGCCCAAGAACAATACCTTCTTTAACCATAAAGTGGCACTTCTCCCAGTTCAGCACTAGGTTGAATTCAACACATCTTTGCAACGCCATACTGAGGTTTGCCAAGCAAGATTCAAACGACTCACCCACAACTAAAAAATCTTCCATGAATACTTCCAATGTATCTTCAACCATATCAGAAAAAATGAACATCATACAACGCTGAAAGGTGGCTGGTGCGTTACATAGTCCGAATGGCATACGTTTGAAGGCAAACGTACCATATGGGCATGTGAACGTTGTTTTCTCTTGGTCTTCGGGAGCAATACAAATTTGATTATAGCCGGAATAACCATATAAGGAGCAAAACCATCCTTTCCCTGCTAATCGATCAAGCATTTGGTCCATAAATGGCATTGGAAAGTGATCTTTAAGCATCCACGAATTCAGCTTTCGGTAATCCATGTATACTCTCCATCCTGTAATGGGTCTGAGTGGAATAAGCTCATTCTTTTCATTCGCAACTACCGTCATGCCTCATTTCTTGGGAACACATTGTACCGGGCTTAACCATTTACTGTCAGAGATAGGATACACAACCCCTGCATCTAACCACTTAATAATTTCTTTCTTCACTACTTCTTGCATAGGTGGATTGATACGCCTTTGATGCTCAATAGTTGGTGTGCAATTTTCTTCAAGCTGAATCTTGTGTGTACAAATCCTAGGTGAAATACCAATAATGTCAGCGATGGTCCAACCAATGGCTCTTATATACTTCCGTAGAATAGTGATGAGAGTTGCAACTTGCTGCTCACCCAAGTCTGCCGCCACAATGACTGGGAGTGTATTTTCACTTCCTAAGAATGCGTACTTTAAATGACTAGGCAGCTCCTTCAATTCTAACGTGGGTGGCTCTTCAATAGATGGTTTAGCTGGTGGTGTAGGTCGGTTTTTAAGATCAAGGTCCAGCTTCTTAGGAGCATGAGGATACGACCCTAACCCTGTTAGAGCACCAATAGTTTCTTCATAATTTTCAGCTTCCTTACGCTCAACATTCATAAGTACAACCGCCAATGGGTCATCAATAAGCTGCTTCTCTTCAAGTAATTCATTCACATCAGCGAAATAAACATCAGCTACTGAGAATACGTTCAGATCCTTGGGTTGCTTCGTTGATTTACACACATCAAAGCGAACTACTTCGTCATTTATTCAGAATAAAAGCTCATTAGCTCTCAAGTCGATAAGCTCACTTCCTGTTGCAAGGAAAGGGCTCTCCAAGATTATGGGAACTTCTGAGTCTGCCTTACAATCCAAAATAACAAAGTCTGCCGGAAAGATGAATGAAGAAACCTTCACCAATACATCACATAAAATACCAACAGGTTATTTTACCGACCTATCTGCCATTACGAGCCTCATATTGGTTGGAGTAGGATCACCCAACCCCAACTTTTTGTAAATAGATAATGGCATCAAATTGATGCTGGCTCCTAAATCACATAATGCCTTGGCAAAATTCAAAGATCCAACGGTGCAAGGAATAGTGAATGCACCGGGGTCAGCCTTCTTCTGAACTAGTGATCGGGTAGCAATTGTACTGCAATAATGAACAGTGTTTGTCAACTCATAGCTTGCTGCTCGCTTCTTTGTCAACAGATCCTTCATAAATTTTGCATACCCTGGCATTTGTTCTAGTGACTCTACCAACGGAACATTAATGGTAAACTGTTTCAACATTGCCATGAATTTATTGAACTTGGTATCATCAGCTTTCTTCTTCAATCTTTGAGGAAAAGGTGCTGGTGGAAGCGGAATTGTTTTCTCCACGGATTTCTTCTCCTCTTGCTTCCAAATTTCGGTCTTTTCAGGCTGTAAACTGATAGGGGGGATGTCTTGGTCAGCTTCTATGGCGTCCTTATCTCCATTATTTTCGGCCACTTGCTTGCTTTGGGATGAATTTTCCAGCACCTTACCACTTCTGGTGGTAATGGCCATGCATGATCCATCGTTTCTTGGATTTTGTATAGTGTCGCTAGGTAACGTGCCAGCCTTTCTTTGATTGAGTGCTGCTGAAAGTTGGCTGAATTGCTGCTCTATTTGTTTTATTAAAGTGGAATGTGAGTCAACCAATTGCTTCATTGAGGATAAATCATTTATTACCTCAGTTACTCCCGCGCTGGTTGCCTCTACTCCTTTCAACAGTTTAGCCATTATGTCTTCCATATTTGCAGAACTAGATGTAGTGGCATCACGTCTCCCTGGGGGAACATACAAACCACCCTTGTCATTCTTGTTCTTCCAACTACCTTGGTCCTTGTTTCCAGATTTATCATAATAGTTCCGACCTTGGTTTCCTTGGGTATTGCCTCGGAAACCCCCCTGATTGTTCAAGTAGTTGTCTTCTTATTCAGAATCAGATTCCTTTCTTCCTTTTGACGCAACAGTTTTGACTTTTTTGGTTTTCCCTGATAATAGATGCTTTGTAAGAAGATCCACTTGTATTTTCATGTGCGCCATATCTTGATCACGATTTCTTCTCTTCTCCTTTGTTCTGCAGTCATGCCTATAGCAAAAGTGGGACTTTCTACCTCAGAATCTCTGGTATGCCACGCCCTACTTTGCTTCGTCATCCGGTCTAACATATCACTTGCCTGAACAAAGGTGAGGTCCATAAATGATCCTCCAGATGCATTATCCACCACAGGTTTAGTTACTGAATTCAAGGATCTATATAGTATCTCCATCAAATAAACATTGGTCATATGATGGTTTGGGCACCTCATAAGCTTCGTCTTGAACCTCTCCCATGTTTCGTGAAGAGCTTCGGTTGGAAGCTGCCGAAAGTTGCTGATTTCATCTCTAAATTGTGCTCTCTTGGATGGTGGAAAGAATCTTTTTAGGAAAGCGTCTTTCAACTGCCTCCAATTAGTGATAGAATCAGGAGTCAGCCCGTTCAACCATAGAGTTGTCTCCCCAGATAGAGACAATGGAAATAGGCGCAACCGAATTGCATTCTGTCCAACGCCAGGATTGTCGAATGACTTGCATGTAGAAATAAAGTTGATTAGATGCATATTCGGATCATCGCCTGCTAGTCCACCGAATAATCCCTTGAGTTGCAATAACTGAATCATGGTGCTTGTGATGTTGAACTTGGCTCCGGGTGCCAATGGCGGAGGAATAATGGCTCCAGTGGCTCCGGCTCCATCAAGATCATCATCATCATCGTCGAATGCTGGTTGCATGGGTCGGCGTTTATGCCTAAACCTAGCTTGACGATTTCTTCTGTTAGCAGGTGTTGCTATCTCTGCATCACACCTTGGGTTTAGTAACTCATCATCACCTAGATCCTCATCGTCAGGATTTGTTGCTCGCCTAGGATTATCAATATTCTGTTGATGTACTTGAGCGGCGGCCAGAGCAGCTAGTCTAGCCTGTTCCTGTTGAGCAGCCCTTCTTTCAATTTCCTGTTGAGCCTCCATTCTGCCAATACGATGTGGTTCGGGATTGAAAGGTAATAATGGTTGACCAGAACTTTGAGTATGGGGCATGCACTGGATAAAAACCTGCAGAAAACAAAAACAACAACTAAAAGTAAAGTACGAGAATCTTTGACCAAAGGGTCTAGTAATTATCACAAACTTAGTTGACAACCGTATTCCCCGGCAACGGCACCAAAATTTGATAATGCTCAAACTACAGCTCTCATAAGAGTGTAAGCGGTCGTTGTCAAATATAGAACCCAACTGGTTTGGGTGTCGAATCCTACAGAGAATACTTGGTCACTAAGTAAGCAAAGATTATTAGACTTTTGGTGAAAGTTTCGTAAAAAGGGGGGATTGTATTGTGCAATAATGTAACAAAGTGAAAAATGGAAAATAGCAAAGTAAAAAGAAAGAATGTTTAGTAAGATGTTTAACCAATGAGAATTGAGAGTTGGGGTTATGTCCACCTTATGAGTTATATGTCTCTATTGGCTATGAGTTATGCGGAATTCAAACATGCATGTGCTTATAGAGAATTGTATTCTATAGTAAATCCAGGCGTCTTTCGACCATCAAGGATTATTTCACTTTAACTCTTTCGAGCTTAAAGCGTATCTAGTGGTACAAATTCTCCAAGAGGTTAATCCAGTTACGGCACTAACTTTTTAACAGGGGTTGGTGCCCTATTACCTTGACATTATCTCTTTTTCAGACATATAACTTTTCTTTCGAATAAGTTAATGCTATACTGGCGTATTCTATGCGTTTGCAACCACAAGAATTTGCATTAAGATGAAAAGAATAATGATATAAGCAGCATACGTGTCGCGAATTCACAAACTCATAGCAATAGATAGTATCTCATACGACTTCCATAACCCCAACAGAGAAGTTTTTAGCTACTCATGAGTGCGATGGAAATCACAATAGACACTATCATTATACCACAATAAAGATCTCACGTGTAGTATGGTGTGGTATGGCTTTAGGCGTGAATTCCTTTTAGAATAGTTTTTCTCTCGTTGTGGAAATTAAGAATTGAATAGATGAAGAGAATAAGAATTGAAAGTGTTGAAAAGATTAAAATTGTTCGGATAGTAGAGGAATGAATTAGAAGTAGAATGAATATCTAAAATCTCTAGCAAAATAGGGTATTTATAACACCCATATCCTATTCCTACCAAGCTACTGCATTACTTAACCCAATCCTACTGGGTTACTGCATCATATTCTCCTAATCCTAATAAGTTACTGCTAGTCCCCAAAGTCTTTAGAATTGTTGTTTTTGCCTGGGACAGATTTTCCATGCGTCACTTTTGGTCCTTGGCGTCCAAGCTTTCCCTTTCTTCTTTCGTGAAGCTTTCTTTGGCGTCAAGTTATCCATAAAATGCTAAAATCTGCATCATTTATACCTGAAAACTTGCTAATCACATTTGTTAGCTCACTTACAGGAAAAACGACTAAAAGTGCATGAGTTATATATTTTGTCCTCAAAACTTAGGTAAATATGGGTAAATTAAAGCACTTTAGGCGTGTAAATTCGCCTATCATCAAGCATTCCTGAACCCCAGGCACACCCCTGAAATCATGGGCTATAGCACATCGATTTAGACCGTAAATGCCTCGTTCGCGCCGTTTCGCCTGTTTGTCTACCTAAATGGCCATGAAAAATTAAACGGACCACACTGGGACCCCTGAATCGTAGGTTATAGCACACCGATTTGGCCTACAGCATGCCAGGACCCCGTGCCCACCCTCAAAATCATGGGTCATATCACACCGATTTAGCTAAAGAATGCCTCGTTCGCACCGTTTCGCCTGGTTGACCACCCAAATAGCCACGAAAAAATAAATAGACAACACTGGGATGATCCCCATCCTCCCTGCCACACTCCAGTCGATTTTTTAGCCACAGTAAACCTGTACCCCAATCACCCCCTCAAAATTATGGGCTATATCACACCAATTAGGCCCGAAAATGCCCCATGCAAGATGTTTTGCCCATTTATCCACCAAAATGGCCACAAAAATTAAAAGGACCACAGTGGGATGATCCCCAACCCTCCTGGCACGGGTCGGCCAATTTTTAGCCCACAGCATGCCTGGACCCTAGGCCCACCCCCAAAACCGTGGGCTATAGCTCACTAATTTGGCTCAAAAATGCCCCATTCGCACCGTTTCGCTCGTTTGTCCACCGAAATGGCCACGAAAAATTAAACGGACCACACTGAGACGATCCCCGACCTCCCTGACATACCCTATCTAATATTTGGACCACAGCACCCACGAATCCTAGGCCCACACCCATAATTATTGGCTATAGAACACCAATTTGACCCGAATATGCCCCGTTCGCACTATTTCACCTGTTTGTCCAACTAAATGGCCACAAAATATTAAACAAACCACAGTAGAGTGATCCCCAACATTCTTGGAACTTCCCGATCGATTTTCATCCCAAAAACTCCTAGACCCCAGGCCCACCCCCGAAACCGTGAGCTACAGTACTCTAATTTTGCTCAAAAATGCATCTTTTATGCCGTTTTGCCTGTTTGTCCACCTAAATGTCTACGAAAAATTAAACGGACCATATTAGGATGATCTTCAACCTCCCTTACACGTCTAGGTTGATTTTTATCCAACAGTACGCTCGGACTCTGGGCCCACCCCCGAAACCGTAGGCTATAGCACATCGATTTATCTTGAAAATGTATCATTAATGCCGTTTTGTCCATTTCTCCACCCAAATGGCCACAAAAAATTCAACGGACACCACTGGGATAATCTCCAACCTCCCTGGCATGCCTTGGTTAATTTTTAACACACAGCACGCCTGGACCCTGGGCGCAGCCCCAAAACCATGGGCTATAGCTCACCGATTTAGCTCAAAAATGCCCCGTTCGCACCATTTTGCCTGTGTGTCGACCTTCTTGGCACACCCCGATTGATTATCACGCCATAGCACGCTAAGCCCCTGAGCCCAACCCCAAAACCATGGGCTATAGCACACTACTTTAGCTTGAAAATGTCCCGTTCGCGCCGTTTTGCCCGTTTGTCCACACAAATTTCTACGAAAAATTAAACAGACCATATTGGGATGATCTCCAACCTCCCTTGCATGCCCCAGTCGATTTTCAGCTAACAGCACACCCGGACCCCAAGCCTAACTCTGAAACCTTAGGTTATAGCACATCAATTAGGCTAAAAAATGTCCTATTCGCACCGTTTTGCCCATTTCTTAACCCAACCTCCCTAGCATATCCCGTTCGAATTTAGACCCACAGCATACCCAAACCTTGGACCAACCTCCTAAATTGTGGGCTATACCACACTAATTTATCCTAAAAATGCCTCGTTCGCGCTATTTCACCCGTTTGTCCACCCAAATGGTGACAAAAAATTAAACGAACCACCCTGGGATGATCCCCACTTTCTCGGAATGCCCCTGTCAATTATTACCCTAAGGAACGCTCATAACCCTAGCCCATCCACAAAATCGTGGGCTATAGCACATCGATTTGGCCCAAAAATTCCCTGTTTGCGCCGTTTCGCCCATTTGAGAACCCAAATGACCAAAAAAATTAAACGGACCATACTGGGATGATCCCCAACCTCCCTGGCACACCTCGGTCGATTTATAGGCCACAGCACGCCTGAACTAAGAGCCCACCCCCAAAACCGTGAGCCATAGCACACCTATTTATCCTAAAAATGCCCCGTACAAGCCGTTTTGCCCGTTTGTCCACTCAAATGGCCACCAAAAATTAAACGGACCACTATGGGATGATCCCCAACCTCCCTGGCATGCCCCGATCAATTTTCGGCTCACAGCACACTCAAACCTCGGGCCCACCACCTAAATTGTGGGCTATAGCACATCAATTTGACTCAAAAATGCTCCGTTTGCACCGTTTTGCCCATTTGTCCCCTGAAATGGCCACAAAAATTTAAAAGGACCACATTGGGATGATTCCCAAACTCCCTTGAATGCCCCGATTGATTTTTTGCCTATAGTACGCACAGACCCCGAGCCCACCCACAAAACCGTGGGATATAGCACACCGATTTGGCCCGAAAATGCCCTGATCGTGATGTTTCGCCCTTTTGTCGACCCAAATGGCCACAAAAAATTAAAAGAACCACACTGGGACTATCCCCAACCTCCCTGGCATGCCTCAGTCAATTTTTGACCCAAAGCATGCCCAGATCCTAGGCCCACCCCTTAAACCGTCGGCTATAGCACACCGATTTGGCCTAAAAATGCCCCGTTCGCATTGTTTCGCACGTTTGTCCACCCAAATGGCCACAAAAAATTAAATGGATCACACTGCGACAACCCTAATCCTCCCTGGCATGCCCCATTCAATTTTCAGCCCACAGCATGCCCGAACCCTGGCCCCACCCTCATAACCGTGGGCTATAGCACACCGATTTGATCCAAAAATGCCTCGTGCATGCTGTTTTGCCTGTTTGTCCACCTAAATCGCCACAAAATATTAAAAAGACCATACAAGGATGATCCCCAACCTTCTTGGCACACCCCAATTGATTATCACGCCATATAACGCTAAGACCCTGAGCCCAACCCCAAAACCATGGGCTATAGCACACTAATTTAGCTTGAAAATGTCCCGTTCGCGCCGTTTTGCCCGTTTGTCCACCCAAATTGCTACGAAAAATTAAACAGACCATATTGGGATGATCTCCAACCTCCCTTGCACGCCCCAGTCGATTTTCAGCTAATAGCACACCCGGACCCGGGCCCAACTCTGAAACCTTAGGTTATAGAACATCAATTAGGCTAAAAAATGTCACATTCGCACTGTTTTGACCATTTCTCAAACCAACCTCCCTGGCAAATCCCGTTCGAATTTAGACCCACAGCACACCCAAACCTTGGACCCACCTCCTAAATTGTGGGCTATAGCACACCAATTTATCCCAAAAATGCCTTGTTCGCGCCATTTCACCCGTTTGTTCACCCAAATGGCGACAAAAAATTAAACTAACCACCCTGGGATGATCCCCACTTTCCCAGAATGCGCCGGTCAATTATTTCCCTAAGGAACGCTCATACCCCTAGCCCACCCACAAAATCGTGGGCTATAGCACATCGATTTGGCCAAAAAATTCCCTGTTTGTGCCGTTTCGCCCATTTGCGAACCCAAATGACCAAAAAAATTAAACGGACCATACTGGGATGATCCCCAACCTCCCTGCCATGCCTCGATCAATTTTTGGCTCACATCATGCTCAAACCTCGGGCCCACCACCTAAACTGTGGGCTATAGCACATCAATTTGGCTCGAAAATGCTCCGTTTTCACCGTTTTACCCGTTTGTCCCCTGAAATGGCCACAAAAATTTAAAAGGACTACACTGGGATGATTCCCAACCTCCCTGCCATGCCCCGATTGATTTTGGCCTACAGTACGCACATAATCCGAGCCCACCCACAAAACCGTGGGATATAGCACATCGATTTGGCCCGAAAATGCCCCGATCGTGATGTTTCGCCCTTTTGTCGACCCAAATGGCCACAAAAAAATAAAAGAACCACACTGGGACTATCCCCAACCTCCTTGGAATGCCCCAGTCAATTTTTGACCCAAAGAATGCCCAGATCCTAGGCCCACCCCTTAAACCGTCGGCTATAGCACACCGATTTTGCCTGAAAATGCCCCGTTCGCATTGTTTCGCCCGTTTGTCCAACCAAATGTCCACGAAAAGTTAAACGAATCACACTGAGACAACCCTAATCCTCCCTGGCATTCCCTATTTAGATTTCATCCACAGCATACCCGGATCCCAGGCCTACCCTAAAACCGTGGGATATAGCACACCGATTTTTCCATCCAAATGGCCCCGAAAAATTAAATAGACCATACTGGGACGTTCCTCAACCACCTGGCATGCCCCGGTAAATTTTTGGCCCATAGAACGCCCGAACCTTGTGCCCAATCCCAAAATCGTGGGCTATAGCACATCGATTTAGCCGAAAAATGCCCCGTTCACGCCGTTTCGCCTATTTTTCAACACAAATAGCCACAAAAAATTAAACGGACCACACTGGGATATTCCACAACCTCCCTGGCATACGCCGGTTGAGTTTTGGCCCACATCACGCCCGGACCTCAGGCCCACCCGTAAAATCGTGGGCTATAGCACACCAATTCGACACAAAAATGCCCCGTTCATGCCGTTTTGGTCGTTTATTAACCCAAATAGCCATGAAAAATTAAAAAAACAATACTGGGATTATCCCCAACCTCCTTGGCATGCCCCGATCGATTTTCGGCCCACAGCACACTCGTACCCCGGGTCCATCGCCAAAATTGTAGGTTCTAGCACATTGAATTGACCCAAAAATGCCCCATTCGCGCTGTTTTGCCCATTTGTCCACCCAAATGGAAACAAAAAATTAAACGGACCACACTGGGACCATTCCCATTTTTCCTGGCATGCCCCGGTCGATTATTGCCCCATAGCACACTTGGACCTCGGCCCACCACCAAAACCATGGGCTGTAACACACCTATTTCGCCCAAAAATGCGCTATTCGAGCCATTTTGCACGTTTGTCCACACAAATGGCCACGAATAATTAAACAAACCACATTGAGATAATACCCAACCTGCCTTGCATGCCCCGGTCAATTTTCGGCAAACATTACGCCCGAACCTCGGTCCCATCCCTGAAACCATAAGCTATAGCACACCGATTTGGACCGAAAATGCCTCGTTTGCGCCATTTCAACCCGTTTGTTACCCAAATGGCCATAAAAAATTAAATGGACCACACAGGGACGATTCCAACCTCACTGGAATGCCTTGATCGATATTCGGCCTACAACATACCCGGACCCCAGCCCACGCCTGTTTGTCCACCCAAATGGCACAGAAAATTAAACGGACCACACTTGGATGATCCCCAACCTACCTGACATGCCACAGTCAATTTTCATCCCACATCACGCCCGGACCCCGGGGCCACCCTCAAAGTCGTGGGCTATAGAACATCGATTTGGCCAAAAAATGCCCCGTACGAGCCGTTTCGTCCATTTGTCCACCCAAATGTCCACGAAAAATTAAACGAACAACATTAGGATGGTTACCAACCCCCTGGTATGCCTAGATCAATTTTTACCCAACAGCACGCTCGGAACCCAAACCCACCCACGAAATCATGGGTCATAGGACACCATTTTAGCTCGAAAATGCCCCGTATGCATTGTTTCGCCTGGTTGACCACCCAAATAGCCAAGAAAACTTAAAAAGATAAAATTGGTACGATCCCCAACCTCCCTGGCATGCTCCGCTGAATTTTTCTGCCATAGGACGCCCAAACCTTGGGTCCACCCCCAAAACTGTGGGCTATAACACACCAATTTGGCCCGAAAAATGCCCAATTAGCACCATTTTGCCCATTTGTCCACCCAAATGGCCATGAAAAATTAAACAGACCAATTGGGACAATCCAAAACCTCCCCGGCATGCCTCAATAAACTTTTGGCCCACAACACGCCAGAACCCTGGGCCCACCACCGAAACCGTGGGCTATAGCTCACCGATTTAGCTCGAAAATGCCCCGTTGGCACCGTTTCGCCCGTTCGTCAATGCAAATAGCCCCAAAAAATTAAACGAACCATACTGGGATGATCCCAACCTCCCTGGCATACCCTGGTCGATTTTTGGCCCACAACATGCACGAACCCTAGGCCCACCCCCATAACCGTTGGCTATAGCACACTGATTTGACATGAAAATGCCCCGTTCATGCCATTTCTCTTGTTTGTCCACCTAAATGGCAACAAAATGTTAAAGAAAACCACTATGGGATGATCCCCAACCTCCCTGGCATTCCTCGGTTGATTTTCAGCCCTTAGAACGCCCAAACCCCGAGCCCACCCCCAAAACCATGGGCTATAAAACACAAATTTCACCCGAAAAAGCCTCGTTTACGTTGTTTTATCCATTTGTCTACCCAAATAGCCACAAAAAATTAAACAGACCACATTAGAATGATCTCCAACCTCCTTTTCACGCCCTGGTTGATATTCAGCCAACAACATGCTCGAACCCCAGGCCAACCCCTGAAACCGTGCGCTATAGCACATCGATTGAGCTTGAAATTACACCATTCGCGCTGTTTCGCCAATTTGTCCAGCCAAATCTTCATGAAAAATTAAACGAACCACACTGGGATAATTCCCAAGCTCCCTGTCCTATCTCGGTCGATTTTAGGCCCACAAAACTCCCAAACCTCGGGCCCACCAACAAACCCTTGGGCTATAGCACACCGATTTAACCTAAAAATGCCCCGTTCGCACCATTTCGCCCGTTTGTCCTCCCAAATAGCCATAAAAAATTAAATGGACCACACTGGGATGATCCCCAACCCTCTGGAATACCCCGATCAATTTTTCGACCACAGCACGCTCGGACCCCTGGCCCACCCCCAAAATTGTGGGTTATAGCACATCGATTTGGCCTGAAAATGCCCCGTTCGCGCCGTTTCGCTTATTTGTGCACCCAAATGGCCACAAAAAATTAAACGGACCACACTGGGACAATCTTCAATCTCCCTAGCACACCCCAGTTGATTTTTTGCCCACAGCACGGTTAAACCCCAGGTCAACCCCCAGAACTGTGGGCTATAGCACACCAAGTTAGCTCAAAAATGCCCCATTTTGCTCGTTGATCCACCCAAATGGCCACAAAAAATTAAATAGACCACACTGGGATGATCCCCAACTTCCCTTGCACGCCCCAATCGATTTTCATCCTACAGTACGCTCGAACCCCGAGCCCACCCACGAAATCGTTTGCTGCAGCACACTGATTTAGCTCAAAAATGCCCTGATCACGCTGTTTTTCCCGTTTGTCGACCCAAATGGCCACAAAAAATTAAACTAACCATACTGGACTATCCCCCAAAATTCTGGGCTATAGCACATCGATTTGACCTGAAAATGCCCCGTTTGCGCCGTTTCGCTTATTTGTGCACCCAAATGGCCACGAAAAATAACACGGACCACACTGGGACAATCTTCAACCTCCCTAGCACGCCCCAGTTTATTTTCGGCCCACAGCATGATTAAACCCCGGGTCAAACCCCAGAACTATGGGCTATAGCACACCAAGTTGGCTCGAAAATGGCCAATTTTGCTCGTTGATCCACCCAAATAGCCACAAAAAATTAAATGGACCACACTGGGATGATCCCCAACTTTCCTTGCACACCCCGATCGATTTTCGTCCTACAGTACACTCGAACCTCGAGCCCACCCACAAAATCGTTTGCTACAGCACACTGATTTAGCTCGAAAATGCCCTGATCACGCTGTTTTGCCCGTTTGTCGACCCAAATGGCCACAAAAAATTAAACTAACCATATTGGACTATCCCCAACCTCTCTGGCATACCTCGATCGATTTTTTTCCCACAGCATGCCTAGTCTCCTGGCCCACCTCTGAAATTATCGACTATAGCACACCGATTTGACCCAAAAATGCCCCGTACGTGCTGTTTCGTCCGTTTGTCCACCCAAATGGCCTTGAAAGATTCAAAGGACCATACTGGAACGTTTCCCAAGCGCCCTGGCAAGTCCCGGTCAATTTTCGGCCTACAGTAGGCCTGGACCCCGGGTTTACCCCAAAATCGTGGGCTATAGCACACATATTTGGCCTTAAAATGCCCCATTTGCATTGTTTTGCCCATTTGTCCGCCCAAATGGCCATGAAAAATTAAACAGACAACACTGAGATGATCCCCAACCTCCTGGCATGCCCTGGTCAATTTTGACCCACAGCACACTCGGACCCTAGGCCCACCCCAAAATCGTAGGCTATATAGCACACCGATTTTGCATAAAAACACCATGTTTGAGCTGTTTTGCTCGTTTGTCTGCCCAAATGGCCACGCAAAATTAAACAAAAACACTGGGAGTATTCCTAACCTCCTCGGCATACCCCGATTAATTTTTGGCCCACAGCATGCCCGAACCCCGAGCCCACCCCCGAAACTGTGAGCTATAGCACATTGATTTGGCCCAAAAATGCCCTATTTGCACCATTTCGCCTGTTTGTCCACCCAAATGGCAACAAAAAATTAAAGGAACCACACTGGGATGATCCCAAACTCCCTGGCATGCCCCGATTAATTTTTAGCTCACAGCACGCTTGGAACTCGGCCCACCCCCAAAACCGTGGGCTATAGCAAATCGATTTGCCCCGAAAATGCCCCCTTCTACCCGTTTTGCCCATTTGTCCACCCAAATGGCCACAAAAAATTAAACGAACCATACTGAGATGATCCCCAACCTCCTTTGTATGCCTCGATCGATTTTTAGCCCACAACATGCCCAGACCCCGAGCCCACCCCTAAAACCATCGGCTATAGCACATCGATTTATGCCAAAAATGCCTCGTTCATGTCGTTTAGCCCGTTTGTACACCCAAATAGACTCAAAAAGTTAAACGGACCACACTGGATGATCCCCAACCTCCCTGGCATACCCTGGTCGATTTTTGGCCCATAGCACGCCCGAACCCTAGGCTCACCCCCATAATCGTTGGCTATAGCATACCAATTTGACCCAAAAATGTCGCGTTCGTGCCATTTCTCTCGTTTCTCTACCTAAATGGCAACAAAATACTAAACAAAACCACACTGGGATTATACCCAACCACCCTGGCATGCCTCAATTGATTTTCATTCCATATAACACCCGAACGCCGAGCCCACCCCCAAAACCGTGGGCTATGAAACACTAATTTGGCCCAAAAAAGCCCTGTTTACGTCTTTTTGTCCATTTGTCCACCCAAATATCCACAAAAAATTTAACGGACCACATTGGGATGATCTCCAACCTCCCTTGCATGCCCTGGTTGATTTTCAGCCAACAACATGCTTGAATCCCAGGCCCATCCCTGAAACCGTGGGCTATAGCACATTGATTCGGCTTGAAAATACCCCATTCGCGTCGTTTCGCCTATTTGTCCAGCCAAATCTTTTTGAAAAATTAAACGGACCACACTGGGAAAATCCCCAAGCTCCCTGGCCCATCTCGTTCAATTTTAGGCCCACAGCACGCCCAAACCTTGGGCCCACCCACAAACCCTTGGGCTATATAGCACACCAATTTAACCCAAAAATGCCCCGTTCGCGCCATTTCGCCCGTTTGTCCAGCCAAATAGCCAAAAAAAATAAATAGACAACATTGGGATGATTCCCAACCCCGTGGAATGCCCCGGTCGATCTTTGGACCATTACACGCTCGGACCCCTGGCCCACCCCTAAAATTGTCGGCTATAGCATATCGATTTGGCCGGAAAATGCCTCGTTCGCGTCGTTTCGCTTATTTTTGCACCCAAATGGCCACGAAAAATTAAACAAACCACAGTGGGACAATCTTCAACCTCCCTGGCATGCCCCAGTTGATTTTTGGCCCACAGCATGCTTAAACCCTGGGCCAACCCCCAGAACTGTGGGATATAGCACACCAATTTGGCCTGAAAATGCCCCATTTCGCTCGTTGATCCACCCAAATGGCCACAAAAAATTAAATGGACCACACTGGGATGATCCCCAACTTTCCTTGCACACCCCGATCGATTTTCGTCCTACAGTACACTCGAACCCCGAGCCCACCCACAAAATCGTTTGCTACAGCACACTGATTTAGCTCGAAAATGCCCTGATCACGCTGTTTTGCCCGTTTGTCGACCCAAATGGCCACAAAAAATTAAACTAACCATATTGGACTATCCCCAACCTCTCTGGCATACCTCGATCGATTTTTTTCCCACAGCATGCCTAGTCTCCTGGCCCACCTCTGAAATTATCGACTATAGCACACCGATTTGACCCAAAAATGCCCCGTACGTGCTGTTTCGTCCGTTTGTCCACCCAAATGGCCTTGAAAGATTCAAAGGACCATACTGGAACGTTTCCCAAGCGCCCTGGCAAGTCCCGGTCAATTTTCGGCCTACAGTAGGCCTGGACCCCGGGTTTACCCCAAAATCGTGGGCTATAGCACACATATTTGGCCTAAAAATGCCCCATTTGCATTGTTTTGCCCATTTGTCCGCCCAAATGGCCATGAAAAATTAAACAGACAACACTGAGATGATCCCCAACCTCCTGGCATGCCCTGGTCAATTTTGACCCACAGCACACTCGGACCCTAGGCCCACCCCAAAACCGTAGGCTATATAGCACACCGATTTTGCATAAAAACACCATGTTTGAGCTGTTTTGCTCGTTTGTCTGCCCAAATGGCCACGCAAAATTAAACAAAAACACTGGGAGTATTCCTAACCTCCTCGGCATACCCCGATTAATTTTTAGCCCACAGCATGCCCGAACCCCGAGCCCACCCCCAAAACTGTGAGCTATAGCACATTGATTTGGCCCAAAAATGCCCTATTTGCACCATTTCGCCTGTTTGTCCACCCAAATGGCAACAAAAAATTAAAGGAACCACACTGGGATGATCCCAAACTCCCTGGCATGCCCCGATTAATTTTCAGCTCACAGCACGCTTGGAACTCGGCCCACCCCCAAAACCGTGGGCTATAGCAAATCAATTTGCCCCGAAAATGCCCCCTCCAACCCGTTTTGCCCATTTGTCCACCCAAATGGCCACAAAAAATTAAACGAACCATACTGAGATGATCCCCAACCTCTTTTGTATGCCCCGATCGATTTTTAGCCCACAACATGCCCAGACCCCGAGCCCACCCCTAAAACCATCGGCTATAGCACATCGATTTAGGCCAAAAATGCCTCGTTCATGCCGTTTAGCCCGTTTGTACACCCAAATAGACTCAAAAAGTTAAACGGACCACACTGGATGATCCCCAACCTCCCTGGCATACCCTGGTCGATTTTTGGCCCATAGCACGCCCGAACCCTAGGCTCACCCCCATAATCGTTGGCTATAGCATACCAATTTGACCCAAAAATGTCGCGTTCGTGCCATTTCTCTCGTTTCTCTACCTAAATGGCAACAAAATACTAAACAAAACCACACTGGGATTATACCCAACCACCCTGGCATGCCTCAATTGATTTTCATTCCATATAACACCCGAACGCCGAGCCCACCCCCAAAACCGTGGGCTATGAAACACTAATTTGGCCCAAAAAAGCCCTGTTTACGTCTTTTTGTCCATTTGTCCACCCAAATATCCACAAAAAATTTAACGGACCACATTGGGATGATCTCCAACCTCCCTTGCATGCCCTGGTTGATTTTCAGCCAACAACATGCTTGAATCCCAGGCCCATCCCTGAAACCGTGGGCTATAGCACATTGATTCGGCTTGAAAATACCCCATTCGCGTCGTTTCGCCTATTTGTCCAGCCAAATCTTTTTGAAAAATTAAACGGACCACACTGGGAAAATCCCCAAGCTCCCTGGCCCATCTCGTTCAATTTTAGGCCCACAGCACGCCCAAACCTTGGGCCCACCCACAAACCCTTGGGCTATATAGCACACCAATTTAACCCAAAAATGCCCCGTTCGCGCCATTTCGCCCGTTTGTCCAGCCAAATAGCCACAAAAAATAAATAGACCACATTGGGATGATTCCCAACCCCGTGGAATGCCCCGGTCGATCTTTGGACCATTACACGCTCGGACCCCTGGCCCACCCCCAAAATTGTCGGCTATAGCATATCGATTTGGCCGGAAAATGCCCCGTTCGCGTCGTTTGGCTTATTTTTGCACCCAAATGGCCACGAAAAATTAAACAAACCACAGTGGGACAATCTTCAACCTCCCTGGCATGCCCCAGTTGATTTTTGGCCCACAGCATGCTTAAACCCTGGGCCAACCCCCAGAACTGTGGGATATAGCACACCAATTTGGCCTGAAAATGCCCCATTTCGCTCGTTGATCCACCCAAATGGCCACAAAAAATTAAATGGACCACACTGGGATGATCTCCAACCTCCCTTGCATGCCCCGGTCGATTTTCGTCCTACAGTACACTCGAACCCCGAGCCCACCCACGAAATCATTTGCTACAGCACACTGATTTAGCTCGAAAATGCCCCGATCGCGCTATTTTGCCCATTTGTCGACCCAAATAGACACAACAAATTAAACTAACCATACTGGACTCTCCCCAACCTCTCTGACATACCTCGGTCGATTTGTTTCCCACAGCATGCCAAGTCCCCTGGCCCACCTCTGAAATTATTGGCTATAGCACACCGATTTGACCCAAAAAAGCCCCGTACGTGCTGTTTCGTCCGTTTGTCCACCCAAATGGCCTTGAAAGATTAAAAGGGACATACTGGAACGTTAACCAAGCTCCCTGGAATGTCCTG
Organism: Capsicum baccatum var. pendulum; assembly: GCA_030864225.1. Taxonomy (NCBI): domain Eukaryota; kingdom Viridiplantae; phylum Streptophyta; class Magnoliopsida; order Solanales; family Solanaceae; genus Capsicum; species Capsicum baccatum. The sequence goes on along the minus strand of CM061554.1, from coordinate 249,216,283 downwards.
GTCGATTTTCGTCCTATAGTAGGCCCGGACCTCGGGCCTACCCCAAAATCGTGGGTTATAGCACACAGATTTGGCCAAAAAATGCCCCATTTGCATCGTTTTGCCCGTTTATCCGCCCAAATGGCCATAAAAAATTAAAAAGACAACACTGGGATGATCCCCAATCACCTGGCATGCCCTGGTCAATTTTTGACCCACAGCACACTCGAACCTTGGGCCCACCCCAAAACCGTAGCCTATAGCACACCAATTTTGGACAAAAACACAACGTTCGCGCTGTTTTGCCCCTTTGTCTGCCCAAATGGCCATGCAAAATTAAACAAAAAATACTAGGTGGATCCCCAACCTCCCTGGCATACCCCGGTCGATTTTTGGCTCACAGCACGCCCGAACCCCGAGCCCACTCCCGAAACTGTGGGCTATAGCACATTGATTTGGCCCAAAAATTCCCCATTCGTACCGTTTCACCCATTTGTCCACCCAAATGACAATAAAAAAATTAACAGAACACACTGGGATGATCCCCAACCTCCCTGGCATGCCCCGGTCAATTTTCAGCCCACAACCCGCATGGAAGTCGACCCACCCCCAAAACCGTGGGCTATAGTAAACCGATTTACCCCGAAAATGCCCCGTTCTAGCCGTTTCACCAATTTGTCCACCCAAATGGGCACGAAATATTAAACGAACCACACTGAGATGATCCCCAACCTCCCTTGTATGCACCGATCGATTTTAAGCCCACAGCACACCCAGACCCCGGGCCCACCCCCAAAACCATGGGCTATAGCACACCGATTTGGGCTAAAAATGCCTCGTTCATACTATTTTGCCCGTTTGTACATCCAAATAGACTCAAAAAATTAAACGAACCACAGTGGAACGATCCCCAACCTCCCTGGCATGCCTCGGTCAATTTGTGGCCCACAGCATACCTGGACCCTGGTCCACCCAAATGGCACGAAAATGTAAACGGACAATATTTGGATCATCCTCAAACTCCCAGGCATGCCTCCATCATATTTTGGCGCACAGAACGCTGGGACCCAGGGCCACAACCAAAATTGTGGGCTATAACACACAAAATTGGCCCAAAATTAACCCGTACGAGCTGTTTCGCCCGTTAGTCCATCCAAATGGCTACAAAAAATTAAACGAAACACACTTAGATGATCCCCAACCTACCTAGCATGCCACAGTCAATTTTTAGCCCATAACACGTGCGGACACCGGGGCCACCCCCAAAACCCTAGGCTACAGAAAACTAATTTGACCCAAAAATGCTCCGTTCGTGCTGTTTCACCCGTTTGTCAACCCAAATGTCAATGAAAAATTAAATGGACCACACTAGGATGATCCCCAAATACCCTGGTACACCTCGATTAATTTTTGGCCTACAGCACGCCCGACCCCGAGCCCACCCCCAAAATTGTGGGTAATAGCACACCGATTTGGCTTGAAAATGCCCCTTTCGCACCGTTTTGCTTGGTTGACCAACCAAATAGCCACAAAAAAATTATTCAGACAACACTGGGATGATCTGTAACCTCCCTGGCATGATTCATTCAATTTTTGGGCCACAACACACACGAACATAGGGACCACCCCCAAAACCTTGGGCTATAGCACACCAATTTGGCCAGAAAATGCCCCATTAGTGCCTTTTTGCCCATTTGTCCGCCCAAATGGCCACAAAAAATTATACGGACCACACTGGGATGGTCGTCAATTTCTTTGAACTGCCTCGGTTGATTTTTGGCCCACAGCACACCCGGACCCTGGGTCCACCCCTAAACTACGGGTTATAGCTCACCGATTAGGCCCAAAAACCCCCCATTTGCACTGTTTTGCCCATTTGTCCACCCAAATAGTAACAAAAAATTAAACGGATCACAATGGGACGATCCCCAACCTCATTGGCATGCCACGATTGATTTTTGGCTCACAGAACGCCTGACTCCTGGGCTCTTCCCCTTAACTGTGGACTATAGTACACCTATTTGACTCAAAAAAATGCCCTGTTTGCGCCGTTTCACCTGTTTATCCACAAAAATAGCCAAAAAATATTAAACAAACCACACTGGGAAAATCCCCAACCTCCTTGGAATGCCTCGATCAATTTTTAGTCCTTAGCACGCCCGTACCCCGGGACCACCCCCAAAACCATGGGCTATAGCACACGAATTTGGCCCTAAAATGCCCCATTCACGCTGTTTTGCCCGTTTGTCCACCCAAATGGCCACAAAAAATTAAATGGACCATATTAGGATGACCACCAAACAACCCTTGCACGCCCCGATTAATTTTTAGCCAACAGCACGCTCGTACCCTGAGCCCACCCCCAAAACCGTAGGTTATAGCACATCGATTGGGCTCGAAAATGCCCCATTCATGCCGTTTTACCCATTTGTCCACACAAATGTCCATGAAAAATTAAACAGACAACACTGGGATGATCCCTAACATCCCTAGCATATCCCGGTCAATTTAGGCCCACGGCACGCCCGAACCTCGAGCCCACTCCTGAAACCGTGGGCTATAGCACACCAATTTGTCTCAAAAATGCCCCATTTATGCCATTTCACCCGTTTGTCCACCCAAATGGCCATAAAAAAATAAATAGATCACACTGGGATGATCCCTAACTTCCCTGGCATGCGTCGATTAATTTTAGGCCCACAGCACGCTTGGACCTCTGGCCAACCCCCAAAACCATGGGCTATAGCACATCAATTTGGCTCAAAAATGTCCTGTTCGCTCTGTTTGCCCATTTGTCCATCCCAATGGCCACCAAAAATTAAACGGACCATATTGGGATGATCCTCAACCTCTCTGCCATGCCCCAGTTGATTTTCGGCACAAAGTACACTCGTACCTCAAGCCCACCCCCAAAACCGTGGGCTATAGCACACTGATTTATCCAAAAAATTCCCCGTTCACACCGTTTTGCCCATTTGTCCATTCGAATGGCCACAAAAAATTAAATGGACCACACTAGGATGATCCCCAATCTCCTTGACATTCCTCGGTCGATTTTTGTCCTACATCACGCTCAGACCCCGAGCCCCCAACTAAAATTATGGGCTATAGCACACCGATTTAGCTCGAAAATGCCCCGTTTGAGCCGTTTTGCCCGTTTGTCCACTCAAATGGACACAAAAGATTAAACGACCAACACTAGGATGATCCCCAACCTCTATGCATGCCTCGGTTGAATTTTGGCCTAAAGAACGCTCGGACCCTAAGCCCACCCATGAAACCGTGGGCTATAGCACACCAATTTATCCCTAAAATTTCCCGATCGCACCGTTTTACCCATTTATCGACCCAAATGGCCACGAAAAATTAAATGGACCATACTGGGATGATCCCCAACTTCCCTAGCATATCTTGATCAATTTTAGGACCACAGTACGCCCGAACCTCAGGCCCACCCCCAAAATCGTAGGCTATAGCATACCGATTTATCACAAAAATGCCCAGTTTGCGCCATTTCGCCCATTTGTCCACCTAAATGGCCAAAAAAATTAAATGGATCACATTGGAATGATCCCTAACCTCCCTGTCATTCCCAGGTCAATTTTTGGATCACAGCACACTCAAAACCTTGGCCCATCCCCAAAACAGTTGGCAAAAGCACATCAATTTGGTCCGAAAATGCCCCGTTTATGCTATTTTGCCCATTTGTCCACCCAAATGGCAACAAAAAATTAAACTAACTACACTGGACTACCCACAACCTCCCTGGAATTCCCCGGTTGATTTTTGGTCTACAAAATGCCCAGACCCCCATCCCACCCCCGAAATCGTCGGCTATAGCACACTGTTTTAACCCAAAAATGCCCCGTACGTGCTGTTTCACCCGTTTGTCCACCCAAATGGACATTAAAGATGAGATGGAACATACTGGGGCATTCCCCAAGCTCCTTGGAAAGTCCTGGTCGATTTCGGTCCACATCACGCCTGGACCCTAGGCCTACCCCAAAATCGTGGGCTATAGCACACAGATTTGGCCTAAAAATGGCCTGTTTGCGTCGTTTTGCCCGTTTGTCTTCCCAAATGGCTATGAAAAATTAAATAGACCACACTGGGATGATCCCCAACCTCCTGTCATGCCCTGGTCAATTTTTGGCCCACAGCACGCTCGGACCCTGGACCCACCCCCAAAACTGTGAGCTATAGCACACCGATTTGGCATAAAAATGCCACGTTCGAACTATTTTGCCCATTTTGTTTTCCTGAATGGCCACGCAAAATTAAACAAACAACACTGGGAGTATCCCTGATCTTGGGTGTATTTATACGCCTAAGCACCATAATTTATCCATATTGTAGCTATGTTTAGAGAATAAAGTGCCTAGTTTCTTACGTTTTTACTCTACTTCTATGTAATTGAGGTAACCGATATGATTAGCATGATTTCAGGTATTAATGAGGTAGATGAAGAGATTATGGGACTATGGAATGCAGATGGCATATGGCACAAGAGAGAGTAGCAACCTGGACCAAATGTGGCGCCTAGAAACTACAATCTGGACCAAATGTGGCACCTAGAAACTATGTCCAAGACTAGTTTGTCATTTATAATTAGTTCAGCGACCTACAAGGCAATTATGTGAGAAAACATTATTAAAAAGGCTTAATGCTGAATTTTAAAGAAGGATTGATTATTCTGTATTTTGTTTTTGGAGAGAGCAGAGAAGGGCGGCTTAGCTTGAGAGAGAGAGAAAACTATTTTTTGCTCTTGCTCTCAGTATTGGCACACTAAGATCGTCTTCTAGTTTTTGGTATGATGAATATTTCTATTGTGATTTTCATTTTATTCATGAGTAGCTAAGTTTATTAGTTAGGGTTATAGAAGCCTTGTAGCATACAAACTACTACTTTGGGTTTTGAATTCATTATGCATTGATTTGTTTACATCATACTCTCTTCATTTATCTTGAATTCTCGTGGTTGCAAACATCAAGGATATGCCTTAAAACGCAACTTGTTCGAAAGAAAAGTTGATGTTTGAAAAAGAGAGTAGTGGCAAGAAAATAGTATTACCAACCCCTATTTTATAAGTTAATGCCTTAGTAGGATTAACTACTAGGAGATTTCGTATTGTTTTTGGTAAACGCTTTTGATTCGAGAGAACTAAAATGAATTAGTCCTTGATGGTTGAGAAACACTAGGATTATGTTATTAAATACAATATGTTTCTCGGTAAGCACGATGTATGTATGAATTCCTAAAGCCCATAGTTAGAAAGTATTGAAAACTACAAGGTGGACATAACCCTAGCTTGCTCTTTCTCTAAATTAGAATACTACTACACTTATTTCATCTTGTTAAACAGAAACCATTAATTTATGAACTGAATCAAATCCCCCTATTTATTTTATGGAAACAAATGATTAAAAGTCAACTAAGTTGCATACAACTTAATTAGCACCATATTCCCTGTGGGATTCAACCCCAACCTAGTTAAGTTATATATGTGACAATGACCGCTTACTCTCTCGTAAGAAAGGTTTAGTTTGGGTGTATTAATCCCAACCTCCATGGAATGCCCCGGTCAATTTTTGGCCCACAGCGTGCCCGAACCCCGGGTCCACCCCCGAAACTGTGGGTTATAGCACATTGATTTGGCCCAAAAATGCTCCATTCGCACTGTTTCGCCCATTTGTCAACCCAAATGGCAACAAAAAATTAAACAGACCACGCTGGGACAATTCCTAACCTCACTGGCATGCCACGGGTGATTTTTGGTCCAAGTTACACTCGGACCTCGGCTCACCCCTTAAACCGTGGGCTATAGCATACCGATTTGCCCCAAAAATGCCCCGTTTGAGCCATTTCGCCCGTTTGACCACCCAAATGGCAATGAAATATTAAATAGACCACACTGAGATGATCCTCAACCTCCCTTGCATGCACCGGTCAATTTTTGTCCCACAGCACGCCATTAACCCGGGCTCACCCCCAAAACCATGGGCTATAGCACACTGATTTTGACAGAAAATACCTCGTTCATGCCATTTTGACAGTTTGTCAACCCAAATGGCCATAAAAAATTAAATGGACCATACTGGGATGATCCACTACCTCCCTAGCATGCCTCGACCAATTTTTGGACCACAGCATTCTTGGACCCTAGCCCACCCCAGAAGCTGTGGTCTATAGGACACCGATTTGGCCAGAAAATGCCCCGTTCGCGGCATGTCGCCCGTTTATCCACCCAAATTGTACTAAAATATAAACGGCCTATACTTGGATGATCCCCAGCCTCCCTGGTATGCCTCCATCAAATTTTGTCCCACAACACACTGGGACCCCATCCCACACCCGAGATCGTGGGCTATAGCACATTTATTTGGCCTAAAATTGCCTCGTATGAACTGTTTTGCCCGTTTGTCTATGCAAATGGCCATAGAAAATTAAACAGAATACACTGGGATGATACCCAACCTACCTATCATGTCATGGTCAATTTTTAGCCCACAACATGCCTCGACCCCTGGGCCACCCCTAAAACCATGGGCTATAGCACACCGATTTGACCTGAAAATGCATCATTCGCACCGTTTTGCTCGTTTGTACTCCCAAATATCAATGAAAAATTAAATGAACCACATTGGGATGATCTCCAACCTCCCGGGTATGGCTCGATCAATTTTTGGCCTACAACACGCCCAGACCCCGAGCCCACCCCTAGAATCGTGGGTAAAAGCACACTAATTTGGCTCACAAATGCGCCTTTCGCGCCTTTCGCGCCTTTTTGCCTGGTTGACAAACCAAATAGCCATGAAAAATTAAATAGATAACACTGGGATGATACCCAACCTCCCTGGCACGCTCCAATCAATTTTTGGGCCACAGCATGCCCGGACCTGGGGCCTACCCCTAAAACCATGTGATATAACACACCGATTTGGCTCGAAAATGCCCCATTTGCGGCGGTTTGCCCTTTTGTCCACCCAGATAGCCATAAAAAATTAAACGGACCACACTAGGGCAATCCCCAATTTCCCTGGCATGCCTCGATCGATTTTTGGCCCACAGCACGCTCGGACCCTGGGCCAACCCCAAAACCATGGCCTATAGCTCACCGATTTGGCCTGATAATGCCCCGTTCGCACCATTTTGCCTATTTATCCACCCAAATGGTCACAAAAAATTAAAAATATCATACTGGCACGATCCTCAGCCTCCTTGGCAAACCCCAGTCAATTTTCGGCCCATAGCACGCCTTAATCCTAGCCCTCCCACATAACCATGGGCTTTAGCACACCGATTTAACTCAAAAATGTCTCATTTGCGTCGTTTCACCTGTTTGTCCACCTAAATAGCAAAAAAATATTAAACAAACCACACTGGCACCGATTTGGCTAAAAAATGCCTTATTCGCGATGTTTCGCTCATTTGTCCGGTTAAATTTCCACAAAAAAATTAAACGGACCACACAGGGATGATCCCCAACCTCCAGGGCATGTCTCAATCAATTTTTGACCCACAGCACGCCCGAACCCCAAGCCAACCCCCAAAACCGTGGGCTATAGCACACCGATTTGGCCTACAAACTCCCTATTCGCATCATTTTGCCCGTTTATCCACCCAAATGGCCACAAAAAATTAAATAGACCATACTGGTATAATCTTCAACCTCCCTGGAATGCCCCGATTGATTTTTGACCCACAGCACGCCTGACCCAATGCTCAAAACCATGGTCTATAGCACATCGATTTGGCCCGAAAATGCCCTGTTCGCACCGTTACGCTTATTTCTGCACCCAAATGGCCACGAAAATTTAAACGAACCACATTGGGATAATCCCCAACCTCCCTGCCATGCCCTAGTCAATTTTTGGTCTATTTTATGCCCAGACCTCAGGCTCAACCCCAAAACCGTGGGCTATAACACATTGATTTATCCCAAAAATGCCCCGTTTACGCCGTTTCGCCCATTTATCCACCCAAATGGACACGAAAATTTAAACGGACCATACTAGGATGATCCCCAACCTCCCTGGCATGCTTCGATCAATTTTTGACCCACATCTCGCTTAGACCCCGAGCCCACCCCAATAATTATAGGCTATAGCACACTGATTTTGCCGAAAATGCCCTATTTCGCCCGTTTGTCCACCCAAATGGTCACAAAAAATAAAATGTACCACACTGGGACAATCCTCAACCTCCCTTGCATGCCCCAATAAATGTTTTGGCCACAGCACGCCCAGACCTCATGCCCACCCCTAAACCCGTGGGCTATAGCTCACCGATTTGGCACAAAAATGCCCCTTTCGCATAGTTTTATTCGTTTGTCAACCCAAATGGCCATGAAATATTAAACAAACCACACTGGGATGATCCCCAACTTCCCTGGCATACCCCGGTTGATTTTTGGACCCCGAGCCCACCCATAAAACCATGGATTATAGTACACCGATTTGGCTCAAAAATGCCTCAATCACGCTATTTCGCCCGTTTATCAACCCAAATAACCACGAAAAATTAAAATAACCACACTTGACTATCTCCAACCTCCCACAACATGCCCTGAACACATGCCAACCATCAAAACCGTGGGGTATAGCACACCGATTTGGTCCAAAAATGCCTCGTTCACGTCCTTTAGCCCGTTTGTCCACCCAAATAGCCACTAAAAATTAAATGGACTACACTGGGATGATCTCAACCTCGCTGGCACGCCTCGGTCATTCGCGCTGTTTCGCCTGTTTGTCCATACAAATGGCCACAAAATATTAAACAGACCATAGTAAGACGGACCCCAACCTCTAAGGAATGCCCCAATTGATTTTCGGCCCACAACACGCCTAGACCCTGGGCCTACCCCCAGAACTGTGGGCTATAGCACATTTATTTGGGCTGAATATGGCCTGTTCGCACCGTTTTGCATGTTTTTCAAGCCAAATAGCCACGAAAAATTAAACGGACCACACTAGGATGATTGCTAATCTCCCTAGCATGCCCCGGTTAATTTTTGGCCGACAACACACTTGAATACTGGGCCCACCCCTAAAACTGTGGACTATAGCACACACTGATTTGGCCTAAAAATGCCCTGTTTGTGCAGTTTCGCCCATTTTTCCCCTCAAATGGCCATGAAAAATTAAATGGACTACACTGGGATGATCTCCAACCTCCCTGGCATACGTCGGTCTATTTTTTACCCATGACATGACCGAGCCTTGGGCCCAACCCTGAAATCATGGGTTATAGGACATTGATTTGGCTCGAAAATGCCCCGTTTGCATCGTTTTGCCCGTTGGTCCACCTAAATGGCCTGAAAAAATAAACGGACCACACTAGGATGATCCATAACCTCCTTGGCATTCCCCAAATGATTTTTAGCCAACAGTGCGCCTGGACCCTAGGTCCGCCCATCAAACCATGGGCTATAGCACACTAATATGGCTCGAAAATGGCACATTCATGTTATTTTACATGTTTGTCCACCCAAATAGCCACAAAAAAAAAAAAAGAAACGGACCATACTGGGATGATCCCCAACCTCCCTAGCATGCCTCGGTTGATTTTTGGACCACATAATGCCCGGGCCCTGGGCCCACCCCTAAATACGTGGGCTATAGCACACCAATTTAGTCCAAAAATGGCCCGTTTGCGCCGTTTCGCCCGTTTGTCAACCCAAATGGTCACGAAAATTAATCGGACCATACTGGGATGAACCACAATCTCCCTGGCATGCCTTGGTCAATTTTCGACCCACAGCACGCCCGGACCCCGTGTCCAACCCCGAAAATGTGGGCTATAACACACCAATTTGTTTTAAAAATACCCCAGTCGTGCCATTTTGCCCGTTTATCCACCCAAATGGCCATAAAAAATTATACGGACTATACTGGGATGATCCTTACCTCGCTGGAATGATTTGGTTGATTTTTTGCTGATACCACTCCCAGACCCAGGCCTACCCCTAAAATCGTGGGCTATAGTACACCGATTTAGCCTTAAAATGCCCTGTTCGCACTGTTTTTCCGGTTTGTCCGCCCAAATAACCACAAAAAATTAAACGGACCATACTGGGATGATCCCCAACCTCCCTGGAACACCCCGATTGATTTTTAACCCATAGCACGCCCGGACCCTGAGCCCACCCCCAAAACCGTGGGCTATAGCACATCGATTTGGGCTGAAAAGGCCCTATTCTCATCGTTTTGCCCATTTTTACACCCCAAATGGCCACAAAATATTAAACGAACCACACTGGGATGATCCTCAACCCCCTGGCATGTCCCGGTCAATTTTTGGCTGACAACACGCTCGAATCCTTGGTTCACCCCCAAAACTGTGGGCTATATAACACACCGAATTAACCCAAAAATTCCCCGTACGCGCTGTTTGTCCCATTTTTCCACTTAAATATCCATGAAAACTTAAAAGAACCACACTGGGGTAATCCCCAACCTCCCTGGCATGCCTCGTTCTATTTTCGACCCACAGCACGCTTGAGCTCTGGGCCCACCCCTAAAACCGTAGGCTATAGCATACCAATTTGGCTTGAAAAATGCCTCGTTTATGCCATTTTGCCCATTTGTCCACCTAAATGGCCATGAAAAGTTAAACGGACTACACTGGGATGATCCCTAACATCCCTAGCACGCCCCGATCAATTTTTACCCCACAGCACGCTTGGACCCCGAGCCACCCATGAAACTGTGGGCTATAGCACACCGATATGGCTTTAAAATTCTCGATTCACATCGTTTCACCCATTTGTCCACCTAAATATCCATGAAAAATTAAACGAACCACATTGGAACGATCTCTAACCTCCTTTGCATGCCTTAGTCAATTTTTAGCCCATAAAATGCTCAGGCCCCGAGCCCACCCCAAAAATATGGCCTATAAGAAGGGTGCATTATGAGGTGTGAAGTGGTAAGAAGGGATGTCATAATTAGGGTTTTGAATAAAATGACCTTTTGATTTTTCTTTTAATTTTTCATTTTTTTCGTTTTCATATTGAATAAGAATGAGAGGTGTTAAGCTTTTTATCATCCTGGCATCGAGTTATTTTTCAGTAGGACCTCCCCTACAGTATCATCATTGTAGTAGAGTTTAACCACCAAGTTTGGGATGGATTGGTGTGGTTTCTCTACGCCTTGGATAGAAAGCGAAGGGGGGCAGAGCTTTTGGTTTTTTCATGTTGTCAAAGATTTGAACAATGAAAATAGATGGCGAGTGCCTGATCGAATTGATCAGGTCATGTAGGAACAAGGTTCCAGTCTACCGGTCTGTTAGGATGCCTCAGCTGCATACATTACTACACTTTCACTTGACACCTATCATAATGATAAATGGCTCATCTCGTTGTGATCTTCTCTTGAATTCTCAAAAAAACTTATGTCGCTCCATCCCTGCAGGGGCAGAGAACTCGTCGCCCAGAGTTCTGTCCCTGAACCTTTTACCTTCCATGGAACTAGAAGCATGAAAGATGAGATGACGCATTTTAGAAGAAAGTCTTTCTCTTTATTGATGTCAAACTTCATCTGCCTTATAGCAATGAAAAGTTATTCCCTTAGTCTTTCCCCAGCTCTTCTTCCAGGGAAATAGTCTTTGATAGCGCTCTTGCCCAACATTTCATGATTTGTGGCCTTAAGAGAATCAGGAGATATTTAATAGTTTGGGTCAGGAATCTAATTTTATTAAGAGTTGTCCTTTCAGACCTTATTCTCCGAATAGACAAAGAGCAGGAGGTAAAGCACCCACCTTTAGGAGGGAAGTTCAGGGGTTAGAGTGTGCCTTATTCATATTCAGTTTTCTCTCTGAAAGATGCCCAATCAAGAAGGATGTGACACCATGCCTGATGGGCAAGAATCTAGGGCAGTTAAGGAGGTTTAATTGGGTGATCGTATACAAACTTAAAAGACTTTCCGTGGAATCAGAATCAGATTGGATTGAAGGTAAGGACGGTGAAGCTGGAACATTTTCTATGGTTTCGATTCTTCCTAAGTGGTTAGGTCACTATGAACTCTCTAATTTGGGAAGTCTCTAATTCCCTTGCTTCGATTTCTAATGACTCAGTATAATGCCCATTTGACTGTCGTGTAGGTAAAGTATTTACTGGTCGGCCGGGTGAGACCTCTTGTACTCCTTCTTTCGCTGATTAAGAGCCAGATAAGAATCCTCTCAAATCCTTGAAAGAGAACTTCCCTTAAGGAAGGAATGAATCTAGGGAATAAGTAGCAAGGATAGTTCTATTTCTCCGCTAGTCGGGGACATGACTTCCAGTTGAGAAAACTGTTCTTGCTTCATTCGCTGAATCTGGAGATTTATACTTATTAGAAACTGCATTCTTACTCTTCTTTGTATTTCCAGGGGTCTTTCACAAACTAAGGCAAATAAAGAGTCTTATTCTCCCTTTTAGTCAGCCAGAAGTAATAAGATTGTTGCTCTAGCCCTAGCTGCTCTACGCGGATACAATCTTTCTTTACTGAATAGCTTCCCCATATCATGTTACAATTAGAGTTGTGGAGATAGAGAAAGCTCATTCTCCTTTAATAGCAAAGGCCTTTTTACGAGCTAGGCTCGAACCTGCGATTCCCTGTCTAGGATTGTATTTCAGAAATCTAGTTGGAGATCAGTCTATCGACCAGTGCTTAAACTAAAATTATTTCAAAAGAGAAAGGGAATGAGTCTGAAAAGACTGGTTGAGAAGGGTTGCAAGATCAAACGAATAGAGTTCAAACCGAAAGTGTTTTAAAATAGAAAGAGAAAGGCTAGAACAAAGTAGCTCGCCTAAAAAGAGAGGAATGAAGAACTCAACTGAGCTTGTCGAAAAAGAGAGGCAGGGTCTAAGGCACTTGCTAACGATCAGGCGGGACAAGACTGACATGATAAGACGCTCTATTGAAAGGCAATGGCTTCGAGGGTACTAACTGTGACATATGGGTAAGGAGAAGAAAATAGTAGCTCAGGATCTCGAGGCCCACTAGCAGGGCTTGACTAGAATCATAAAAAGAAGCTGGGGAGAAAGATCCAAGTGTAAGCATTGAGTCAAACTGATTCAGGTATAGTAAGATAGTTCTTGTCTCCTTCTTCTACCTACTTTCCTTTATAGCACTTCTAGCCTTGAAAAGATAATCTTTCTTAGTTTACCAATAACTCACTCTTTATTTTTTCTATCTCAAGGGAGTTCTGTTCCCCTCGAACTATTAAGGGAAAGTAAGGACACCTGCGAACTTGGATAACCTTGTGGCATACCGTCAAATCTACTCTACCCTATGCTATCGGTACTTGTGCGCTATCGGTCATTGAGGAATACCTAGGCTTAGAGGGTGGCCCCCATTTCTCGTGCAAAAGCGATCAGAATTCGAACACGCCGCATTTTACTATGAAAGATTGAACCAGGGAACGAATCTACAGGGCTATCACTTTCTTTGCCCAGATCTTTCAATCTTTTCACAATTATAGTTCACTGCGCCTGCTCCTTTAAAGGGCGGCAGCTTAAAAGCTTACCTCATTATTAGAGAAAGGTTTGGAACGAAGTAACTTGCCTAAAAAGAGAGGAACCCTAACCAACATTTTAGATTTTGGAGTTTTTTCCCCAACCTAGGTTAGGGGTCATTAGACAATAGCTCGCTACTGAAAAACCTTACTAGGCTAGCGCGACTCGCTTCGCTCTACAAGCTCTGCCCCCTTACTCAAACTCAACATCTATAAAAAAGCCCTTTCTCATTTTTAAATAAGGTAAGCTTTGAATCCATAGCTTGCTGGTTTTTCCATCATCCAATCCACAACAAATCAAATGAAACCTGGCAAAAAAAAAGTGAACACTTTGCTGAGGAACGAAGTAGCTCGCCTAAAAGGAGAGGAACGAAGCTTCGTGTTTGTTTTTCTTCAAACCACCAATCCGCTCTCGCTCGCCACTACTAACGGGATCTCAGTTGATTTCCCTTCCTTTAGCTACTAAGATGTTTCAGCTTGCTATGTCTAAAAAATCCAAAGAGCACAGACTAGCCATGGAGCTTGGATACGGTTTCCCAATCGGAGATCCATGGATCACAGACAGTATCTCCTCAAGGCCTTTTACCTCTGAAAGCATCCTTCCTACTCAATGCTCGGGCATTCATCCAATGCATTCTTTTCGATCTTGTACCCTATGTAGGCTTGCAAAGCATAGGCGTCACAAGCAGTACACTGAACACCAATCTAATCTCGACAAAAAAAAGAAAAAGCAAGTACATCCTTAATGACCTTTATTCCTGACATGAACAGCCGCTTTCTTGGAACTAATTCATAGGAACTTTCCATTAGTTAGACTTCACACACTATATAAACAAATAGTTGAAGCGTGCAATAGAAAATGGAAAAATAAAGTGATAGACTATTGAGTGCAAGCCCATAAATAGACGACTATGGGCAGTTCAGGTGTCCTTAAAATCAACTACAACTAGAAGGTATGCCGATCTTGCCACCCCTTTGACTGTGAAAAGCTCCAAATAGGCACACAGTAGTTTAGAGTAGAAGGAACGGAAAGCCACTTGACTGGTTGGAAAGGAGCTCTGACATTGGAATTCAATAGTGACAGAAATGGTCATCTATTCTCCACAGTTACTGGTGTCATCGCCCTGCAAAGAGGTGGAACAAACCAAGACTGAACACTAGCCCCATTTTGTATATAGGTTGGGACCGGTCTTCTATCTCGGTGAACAATGTTCCACTGATTAGGCGAGGACAGGATTCGAACTTGCAATCTTTAGGTCATGAGCCTGATGAGTTGACAAATTCCTCTACCCCGCTTCTTCATCTTCACTTTAGAACTCCAAAAACCAAGGTTCGACTTGTATGTGTTAAGCATATATCTGAGTAGCATGATGTTCACTTCTTAGCCATTAGGTTACTACCTAAAAATAAGTTTTTCGTTCTATTTCTCTTAAATAAAAATGATGGAGGAGATAGTAAGCACGACTTTCTACGCAATGATTTCTTCTTCTCTTATGATTTATCAAGTTACAGGGGGTAGACCAAGAGAGTAGATTGGATGGTTTTTCCAATCAAGTATAGTTGATAATCCCATTTTTTAATATACTTTTAGCCTACCGATTTGGCCTAAAAATACCCCATTCGTGCCATTTCGCCCGTTTATCCACCCAAATGGCCACAAAAATTAAAACGGACCACACTGAGATGATACCCAACCTCCCTGGCATGCCCAGATCCACTTTTAGCCTACAGTACGCCCGGACCCCGGGCCCACCCTCAAAACTGTGGGCTATAGAACACAAATTTAGACCGAAAATGCCCCTTTCACCCATTTGTCCTCACAAATGGCCACAAAAATTTAAACGGACCATACTAGGATGATCCCCAACCTCCTTGGTATGCCCCAATCAATTTTCATCCCACAGCACGCCCGAACCCTGGGCCCACCCCCCAAAACCGTAGGCTATAGCACACTGATTTTGCCTGAAAATGCCCCGTTCGCGCTGTTTCTCTATTTGTCCACCCAAATGGCCACAAAAATTTAAATGGACCATACTGGGATGACGCCCAACCTCCTTGGCTTGCCCTGGTAAATGTTTAGCCCCAGCACGCCCAAACACTTGGACCACCACCAAAATCGTTGGATGTAGCACACCGATTTGGTCCAAAAATGCCTCGTTCAATCGTTTGTCCACCCAAATGGCCACGAACATTTAAACAGACTACACTGGGATGATATCAAACCTCGCTGGCATGCCCCGGTCAATTTTTTTCCCACAGAACGCTCAGACCCCAGGCCCACCCCCAAAATCATGGCCTATAGCACACCGACTTGGCTCAAAATATGACCCGTTCGCATTAATTTACCCATTTGTTCACCCAAATGCCCACAAAAATTTAAACGGACCCAAGGCCCACCTCCAAAACCGTGGGCTATAGCATACCGATTTAGATCGAAAATGCCTCGTTCACAATGTTTCACCCGTTTGTCCACCCAAATGGCTGCAAAAATTTACATGGACCACATTAGGATGATCCTCAACCTCCCTGGAATTCCCTAGTCGATATTTGACCAACAGGACACCCGAACCCCGAGCCCACACCCAAAAGTATGGGCTATAGCACACCGATTTGGCCAAAACATGCATCGTTTGGGCCATTTTGCTTGTTTCTCCACCCTAATGGCCACTAAAATTTAAATGGACCACACTGGGATGATCCCTAACCTTACTGGCATGCCCCAATCAATTTTTAACCCACAGCACGCCTAAAAACATGGGCTGTAGCACATCAATTTGTCCAACAAATGCTCCATTCATGTTGTTTCACCCTTTTATCCACCCAAATGGCCATGAAAATTTAAATGGACCATACTGTATGATCCCCAACCTCATGGCATACCCCGATTGACTTTTGGCCCTCAACACGCTCAGATCTCGAGTCCACCCCCAAAACTATAGGCTTTAACACACCAATTTGGCCCGAACCCCAAAACCGTAGGTTATAGCACACCGATTTGACCTGAAAATGCCCTGTTTGCATCGTTTCACCAATTTACCCCCCCAAATAGCAACAAAAATTTTAAAAGAACCACATTGGGATGATCCCCAACCTCGCTGCCATGCTCTGGTCAATATTTAGCCCACAGAACGCCCTGACCCCCATCCCACCCATGAAATCGTGGTTTATAGCACACAGATTTGGTCCAAAAATGCCTTATTCGTGTTGTTTTGCCCGTTTGTCCACCCAAATAGCCACAAAAATTTAAACGAACCATACTGGGATGATTCCCAACCTCCCTGGCATGCCCCTATCGATTTTCATCCCACAGCACGCCCAGACCTTGGGCCCACTATCAAAACCATAGGCTATAGCACACCGATTTAGCCCAAAAATGCCTCATTCGCGCCGTTTTGCCTGTTTGTCCTCCCAAATAGCCACAAAAAATTAAACAGGCCATACTGAGATGATACCCAACCTCTCTAGCATGCCCAAGTCAATTTTTAGCCTATAGAACACTCGGATACCAATCCCACACCCAAAACCGCGGGCTATAGCGTACTGAATTGGCCTGAAAATGCCCCATTCATGTCGTTTGTCCAGCCAAATATCCATACAAATTTAAACGGACCACATTGGATAATCCCCAACCTTCCTGGCATTCCCCCATCGATTTTTGGTCGACAAAACGCTCGGACCGTGATCCCACCCCCGAAACGTTGGGCTAAAGCACACTGATTTGGCCTAAAAATGCTTCGTTCATGCCATTTCACCTGTTTCTCCACTCAAATGTCCATGAAAAATAAAACAGACCACACTGGGATGATCCCCAACCTCCCTGGCATGCCCCAGTCTATTTTTGGCCCACAGCACACCCGAACGCCTGGCCCACACTCAAAAAAGTGGGCTATAGCACACCGATTTAGCCCAAAAATGCCCCGTTCGTGCTTTTTCACCTGTTTGTCCACCCAAATGGCCACAAATATTTAAACGGACCACAGTGGAATGATCCTTAACTGCCCTACCATGCCCCGATCAATTTTCAACCCATAGCACGCCCGGAAACCGTGCCCACCCCAGAAACCATGGGCTATAACACACCGAATTGGCACGAAAATGCCCGTTCTTACTGTTTCGCTCGTTTGTCTACAAAAATGGATGCAAAAATTAAAATGGATTATAATGGGACGATCCCCAACCCCCGTGGCACATCCCAATCGATTTTTGGCCAATAGAACGCTTGGACCCCAGGACCACCCTTAAAGTTGTGGGCTATAGCCCATCGATTTGGCCCAAAATTGTCTCGTTCGTGCCATTTGTCCTGTTTGTATAACCAAAATTCCCACAAAAATTAAAACAGACCACACTGGGATGATTCTCAACCTCCCTGGCATGCCCGAGTCAATTTTCAGCGCACAGCATGCTCGGACCCCGAGCCCACCCTCGAAACCGTGGGCTATAACACACCAATTTAGCCTAAAAATGCCTCGTCCGCGCTGTTTTGCCTGTTTGTATACCCAAATAGCCATAAAATTAAAACAAACCACACTAGAATGATCCTCAACTCCCTTGGCATGCCCTGGTCAATGTTCAACCCACAGCATGCTCAGACCCTGGGCCCACCCTCAAAACTGTGGAGCTATAACACACCAATTTAGCTTGAAAATGCCTTGTCCGCACTGTTTTGCCTGTTTGTCCACCCAAATGGCCACATAAATTTAAATGATCCATAATGGGATGATCCTTAACCTCCCTAGCACGCCCTGATCGATTTTCAGCCCCCAGCACGCCGGGACCCTGGGCGCACCCCCAAAATAGTGGGCTATAGCACACTGATTTGGGCAAAAATTAACCCGTTCACACCGTTTCACCTGTTTGTCCACCCAAATGGCCACAAAAATTTAAACAGAACATACTGAGATGATCCCCAAGCTCCCTGGTACGCCCCATCCAATTATCGACCCACAACACACTCGTACCCTGGGCCCACCCCTAAAATCATGGGATATAGCTCACTGATTTGGCTTGAAAATGCCCCGTTCTTACCGTTTTTCTCGTTTGTCCACTCAAATATCCACGAAAATTAAACAGAACTTCCTGGAATGATCCCCAATCTCCCTGGCATGCTCCATTCAATTTTTGGCACGCAGCACGCCCAGACCATTGGTCCACCCCCAAAACTGTGGGCTTTAGCACACCAATTTGCCCCGAAAAAGCCCCGTTTACCCATTTTGTTTGATTGTCATCTTAAATTTCCACGACAAATTAAATGGACCATACTGGGATGATCCCCAACCTCCCTGGCACACCCAGATCGATTATCGGCCCATAACACGCCCGGACCCAGGGCCCACCCCAAAAACCGTGGTCTATAGCACACCAATTTGGACCAAAAACATCCCATTCACGCTATTTTACCCATTTGTTCCCCCAAATGTCCAACAAAATTTAAACGGACTATACTGGGATGATCCCCAACCTCCCTAGCATGCTCCGGTTGAATTTTGGCCTGGATCACGCCCGAATCCTGGGCCCACCCCCGAAATCGTGGGCTATAGCACACTGATTTAGCCTAAAAATGCCCCGTTAGTGTTGTTTTGCCCATTTGTCCACCCAAATAGCGACGAAAAATTAAATGTACCACACTGTTATGATCCTCAACCCTACTAGCATGCCTCAGTCGATTCTTGGTCCACAACACGTCGGAACACTGGGTCCACCCCCAAACTCGTGTGCTATAGCACACCGATTTAGCCTGAAAATTCCAGTTTGCATCGTTTCTCCCGTTTGCCAACACAAATATCCATAAAAATTTAATCAGACCACACTGAGATGATCTCCAACCTCGCTGGCATGCCCTGGTCAATTTTCAGACCACAGCACACCTGACCACAGGCCCACCCTCAAAACTCTGGGCTATAGCACACTGATTTAGCACAAAAATATCTCGTTCACACTGTTTCGCCAGTTTGTCCTCCCAAATGGACACAAGAATTAAAATAGACCATACTAAGATGATCCCCAACCGCCCTAGCACGCCTCAGTCAATTTTTGGCCCACAGTACACCCAAAACCTAGATTCACCCCTAAAACCGTGGGCATAGCACACCAATTTGGCCACAAAAATTAGCCACCAAAATAGCCAGAAAAATTTAAACAGACCTGCCCGGGATGATCCCCAATCTCCCTGGCATGTCCCAGTTAATTTTTGGCATACAACACGCCCTGAACCTTGGCCTACCCCCAAAACTGTGGGCTTTAGCACACAAATTTGGCCAGAAAATGCCTCATTCACCAGTTTGTTCGTTTGTTATCTTAAATGGCCACGATAATTTAAACGGACCATACTGGGATGATCCCCAACCTCCCTGGCATAGCCAGATCGATTATCGGCCCACAGCACGCCCGAAACCAGGGCCCTCCCACGAAAAGGTGGGCTATAGCACACCGATTTGGACCAAAAATGTCTCGTTGATGCAGTTTCGCCAGTCTGTCCACTCAAATGGCCATAAAAATTTAAACAGACCACACTGAGAAGATCCCCAACCTCTTTGGCATGCCCTAATCAATTTATGTCCCACATCACACCCGGACCCTGGGCCCACCCCCAAAACCGTGGGTTATAGCTCACTGATTTGGCCCAAAAATTTCCCATTCTCACTGTTTCACACGTTTGTCAACACAAATGGCCTCGAAAATTTAAACGAACCTTTCTGAGATGATCCCCAACCTCCCTGACATGCCCCAGTTGATTTTTGGCTCACAGTACGGCCAGGCCCTGGGTCCATCCTCCAAACTGTGGGCTTTAGCACACCAATTTAAATCAAAAATGCCCCGTTCACCCGTTTTGTTTGTTTGTCATCCCAAATGGCCACGATAATTTAAATGGACCATACTGGGATGATCCCCAACCTCCCTGGCATACCCCGATTGACTTTCAACCCATAACATTCCCGTACCCAAGGGCCACCCCAATACTGTGGTCTATAGCAGACTGATTTAGACCAAAAATGCCCCGTTCGCGCCGTTTCGCCTATTTGTCTACCCAAATAGTTGATAAAATTTAAACAGACCATACTGCGATAATCCCCAACCTCCAAAGCATGCTTGAATTGATTTTTGGGCCAACAGCACGCCCGAACTCTGGGCCCACCCCCTAAACCGTAGGCTATAGCACACCGATTTAGCTCGAAAATGCCCCATTTTCGCTGTTTCACCTATTTGTCTACCCAAATGGCCATGGAAAATTAAACGTACCACACTGGGAAGATCCCCAACTTTCCTGGCATTCCTCAATTAGTTTTTACCCCCAGAACGCCCGGACCTCGGGTCCACCCCTGAACCCGTGTTCTATAGCACACCAATTTAGCCCAAAAATACCCAGTTCGTGCCGTTTCTCCCGTTTGCCAACCCAAATGGCCACAAAAATTTAAATGGACCATGCTAGGATGATTCCCAACCTCCCTGGCATGCCTTGATCAATTTTAAGCCAACAGCTTTCTCGAACCCTGGGTGCACCCCCTAAACTGTGGGCTATAGCACACTGATTTGGCCAAAAAATAACCCGTTCACACCGTTTCACCTGTTTGTCCACCCAAATGGCCACAAAAATTTAAACAGACCATACTAAGATGATCCCCAAGCTCCCTGGTATGCCCCAGCCAATTATCGGCCCACAACACACTCGGACCCTGGGCCCACCCGTAAAATCATGGGATATAGCTCACTTATTTGGCTTGAAAATGCCCCGTTCTTGCCGTTTTGCTCGTTTATCCTCCCAAATGGCCACGAAAATTAAACTGAACTTCCTGGGATGATCCCCAATCTCCCTGGCATGCCCCAGTCTATTTGTGGCACACAGCACGCCCAGACCATTGGCCCACCCCTAAAACTGTGGGCTTTAGCACACCAATTTGCCCTGAAAAAGCCCCGTTTTCCCGTTTTGTTTGTTTGTCATCTTAAATTGCCACGATAATTTAAATGGACCATACTGAGATGATCCCCAACCTCCCTGTCATACCCAGATCGATTATCGGCCCACAACACGCCCGGACCCAGGGCCCACCCCAAAACCCGTGGTCTATAGCACACCAATTTGGACCAAAAACATCCCATTCACGCTATTTTACCAATCTGTTTCCCCAAATGTCCAATAAAATTTCAACGGACTACACTGGGATGATCCGCAGCCTCCCTGGCATGCTCCGGTTGAATTTTGAACTGGATCACGCCCGAATCCTGGGCCCACCCCCAAAATCGTGGGCTATAGCACACTGATTTAGCCCAAAAATGCCCCGTTAGAGTTGTTTTGCCCATTTGTCCACCCAAATAGCGACGAAAAATTAAACGTACCATACTGTTATGATCCTCAACCCCACTAGCATGTCTCAGTCGATTTTTGGTCCATAACGCGCCCGAACACTGGGTCCACCCCCAAACTCGTGTGCTATAGAACACCGATTTAGCCTGAAAATTCTAGTTCGCATTGTTTCTCCCATTTGCCAACCCAAATATCCATAAAAATTTAATCAGACCACACTGAAATGATCCCCAACCTCGTTGGCATGCCCTGGTCAATTTTCAGACCACATCACACCTGACCACAGGCCCACCCTCGAAACTGTGGGCTATAGCACACTGATTTAGCACAAATATATCTCGTTCACACCGTTTCGCCAATTTGTCCCCCCAAATGGACACAAGAATTAAAATAGACCATACTAAGATGATCCCCAACCGCCCTAGCACGCCTCAGTCAATTTTTGGCCCATAGTACACCCAAAACCTAGACTCACCCCTAAACCCGTGGGCTATAGCACACCAATTTGGCCACAAAAATTAGCCACCCAAATAGCCAGAAAAATTTAAACGAACCTGCCTGGCATGATCCCCAATCTCCCTGGCATGCCCCAATTAATTTTTGGCATACAGCACGCCCTCACCCTTGGCCTACCCCCGAAACTGTGGGCTTTAGCACACAAATTTGGCCAGAAAATGCCCCATTCACCCGTTTTGTTCGTTTGTTATCTTAAATGTCCACGATAATTTAAACGGACCATACTGGGATGATCCCCAACCTCCCTGGCATAGCCAAATCGATTACCGGCCCACAGCACACCCGGAACCAAGGCCCACCACCAAAATTGTGGTCTATAGAACACCAATTTGGACCACAAATGCCTCATTCTCGTTGTTTTACCAGTTTGTCCACCCAAATGGCCAATAAAATTTAAACAAACCACACTGGGATGATCTCCAACCTCCCTGGCATGCCCCGGTCGATTTTTGTCCCACAGTACGCCCGAACCCCAGGCCCACCCCCAAAATCGTGGGCTATAGCACTCTAATTTAGCCTGAAAATGCCATGTTCATGCTATTTCACCCATTAGTCCACCCAAATGGGTATGAAAAATTAAACGCACCACACTGTTTGTCAGTTTGCCTGTTTGTCTACCGAAATGGCTACGAAAATTATAACGGACCATACTGGAATAATCTTCAAACCCCTTTGCATTCCCCGATCGATTATCATCCTATAGCATGTTCGGACCCCGATCCCACCCCCAAAATCGTGGGCTAAAACACGCCGATTCATCCCGAAAATGCCTCGTACGTGTTGTTTTGCTCATTTGTCCATCTCAATGGCCACAAAAATTTAAACGGACAACACTAGGACGATCCCCAGCTTCCCTGGCATACCCCGATAGATTTGTAGCCCACATCACTCCCGGATCCCAGCCCCCCCTCGAAAAGGTGGGCTGCACACTGATTTGGACAAAAAATGTCTCGTTGATGCAATTTCGCCAGTCTGTCCACCCAAATGGCCATAAAATTTAAACAGACCACACTGAGAAGATCCCCAACCTCCTTGGCATGCCCCGATCAATTTATGGCCCACAACACACTCGGACCCTGGGCCCACCCCCAAAACCGTGGGCTATAGCTTACTGATTTGGCCCAAAAATTCCCCATTCTCACCGTTTCACACGTTTGTCAATCCAAATGGCCCCGAAAATTTAAACGAACCTTTCTGGGATGATCCCCAACCTCCCTGGCATGCCCAAGTTGATTTTTGGCTCACAGTATGCCTAGACCCTTGGTCCACCCTCGAAACTGTGGGCTATAGCACACCAATTTGAACAAAAATGCCCCGTTCACCCGTTTTGTTTGTTTATCATCCCAAATGGCCACGATAATTTAAATGGACCATACTGGGATGATCCCCAACCTCCCTGGCACACCCCGATTGACTTTCAACCCACAACATTCCCATACCCAAGGGCCACCCCCAATACAGTGGTCTATAGCACACTGATTTAGACCAAAAATGCCCCGTTCGCACCTGTTTGTCTACCCAAATAGTCGATAAAATTTAAACAAACCATATTGCGATGATCCCCAACCTCCCTAGCACGCTTGAATTGATTTTTAGCCAATATCACGCTCGAAATCCGGGCCCACCCCCTAAACCGTAGGCCATAGCACACCGATTTAGCTCGAAAATGCCCCATTTGCGCTGTTTCACCTATTTGTCTACCCAAATGGCCACGAAAAATTAAACGTACCACACTGGGAAGATCCCTAACCTTCATGGAATTCTTCAGTTAGTTTTTTTCCCCCAGAACGCCCGGACCTCGGGTCCACCCCTGAACCCGTGTGCAATAGCACAC
>CM061554.1:249068736-249191661 GCA_030864225.1 Capsicum baccatum var. pendulum | reverse complement strand
CCTGAAATCCTGGGCTATAGCACACCGATATGGCATAAAAATACCCCGTTCTTGTCGTTTCGCTCGTTTGTCCAACCAACTAGCTGCAAAATTAAAATTAACCATACTGGGATAATATCCAACCCCCTTCCATGCCGCGATCTATTTTTAGCCCACAGTACGCTCGGACCCCGGGTCCACCCCCAAAACTATGGGCTATAGCACACCAATTTGGCCTGAAAAGGCCCTGTTCACGCCATTTTTCCTATTTGTATACCCAAATAGCCACAAAAATTAAAACGGACCACACTGGGACGATTCCCAACCTCCTTGCCATACTGCAGTTGATTTTTGGTCCACAGCATGCTCGGATCCCAAGCCCACCCACAAAACCGTGGACTATAACACATCGATTTGGTCTAAAAATACCTCATTCACGCTACTTTGCCCGTTTGTCCACCTAAATGGCCACAAAAATTTAAACGGACCATAATGGGATGATCCCCGACCTCTCTGGCACGCCCGGTCGATTTTTAGCCCACAGCACACTCAAAAGCTGGGCCCACCCAAAAACCGTGGGCTATAATCGGCCCAAAATTGTCTTGTTCACACTGTTTCGCCAGTTTGTCAACCCAAATAGCCACAAAAATTTAAACACACCACACTGAGATGATTCCCAACCTCCCTTTCATGCCCTGGTCAATTTTCAGCCCACAGCACACTCGGACCACAGGCCCACCCCCAAAACCATGGGATGTAGCACACTGATTTTGCCAGAAAATGTTGCGTTTGCACGGTTTCGCCTGTTTGTCGAATGAAATAGCCACAAAAAATTAAAAGAACCATACTGGGACTATCCCCAACCACCCTGGCACGCCCCAGTCAATTTTTGGCCTATAGCATACCCGAAACCTTAGTCAACCCCCAAAACCGTGGGATATAGCACACCGATTTGGCTTGAGAATGGCCCATTCACCCGTTTATGCACCCAAATGTCCACAAAAATTTAAATGGACCAAACTGGGATGATCCTCAACCTCCCTGGCATTCCCTGGTTGATTTTTGATCCACAGCAAGCCTTGACCCCAGGCCCACCTTTAAAACCGTGGGCTATAGCACACCGAATTAGCTCGAATATACCCCATACTCGCTGTTTTACCTGTTTTTTCCACCCAAATGGCCACGAAAATTTAAACGAACCACACTGGGATGATCCCCAACCTCCCTGGAATGCCCAAGTCAATTTTTGGCTAATAGCACGCTTGGACACAGGTCCCACCCCCAAAACCATGGGCTATAGCACACCGATTTGGCCCGAAAATGCCCTGTTCAACCGCTTATACACCCAAATGGCCATAAAAATTCAAATGGACAATACTGGGATGATCCAAACCTTCCTGGAACACCCCAATCAATTTTTGGGCCACAACACGCCTTGACCCCGAGCCCACCTCAAAAACCGTGGGCTATAGCACACCAATTTGACCAAAAAATGCCCTATTCGAGCTGTTTTGCCTGTTTGTCCACCCAAATGGCAACAAAAATTTAAACGGACAACACTGGAATGACCTCCAACCTCCCTAGAACACCCCAATAAATTGTCGGCCCATAGAACCCACAGACACCGAGCCCACCCCAAAACCATGAGCTATAGCACACCGACTTGGTCCTAAAATGGCCAATTTAACCGTTTGTACACCCAAATGGCCACGAACATTAAAACGGACTACAATGGGATGATCCCCAACTCCTTGGAAGGCCCCAGTCAATTTTTGGCCCATAGAACGCCCTGGCCCACCCCAAAAATCGTGGGCTATAGCATACCGATTTGGCCCAAAAATGACCCGTTCGTACCGTTCTGCCCATTTGTCCAGCCAAATAGCTACAAAAATTTAAACAGACCTTCCTGGGATGATCCCCAATGTCCCTGGCATACCCTAGTCAATCTTTTGCTAACAGCACGCCCGGACCCTGGGCCCAACACCAAAACCGTGGGTTTTATCACACCAATTTAGCCCAAAAATGACCCGTTCGCCCGTATTGTTCATTTGTCCTCCCAAATGAGCATGATAATTTAAACGAACAATACTGGAATGATCCCCAACCTCCCTGGCATACCCCGATTGATTTGTGGCCCATAGCACATCTGGACCGAGGGTTCACCCCCAAAGCCGTGGTTTATAGCACACTGATTTGGACCAAAAATGCCCCATTTGCGCCGTTTTGCCCGTTTGTCAACCCAAATGGCCACAAAAATTTAAACGGATCACATTGGGAGATATTCATCCTCCCCGGCATGCCCCGACTGATTGTTTCTCCACAGCACGCTCGAACCCCAGGCCCACCTCCAAAACCGTGGGCTATAGCACACCGCTTTAGTCCGAAAATGCACTATTTCCATCGTTTCAACCATTTGTCCACCCAAATGGTTACGAAAAATTAAAGGTACCTTACTAGGATGAGCCCCAACCTCCCTGTCATGACTCAGTCAATTTTTGGCCTACAGCATGCTAGAATACCGGGTCTACCCCAAACTCGTGTGCTATAGCACACCGATTTAGCCCGAGAACGCCCTGTTCGCGCCGTGTCCCCCAATTGCCAACCCAAATGGCCACAAAAATTTAAATGGACCAAACTGGGATGATACCCAACCTCTCAGGTATACATCGGACAATTTTCAGCCGACAGCACGCCTGGACCCCAGGCCCACCCCCAAATCCATGGGCTATAGCACATCGATTTTTCTCGAAAATGCCTCGTTCACACTGTTTTGCCCATTTGTCCACTCAAATGGCCATAAAAATTTAAACGGACCACACTGAGATGATCCCCAACCTCCCTGGCATTCCCCAATCAAATTTTCGCCCATAGCATGCCCAGACCCTAGGCCTACCCCCTAAACCATGGGCTATAGCACACCGATTTGACCCAAATGCCCCGTTCGTGCCATTTTATCGGTTTGTCTACCCAAATGGCCATGAAAATTTAAACGAATTATACTAAGATGATCCCCCAATCTTCCTGACATGCCCCGATCAATTTTTGTCCCACAGAAATCCTGAACCCCAGGCCCTCCCCTAAATCCACGGGCTATGGCACACCGATTTGTCCTGAAAAGACACCATTCGCGATGTTTCGCATATTTGTCCACCTAAACGACCATGAAAATTTAAACGGACTATACTTGGATGATTCCCAATATCTCTCGCATGCCCCAAAAAATTTTCAACCCATATCTGGCTGAACCCCAGGCCTAACTCTTAAACCGTAGGCTATAGCACACCGATTTGGCCTAAAAATACCCCATTCGTGCCGTTTCGCCCGTTTATCCACCCAAATGGCCACAAAAATTAAAACGGACCACACTAAGGTGATACCCAACCTACCTGGCATGCCCAGATTAACCTTTAGCCTACAGTACGCCCGGAACCCGGGCCCACCCTCAAAACTGTGGCTGAACATAAATTTAGACCGAAAACGCCCCGTTCACCCGCTTGTCCTCCCAAATGGCCACAAAAATTTAAACAGACCATACTAGGATGATCTCCAACCTCCCTGTCATGCCCTGATCGATTTTCATCCCACAGCATACCCGAACCCTAGGCCTACCCCCAAAACTGTGGGCTATAGCACACCGATTTTGCCTGAATATACCCCGTTCGCACTGTTTCTTCGTTTGTCCACCCAAATGGCCATGAAAATTTAAATGGACCACATTGGGATGACGCCAAACCTCCCTGGCATGCCCTGGTCAATTTTTAGTCCGCAGCACGCCCGAACACTTGGCCCACCACCAAAACCGTTGGCTGTAGCACACCGATTTGGTCCAAAAATGCCCCGTTCAACCATCTGTCAACCCAAATAGCTACGAACATTTAAATGGACTACACTAAGATGATCCCAAAACTCGCTGGCAAGCCTCGGTTGATTTTTTGCCCACAACACGCTCAGACCCCGGACCCACCCCCAAAACCGTGGCCTATAGCACACCGACTTAGCCCAAAAAATAACCCATTCGCATTGATTTACCCATTTGTTCACCTAAATGGCGACGAAAATTTAAACGTACCATACTAGGATGATCCCCAACCTTCCTGGCATGCCCCAGTCGATTTTCAGCCCACAGCACGCCCGAACCCTGGGCCCACCCCCAAAATTGGGGTCTTTAACATACCAATTTGGCTCAAAAATGCCCCATTTTTCTCGTTTCACCCCTTTGTCATCCCAAATGGCCACAAATATTTAAACGGACCACATTGGGATGATCCCCAACCACCCTGGCATCCCCCAATCAATTTTTAGCCTACAACACACCCGAACCCAGGGCCCACCCCTAAAACCGTGGGCTATAGCACATTGATTTAGACAAAAATTGTCTCATTCGTAATGTTTCACCCGTTTGTCCACCCAAATGGCCGTGAAAAATTTAAATGGACCACATTGGGATGATCCTCAATCTCCCTGGCATTCCCCAGTCGATTTTTGACCCACAGCACTCTCGAACCCCGAGCCCACCCCCAAAACTGTATGTTATAGCACACCGACTTAGCTCGAAAATACCCCGTACGCACCGTTTTGCACTTTTGTCCACTCAAATGGCCACAAAAATTTAAACAAACCACACTGATATGATTCCCAACCTTCCTGCCATGCCCGGATCAATTTTCAGCCAACAGCACGCCCGGACCCCAGGCCCACGCCCAAAATCATTGGCTATAGCACATCGATTTGACCCGAAGATGACTCGTTTGTGCCGTTTCACCTGTTTATCCACCCAAATGGCCTTGAAAATTTAAACAGACCATACTAGGATGATCCTCAACCTCCCTGGCATGCCCCGATCTATTTTAGGCCCACAGCACAACCGAACACCTAGCCCACCCCCAAAACCGTAGGCTATAGCACATAGATTTGGCTCGAAAATGCCCCGTTCGAACTATTTTGCCCGTTTGTCTACCCAAATGGTCACAAAATTTTAAATGGACACTGGGATGTTCCCCAATCTCTCGGGCATGCCCCGGTAGATTTTCGATCCACTTTACGCCTGGACCCCGAGCCCACCACCAAAACTGTGGGCTATAGCACACCAATTTGGCTAAAAAATGCCTCATTCATGCCGTTTTGCTCGTTTCTCCACCCTAATGGCCACAAAAATTTAAATGGACCACACTTGGATGATCCTTCACCTTCCTGGCATGGCCCAATCAATTTATAACCCACAACACGCCTAAAACCATGGGCTGTAGCAGATCAATTTGGCCAACAAATGATCCATTCACGTTGTTTCACCCGTTCATCCACCCAAATGGCCATGAAAATTTAAATGGACCATACTGGATGATCCCCAACCTTATTGCATACCCCAGTTGACTTTCAGCCCTCAGCACGCTCGGAACCCGAGTCCACCCCCAAAACTATGGGCTATAACACACTCATTTGGCCCAAACCCTAAAATCGTAGGTTATAGCACACCGATTTGACCTAAAAATGCCCCGTTTGCATCGTTTCACCAGTTTGTCCGCCCAAATAGCCATGAAAATTTAAAAGAACCACACTGGGATGATCCCCAACTTCGCTTCCATGCTCTGGTTGATTTTTAGCCCACAGCACGCCCTGACCCCCGGCCCACCCCTGAAACCGTGGTCTATAGCACACCGATTTAGTCTAAAAATGCCTCATTCGTGTTGTTTTCCCCATTTATCCACCAAAATATCCACAAAAATTTAAACGAACCATACTGGGATGATTCCCAACCTCCCTGGAATGCCCTTATCGATTTTCAGCCCACAACACGCCCATACCTTGGGCCCACCATCAAAACCGTGGGCTATAGCACACCGATTTAGCCCAAAAATTCCTCATTCGTGCCGTTTTGCCTGTTTTTCCACCCAAATAGCCACAAAAAATTAAACGGGCCATACGGAGATGATCCCCAACCTCTCTATCATGCCCAAGTCAATTTTCAGCACATAGCACACTTGGATCCCGATCCCACACCCAAAATCACGGGCTATAGCACATTGAATTGACCTGAAAATGCCTCATTCATGTCGTTTGTCCACCCCCATAAAAATTTAAACGGACCACACTAGATGATCCCCAACCTTCCTGGCATGCCCCCTATCGATTTTTGGTTGACAACATGCTCGGATCGCGATCCTACCCCCGAAACAGTGGGCTAAAGCACACTAATTTGGCCCAAAAATGCTCCGTTCATGCCATTTCGCCTATTTGTCCACCCCAAATGTCCATGAAAAATTTAACGAACCACACTGGGATGATCCCCAACCTCCCTGGCACGCCTCGGTCTATTTTTGTCCCACAACACACCCGAACCCTAGGCCCACCCCCAAAATAGTGGGCTATAGCACACCGATTTGGCCCGAAAATGCCCCATTCATGCTATTTTACCTGTTTGTTCACCCAAATGGCCATAAAATTTAAACGAACCACACTAAAATGATCCCAAACCTCCCTACCATTTCCCAATCAATTTCTGACCCACGGAACGCCCAAAACTCGTGCCCACCCCAGAAACCATGGGCTATAGCACACCGAATTAGCACGAAAATGCCCGTTCTCACCGTTTCGCTCGTTTGTCCACACAAATGCACGGACAAATTAAAATGGATTATAATGGGATGATCCCCAACCGCCCTGGCACGTCTCGGATAATTTTTGGCCAACAGCACGCTCAGACCCCAGGACCACCCCCAAAGCTATGGGTTATAGCACATCGATTTAGCCAGAAAATGTCCCATTCGTGCCATTTTGCCTGTTTGTATACCCAAATGGCCACAAAAACTATAACGGACTATACTGGGATGATCCTAAACCTCCCTGGCATACCTCAGTCAATTTTCAGCCTACAGCATACTCGGACCCCAAGCCCTCCCTCAAAACCGTGGGCTATAACACACCGATTTAGCCTAAAAATGACTAGTCCACACTGTTATGCCTGTTTGTATACCCAAATGGCCACAAAAATAAAACGGACCATACTGGGATGATCCTCAACCCCCTTGGCATGCCCCGGTCAATTTTCAGCCCACAGCATGCTCGGACCCTGGGCCCACCCTCAAAATTGAGGGGCTATAACACACCGATTTAGCTTGAAAATGCCTCGTCCGCGCTGTTTTGCCTGTTTGTCCACCCAAATGGCCACATAAATTTAAATGCACCATAATGGGATGATCCTTAACCTCCCTGTCATGCCCTGATTGATTTTCATCCCCCAATATGCCCGGACCCCGGGCCAACCCTTGAAATTGTGGTCTATAGCACACCGATTTACCTGAAAATGTCTCATTCTCACCGTTTTAACTGTTTGTCCACCTAAATGGCCACAAAAATTTAAACAGACCATATTGAGATGATCCCAAGCTCCCTGGTATGCCCCAGCCAATTATCGACCCATAACACACCTGGACCCTGGGCACACCCCTAAAACCGTAGGATATAGCTCACTAATTTGGTTTGAAAATGCCCCGTTCTCGCTGTTTTGCTCGTTTGTCCACCCAAACAGCCACGAAAAATTAAACGAACCTTCCTGGGATGATCCCCAATCTCCTTGGCATGCCCCAGTCAATTTTTGGCACACAGCATGCCCGGACCCTTGGCCCACCCCCAAAACTGTGGGTTTTAGCACACTAATTTGCCCCGAAGAAGCTCCGTTTGCCCGTTTTGTTCGTTTGTCATCTTAAATAGCCATGATAAATTAAATGGACCATACTGGGATGATCCCACACCTCCCTAGCATACCCAAATAGATTATCGTCCCACAACACGCCCGGACCCAGGGCCCACCCTAAAAACCGTGGTTTATAGAACACCAATTTGGACCAAAAATATCCTGTTCACGCCATTTCGCCCATTTTTCCCCCCAAATGGCCAATAAATTTTAAAAGGACTATACTGGAATGATCCCCAACCTCCGTGGCATGCCCCAATTGATTTTCATCCCCCAGTATGCCCGGACCCCAGGCCCACCCTTGAAATTGTGGGCTATAGCACACCGATTTACCTGAAAATGTCTCATTCTCACCGTTTCACCTGTTTGTCCACCCAAATGGCCACAAAAATTTAAACAGACCATATTGAGATGATCCCCAAGCTCCATGGTATTCCCCAGCCAATTATCGACCCATAACACACCTGGACCCTGGGCACCCTAAAACCGTAGGACATAGCTCACTAATTTGGCTTGAAAATGCCCCGTTCTCGTTGTTTTGCTCGTTTGTCCACCCAAACAGCCACGAAAAATTAAACGAACCTTCCTGGGATGATCCCCAATCTCCTTGGCATGCCCCAGTCAATTTTTGGCACACAGCATGCCCGGACCCTTGGCCCACCCCCAAAACTGTGGGCTTTAGCACACTAATTTGCCCCGAAGAAGCTCCGTTTTCCCGTTTTGTTCGTTTGTCATCTTAAATAGCCACGATAAATTAAATGGACCATACTGGGATGATCCCAAACCTCCCTAGCATACCCATATAGATTATCGGCCCACAACACGCCCGGACCCAGGGCCCACCCTAAAAACCGTGGTCTATAGCACACTAATTTGGACCAAAAATATCCTGTTCACGCCATTTCGCCCATTTGTTCCCCAAAATGGCCAATAAATTTTAAAAGGACTATACTGGAATGATCCCCAACCTCCCTGGCATGCCTCGATTGAATTTTGGCCCGTATCACGCCCGAATCCTGGGCCCACCCCCAAAATTATGGGCTATAGCACACTGATTTATCCCGAAAATGCCCCGTTTATGCTGTTTCGCCCATTTTTCCACCCAAATACTGATAAAAATTTAAACATACCAC
Source organism: Capsicum baccatum var. pendulum (assembly GCA_030864225.1). Classification (NCBI taxonomy): domain Eukaryota; kingdom Viridiplantae; phylum Streptophyta; class Magnoliopsida; order Solanales; family Solanaceae; genus Capsicum; species Capsicum baccatum. Next base: position 249,182,859 of record CM061554.1, on the reverse strand, counting down.
ACTGTTACGATTCTCAACCCCACTAGCATGCCTCAGTCAATGTTTGGCCCACAACACGCCCGGACACTATGTCCACCCCAAACTTATGTGCTATAGCACACTGATTTAGCCCGAAAATACCAGTTCACGTTGTTTCTCCCGTTTGCCAACCCAAATGGCCACAAAAATTTAAAAAAACCACACTAGGATGATCCCCAACCTCCCTGGCATGCCTCGGTCGATTTTCAGACCACAGCACACCTGACCACGGGCCCACCCTCAAAACTGTGAGATATAGCACACTGATTTAGCACAAAAATATCTCGTTCACACCATTTCGCTAGTTTGTCCCCCCAAATAGCGACAAAAATTAAAATGGACCATACTGAGATGATCCCCAACCATCCTAGCATGCCTCAGTCAATTTTTGGTCCATAGCACACTCGAACCCTAGGCTCACCCCTAAAACCGTGGGCTGTAGAACACCGATTTGGCCACAAAAATTGTCCACCCAAATGGCCAAAAAAATTTAAACGGACCTTCCTGGGATGAACCCCAATCTCCCTGGTACGTCCCAGTTAATTTTTTGAACACAGCACGCCCTGAACCTTGGCCTACCCCCAAAACTGTGGGCAAAGCACACCAATTTGGCCAGAAAATGCCCCGTTCATCCGTTTTGTTTGTTTGTCATCTTAAATGGCCACGATAATTTAAACGGACCATACTGGATGATCCCCAAACTCCCTGGCACAACTAGATCGATTATCGGCCCACAGCAAGCCCGAACCCAGGGCCCACCCCTAAAATCGTGGTCTATAGCACACCAATTTGGACCAAAAATGCCCCATTCACGTTGTTTTGCCCGTTTGACCACCCAAATGGTGAATAAAATTTAAAAGAACCACACTGGGATGATCTCCAACCTCCCTGGCATGCACCGGTCGATTTGTTGCCTACAGTACTCCCGAACCCTGGGTCCACCCTTAAAATCATGGGCTATAGCATACTGATTTAGCCCAAAAATGCCACATTGGTGCTGTTTCTCCCATTTGTCCACCCAAATAGGCATGAAAATTAAACGTACCACACTGTTTGTCTGTTTGTCAGTTTGCCTGTTTGTCTACCAAAATGGCCACGAAAATTAAAACGGACCATACTGGAATGATCCTCAACCCCCTTGGCATGCCCCGGTCGATTATTATCCCAGAGCATGCTCGGACCCTGAGCCCACCCCCAGAATCTTGGGTTAAAACAAACGGATTTGGCCCAAAAATGCCTCGTTCATGCTGTTTTGCCCATTTGTCCATCTAAATGGCCACAAAAATTTAAACGGACAACACTAGGATGATCCCCAACCTCCCTGGAATGCCCCGGTAGATTTTCAGCACACAACACTCTCGGATCCCAGGCCCACCCCCGAAACAGTGTGCTATAGCACACTGATTTGGCCCAAAAATGTCTCGTTGATGCAGTTTCGCCAGTCTGTCCACCCAAATGGCCATAAAATTTAAACAGACCACACTGAGATGATCCCCAACCTCCTTGGCACACCCCCATTAAGTTTTGGCCAATATCACACCCGTACCCTGGGCCCATCCCCAAACTCGTGGGCAATAGCTCACCGATTTGGCCCAAAAATTCCCCATTCTCACTGTTTCACACGTTTGTCCACCCAAATGGCCCCGAAAATTTAAACGTATCTTTCTGGGATGATCCCAACCTCCCTGGCATGCCAAGTTGATTTTTGGCTCACAGTACACCCAGACCCTTGGTCCACCCCCAAAACTGTGAGCTTTAGCACACCCATTTGGACCAAAAATGCCCCGTTCACCCATTTTGTTTGTTTGTAATCCTAAATGGCCACGATAATTTAAATGGACCATACTGGGATGATCCCCAACCTCCCTGGCACACCCCAATAAATTTTCAAACCACAGCATAACCGGACCCAAGGCCCACCACCAATACCGTGGTCTATAGCACACCGATTTAGACAAAAAATGCCCCGTTCGCGCCGTTTCGCCCGTTTGTCCAGCCAAATAGTCAATAAAATTTAAACAGACCATACTGGGATGATCCCCAATCTCCCTGCCATGCCTGAATTAATTTTTGGCCCACAGCATGCCCAAACTCCGGGCCCACCCCCTAAACCGTGGGCTATAGCACACAAATTTAGCTTGAAAATGCCCCGTTCGCACTGTTTCGCCTATTTATCCACCCAAATGGCCACAAAAAATTAAATGTACCACACTGGGAAAATCACCAACCTCCCTAGAATGCCTCAGTCGATTTTTTGCCCCCAGAATGCCCGGACCCCAGGTCCACCCCCGAACTCGTGTGCTATAGCACACCAACTTAGCCCAAGAACACCCAGTTCGTGTCATTTATTTCGTTTGCCAACCCAAATGGCCACAAAAATTTAAATGGACCACGCTGGGATAATCCCCTACCTCCCTGGGTTGCATCGATCGAATTTAAGCCAACAGCATGCTCGAACCCTGGTCGCACCCCCAAAACCGTGGGCTATAGCACAATGAGATAGCCCGAAAATGCCCCGTTCGCACCGTTTTGCTCATTCGTCCACCCAACTGGCCACATAAATTTAAATGTATCCCACTGAGGCAATCCCCAACCTCCATGTCACGCCCCAATCAATTTTTTGCCCCACAGCATACCCGGGCCCCATGCCCACCCCCAAAATCGTGGGCTATAACTCACCGATTTAGCCCAAAAATTCCCCATTCTCACCGTTTCACACATTTGTCCACCCAAATGGCCCTAAAAATTTAAAAGAACCTCTCTGGGATGATCCCCAACCTCCCTGGCACACCCCAGTCGATTTTTGCCTCACAGCACGCCCATACCCTTGGTCCACCCCCAAAACTGCGGGCTTTAGCACACCAATTTGGCCCGAAAATGCCCTGTTCACCCGTTTTGTTTGTTTGTCATCCCAAATGGCCAAGATAATTCAAATTGACCATAATGGGATGATCCCCAACCTCCCTGGCACACCCCGATCGATTTTCAACCTACAGCATACCCTGACCCAAGGCCTACCCCCAATACCGTGGTCTATAGCACACCGATTCAGACCAAAAATGCCCCGTTCGTGCTGTTTCGCCCGTTTGTCCACCCAAATAGTAAATAAAATTTAAACAGACCATACTGGGATGATCCCCAACCTCTCTGGCATGGCCGAATTGATTTTTAGCTAACAACACGCCTGAACTCTGGGCCCACCCCCTAAACCATGGGCTATAGCACACCGATTTAGCCCGAAAATGCCTCGTTCGCGTTGTTTCACCCAAATGGGCACAAAAAATTAAACGTACCATACTGGGACAATCCCCAACCTCCCTGGCATGCCTCAGTCAATTTGTTTCCCCCATAACGCCCGGACCCCGGGTCCACCCCCGAACTCGTGTGCCATAGCACACCAATTTAGCCCAAAAATGCCATGTTCGTGTTGTTTCTCCCGTTTGCCAACCTAAATGGCCACAAAAATGTAAATGGACCACACTGGCATGATCCCCAACCTACCTGGCATTCCTTGATCAATTTTAAGCCAACAGCACACTCGGACCCTGGGCGCACCCCCAAAACTGTGGGCTATAGCACACTGATTTGGTCCAAAAATGCCCCATTTGCACCGTTTTGCTTGTTTGTCCACCCAAATGGCCACAAAAATTTAAATGGACCATACTGAGATGATCCCCAACCTCCATAGCATGCCCTGATCAATTTTTAGCCTAAAGCACACACAAACCCCAGGCCCACCCCCAAAACCATGGGCTATATAGCACACTGATTTTGCCTAAATATGCACCGTTTGTGCATTTTCACCCGTTTGTCCACCCAAATGGCCACAAAAATTTAAAGGGTCACACTATGATAATTCCCAACCTCTCTATCACATCCCGATCTATTTTTGGCCCACAACAAGTCTGGATCCTTAATCCACCCCCAAAACCCTGGGTTATAGCACTCCGATTTGAATTAAAAATGCCCCGTTCTCGCCGTTTCGCCCGTTTGTCCACCCAAATGGGCACACAAATTTAAACGAACCACACTGGGATGAACCCCAACCTCCTTGGCATACCCCAATCAATTTTTGGCCAACAAAACGCCCGGACCCCAAGCCCACCACCGAAACCATGGGCTATAGCACACTGATTTAGCTCGAAAATGCCACGTTCGCGCCATTTCGCCTGTTTGTCCTCACAAATGGCCACAAAATTTTAAAATAACCATACTGGGATGATCCCCAACCTCCCTGGCATGCCCCTATCAATTTTTCGCCCACAGCATACCCGGAACCGTGGCTCACCCCCAAACCTGTGCGCTATAGCACACCGATTTAGCCTAAAAATGCTCCGTCCGCACCTTTTCACTCGTTTGTCCACCCAAATAGCCACAAAAATTAAAATGGATCACATTGGGATGATTCCCAACCTCCTCGGCACGCCCCAGTCGATTTTGAACCCACAGCATACCCGGAACCCTATCCCACCCCTAAAAGCATGGGCTATAGCACACCAATTTGTCCCAAAAATGCCTCGTTCATGCTGTTTTGCCCGTTTGTACACCCAAATGGCCACAAAAATTAAATGGGCCACACTGGAATGATCCTCGACCTCCCAGGCATACCTCAAATAATTTTCGGCATACAACACGACCGGACCCTGGTCCCACCCCCAAAACTATGGGCTATTGAATACTGATTTGTCCCAAAAATGCCCCGTTAATGCAAATATGCTAGTTTGTCCATCCAAATGGCCATAATTATTAAAACGGACCACAAAAGGATGATCCCCAACCTCCTTGGCATGCCCCGGTCGATTTTTGACACACAGCATGCCCGGACCCTAGGCCAACCCCCAAAACCGTGGCTTTTAAAAAAAACCTCGTTCACTTTGTTTTAACCATTTGTCCACCCAAATGGCCATAAAAATTTAAACGGACCATACTAGGACGATCCCCAACCTCTCTGGCACGTCTCGGTCGATTTAAACGAACCACACTGGGATGATCCCCAACCTCCCTAGTAGGTGCAGATCAATTTTTGGCCCATATCACAACCAAACCCCAGGTCCACCTCCAAAATCGTGGGCCATACCACACCGATTTGGCCTAACAATGTACCGTTCGCGGTGTTTAGCCCATTTGTCCACCCAAATGGCCACGAAAATTTAAATGGACCATACTGGGAAGATCCCTAACCTCCATGGCATGCCCCGGTAGATTTTTGGCTAATAGAATGCCTGGACCACGAGGCCACCCTCGAAACCGTGGGCTATTGCACACCAATTTAGCCTAAAAATTCCCTATTCTTGTCGTTTCGCCAGTTTGTCCACCCAAATAGCCACAAAAATTTAAACGGACCACACTGGGATAATCCCCAACCTCCCTGGCACGCCCCGGTCTATATTCAACCCACAAAACAACTGGACCCCAGGCACACCCCAAAACAGTGGGCTATAGCACACCGATTTGGCCCGAAAATGCCCCGTTCGCGCTGTTTCGCCCATCTGTCCACCCAATTGGCCTCAAAAATTTAAACGGACCACACTGAGATGATCCCCAACCTACCTGGCATGCCACGGGATATTTTTGGCCAACAGCATGCCCGGACACAGAGACCACCCCCAAAACCATGAGTTATAGCACACCGATTTGGCTAGAAATGCCCCGTTCAATCGTGTGTCCACCCAAATGGCCATGAATATTTAAACGGACAACATTAGGATGATCCCCAACCTCCCTGGCATACCTTGGTCAATTTTTGGCCCATAGCACCCCCATACCCGGGCCATCCCCCAAAATTGTTGGCTATAGCTCACCGATTTGGCTCAAAAATAAGCCGTTCACACTATTTTGCCCATTTGTCCACCCTAATGGCCACCAAAATTTAAATAGACCATACTGGGATGATCCCCAACCTCCCTGGCATGCCCGTATCGATTTTCAGCCCACAGCACGCCCGAAACCTGGGGCCACACCCAAAACAGTCGGCTTTAGCAGACTAATTTGCCCCAAAAATGCCCCGTTTCTCCGTTTTGCCTGTTTGTCCACCCAAATGACCATACAAATTTAAAAGAACTGCACTGGTACTATCCCCAACCTCCCTGGTACACCCCGATTGATTTTCAGCCCACAGCATGCCCAGACCCATGGCCCACCCCCAACACTGTTGGCTATAACACATCGATTTGAATCAACAACGCCCCATTCTCGCCGTTTCGCCCGTTTATCCACCCGAATGGCCAAAAAAATTTAAATGAACCACACTGGGATACCCCAGTTCATTTTCATGCCCCTCCCTGGGATGCCCCAGTTCATTTTCATGATCCCCAACCTCCTTTGCATGCCCCAGTTCATTTTCGGCCCACAGCACTCCTGGGCCCCGGGTCCACCCCCAAACTCGTTTGTTATAGCACATTGATTTAGCCCGAAGATGCCCCATTTGCACCGTTTCACCCGTGTGTCCACCCAAATGGCAATAAAATTTTAAATGGGCCACACTGGGACGATCCCCAACCTCCCTAGTACACCCCGATCAATTTTAAGCCCACAGCATGCCTAGACCCATAGCTCACCCCCAACACCGTGGGCTATAGCACATCATTTGAGTCAACAATGCCTCGTTCTCATCGTTTCACCCGTTTGTCTACCCAAATGGCTACAAAAATTTAAACGGACCACACTGGGATGCCCCAGTTCATTTTCATGCCCCACATTGGGATGCCCCGGTTTATTTTCAGGATCCCCATATTCCTTTGCATGCCCCAGTTCATTTTTCGCCCACAGCATTCCCGGACCCCAAGTCCACCCCCAAACCCGTGAGCTATAACACATCAATTTTGCCCGAAAATGCCCCGTTCGCGTCGTTTCGCCCGTATGTCCACCCAAATAGCCGTAATATTTTAAACGGACTACACTGGGATGATCCCCAACCTCCCTGGCATGCACCGGTTGATTTTTTACCCACAGCACGCCTGGACCCTTTCCCACTCCAAAAACTGTGGGATATAGCACACCAATTTTGCCCGAAAATTCCCCATTTGCGCCGTTTTTCCCGTTTATCCACCCAAATGGCCACGATAATTTAAAAATACCACACTGGGATGATGCCCAACCTCCCTGGCACGCCTCGGTTGATTTTCAGCTCACAGTACACCCGGACCCCAGGCCCACCCCCCAAACCATGGTCTATAGCACACCGCTTTTACCCAAAATTGCACCGTTCATGCCGTTTCACCCGTTTGTCTACTAAAATAGCCACAAAAAATTAAACAGACCACACAGGGATGATCCCCAACTTCCATGGCATGCCCCAATCAATTTTTGACCTATAGGACGCCCGAACCCCAAGCCCTCCACAAAAACTGTGGGTTATAGCACACCGATTTGGCCTGAAAATGCTCCATTCGCATTGCTTAACCCGTTTGTCCACCCAAATGGCCACAGAAATTTAAAAGGACCACACTGAGATGATCCCCAAGGTCCTTGACATGCCTCGGTCAATTTTTGGCCGACGGCACTCTCGGACCCCGGGCACACCCCCAAAACCATAGGATATTGCACACCGCTTTGGCTCAAAAATGCCTCGTTCGCACAATTTTGCCTATGTGTCCACAGATATGGCCAAAAAAATTTAAACGAACCATACTAGGACGATCTGGCGTGCCCCAATCGATTTTCTGCCATAGCACGCCCGGACCTCAGGCCCACCACCGAAATAGTGGGCTATAGCTCACCGATTTAGCCTAAAAATGCCTCATCTACGCCGTTTTGCCAATTTGTCCACCCAAATAGCCAAAAAAATTAAAACACACCACACTGAGTGCTCCCCAACCTCCCTAGCATGCCCCGGTCAATTTTTGGCCCACAGCACACCCGGACCCCAGGACCACCTCCAAAATTGTGGACTATAGCACATCAATTTAGCCAAAAAATGTGCCGTTTGTGCTTTTTCGCCCGTTTGTTCACCCAAATAGCCACAATACTTTAAATGGACCACCCTAGAATGATCCCCAACCTCCCTGGAATGCCCCGACTGATTTTTGACCTACAGCACACCCGGACCCCTAGACCATCCACAAAACCGTGGGCTATAGCACATCGATTTGGCCTAAAAATGCCACGTTCGTACAGTTTTTCCCGTTTGTCAACCCAAATGGCCATAAAAATTTAAACGGACCACACTAGGATAATCCCTAACCTCCCTGGTATGCCCCGGTTGATTTTTACCCCACAGCACACCCGAACCTCAGGCCCACCCCTAAAATAGTTGGCTATAGCACACCGATTTGGTCCGAAAATGCCCTGTTCGTGCCGTTTTGCCTATTTGTCCACCCAAATGGCCAAAAAAATTTAAACGAACCAAACTTGGATAATACTCAACCTCCCTGGCATGCCCCGGTCGATTTTCGGCCCACAGCACAGTCGGACCCCGAACCCATCCCCGAAATCGTGTGTTATACCACACTAATTTAGCCCAAAAATACCCCGTTCGCGCCATTTCGCCCGTTTGTCCTCCCAAATAGACACAAAAATTAAAATGGACCACACTGGGATGATCCCCAACCTCCCTGGATCACGGGCCATAGCACACTAATTTGGCCCGAAAATGCACTGTTCGCTTTGTTTCGCCCGTTGTCCACCAAAATAGCTGCAAAATTTAAAACGTACCACACATGGAAGATCCCCAACCTCCTTGGAATGCCTCGATCAATTTTCAGACCACATCACACTCGGACCCCGGGTCCACCCCCAAAACCACGGGCTATAGCACATCAATTTGGCTTGAAAATACCCTGTTCGCGCTGTTTCACGTGTTTGTCCTCCCAAATGGCTACAAAAATTTAAACGGACCATAATGGAATGATCCCCAACCTCCCTGTCACGGCCCGGTCAATTGTTTTCCCATAGCACGAACGGACCCCAGGCCCAACCCCTAAATTGTGGGCTATATCACATCGATTTGGCCCTAAAATGCCTCGTTAGCACTGTTTTAGCCGTTTGTCCACCCAAATGACTACAAAAATTTAAACGGACCACACTAGATGATCCCCAACCTTCCTGGTACACCCCGGTCAATTTTCAACTCACATCACGCTCGTACCCTGGGCCCACCCCTAAAACTGTGGGCTATAACACACCGATTTAGCCCAAAAATGCCTCGCTCATGCCGTTTTGCCAATTTGACAACCCAAATGGCCAAAAAAATTTAAACAGAACACACTAAGATGATTCCTAACCCCCCTGGCATGCCCCGATCCATTTTCGACAAACAGCACACCCGAACCATAGGCCCACCCCCAAAACAGTGGGTTATATACAACCCCATTCGCCCGTTTCGCCCGTTTGTCCACCCAAATAGCAACAAAAATTTAAATGAACCAGACTGAGATGATACCCAACCACCCTGGCATGCCCACGTAGATTTTTCACCTACAGCACGCCCGGACCCCAATCCCACCCCAAAAACCATGGGCTATAGCACACCGATTTGGCCAAAAATGCCCAGTGCGTGTCGTTTCACCGATTTGTCCACCCAAATGGCCACGAAACTTTAAACGGACCACACTAAGATTATCCCCAAAATCCCTGGAACTCCTCGGTCTATTTTAGGCCCACAGCACACCCGGTCCCCGAGCCCATCCCGAAACCGTGGGCTATATCATACCGATTCTGCACGAAAATACCTTGTTCATGCCTTTTCGCCCATTTATCCACCCAAATAGCCACAAACATTTAAACAAACCATATTGGGACAATCCCCAACCTCCCTGGCATGCCTCGTTCAATTTTTGTCCCACAAAATGCCAGGACACCGACACCACCCCAAAAACCGTAGGTTATAGCACACCGATTTAGCCTGAAAATGCCCCATTCAATCGTGTGTCCACCCAAATGGTCACGAACATTTAAACGGACTATACTGGGATGATTCCCTACCTCCCTGGCACACCTCGATCAATTTTTGGCCCGCAACACACCTAGATCCCGGGCCAACCCCCAAAATCATTGGCTATAGCACACCGATTTGGCTCGAAATGACCCGTTCACAACGTTTTGCCCGTTTGTCCACCCAAATGGCCACAAAAATTTAAATAAAACATACTGGGATGATCCCAACTTTCCTAGCATGCCCCGATCGATTTTCAGCCCACAGCATGCCCGAACCCTTGTCCCACACCCGAAATCGTGGGCTTTAGCACACCAATTTCTACCAAAAATGCCCCGTTTACCCATTTTGCCTGTTTGTCCTACCAAATGGCCACAAAAATTAAAATGGACCATACTGGGATGATCCCCAACCTCCCTGGCACACCCTGATCGATTTTCAACCCACTGCATGCCCACCCATGGCCCACCCCACCACCGTAGGCTATAGCATACAGAATTGAATCGAAAATACCTCGTTCTCGCTATTTCACCTGTTTGTCCACCCAGATGGCCATAAAAATTTAAACGGACCACACTAGGAAGATCCCCAACCTCATTTACATGCCCCATTTTATTTTCGGCCTACAGCACGCACGAACCCCAAGCCCTCCACCAAAATTGTGGGTTATAGCACACCGATTTGGCTTGAAAATGCCCTATTCGCGCCGCTTAACCCATTTGTCCACCCAAATGGCCATAAAAATTTAAACGGACCATACTGAGATGATCCCTAAGGTCCTTATCATGCCTCGGTCAATTTTTGGCCCACGGCACTCTCGGACCCCGGGCACACCCCCAAAACCATAGGATATTGCACACCGCTTTGGCACAAAAATGCCTCTTTTGTGCAATTTTACCCGTTTGTCCACACATATGGACAAAACAATTTAAACGAACCATACTAGGACGATCCCCAACCTCCCTGGCATGCCCCAGTCGATTTTCTACCCATAGCACGCTTGGACCTCGGGCCCACCATGAAACAGTGGGCTATAGCTCACCGATTTGGCCTGAAAATGCCTCATTTGCGCCGTTTTTCTAGTTTGTCCACCCAAATGGCCACAAAAATTAAAACAGACCACACTGATTGCTCCCCAACCTCCCTAGCATGCCCCGGTCAATTTTTGGCCCACAGCGCACTCGGACCCCAGGACCACCTCCAAAACCGTGGACTATAGCATATCGATTTGGCCCAAAAATGTGCCGTTTGTGCTTTTCGCACGTTTGTTCACCCAAATAGCCACAAACATTTAAACGGACCACACTAGAACGATCCCCAACCTCCCTGGAATGCCCCGACCAATTTTCGGCCAACAACACACCTGGACCCCTAGACCATCCCCAAAACCGTGGGCTATAGCACATCGATATAGCCCAAAAATGCTACGTTCGTACAGTTTTTCCCGTTTGTCCACCCAAATGGCCACAAAAATTTAAACAGACCACACTGGTATAATCCCTAACCTCCCTGGTATGCCCCGGTTAATGTTTTCCCCACAGCATCCCGAACCTCATGCCCACCCCCAAAATAGTTGGCTATAGCGACCGATTTGGTCTGAAAATGCCCCGTTCGTGCCGTTCCGCCTGTTTGTCCACCCAAATAGCCACAAAAATTTAAACGGACCACACTTGGATGATACCCAACCTCCCTGGCATTCCCAGGTCGATTTTCAGCCCACAGCACAACCGGACCCCGGACCCATCCCCGAAACCGTGTGCTATACGACACTAATTTAGCCCAAAAATACCCCGTTCGCCCCATTTCGCCCGTTTGTCCACCCAAATAGACACAAAAATTAAAATAAACCACACTGGGAGGATCCCCAACCTCCCTGGCTCATGGGCCATAGTACACTAATTTGGCTCGAAAATGCACCGTTCGCGTTGTTTCGCCCGTTATCAACCCAAATTGCTGCAAAATTTAAAACGTACCACACTAGGAAGATCCCCAACCTCCCTGGCACGCCCCGATCAATTTTCAGCCCACATCACGCTCGGAACCCGGGCCCAACCCCAAAACTGTGGGCTATAGCACATCGATTTGACTTGAAAATACCGCGTTTGCGCTGTTTCACCTGTTTGTCCTCCCAACTGGCTACGAAAATTTAAACGGACCATAATGGAATAATCCCCAACCTCCCTAGCACACCCCGGTAAATTTTTTGCCCATAGCACGCACGGACCCCAGGCCCAGCCCCTAAATTGTGGTCTATATCACATCGATTTGCCCCAAAAATGCCTTGTTAGCACCGTTTTAGCCGTTTGTCCACCCAAATGGCTATAAAAATTTAAACCTACCACACTGGGATGATCCCCAACCTTCCTGGCACACCCGGTCAAATTTCAACTCACATCACGCTCGAACCCTGGGCCCACCCCTAAAACCGTGGGCTATAGCACACCGATTTAGCCCAAAAATGCCTCGCTCACGCCGTTTTGCAAATTTGACAACCCAAATGGCAACAAAAATTTAAACAGAACACACTGAGATAATTTCAAACCTCCCTGGCATGCCCCGATCCATTTTCGACAAACAGCACACCCGAACCATACGCCCATCCCCAAAACAGTGGGCTATAGACAACCCCATTCGCCCATTTCGCCCGTTTGTCCACCCAAATAGCAACAAATATTTAAACGAACCACACTGAGATGATACCCAACCACCCTGGCAAAGCCAAGTAGATTTTTAGCCCACATCACGCCCGGACCCTAAGCCCACCCCCAAAACCATGGGCTACAGCACACCGATTTGGCCAAAAAATGCCCAGTTCCTGCCGTTTCACCTATTTGTCCACCCGAATGGCCACGAAACTTTAAACGGAGCACACTAAGAATATTCCTAAACTCCCTGGCACTCCCCGATCTATTTTAGGCCCACAACACACCCGATCCCCGAGCCCATCCCGAAACCGTGGGCTATAGCATACCGATTCTGCACGAAAATACCATGTTCATGCCTTTTCGCCCATTTGTCCACCCAAATAGCCACAAAAATTTAAACAAACCACATTGGGACGATCCCCAACCTCCCTGGCATGCCTCTTTCAATTTTTGTCCAACAAAATGCCAAGACACCGAGCCCACCCCCAAAACCATGGGTTACAGCACACCGATTTAGCCTGAAAATGCTCCGTGCAATCGTGTGTCCACCCAAATGGCCACGAACATTTAAACGGACTATACTGGGATGATCTCCTACCTCCTTGTTCCACCCCGATCAATTTTTGGCCCATAACACGCCTAGACCCCGGGCCAACCCCCGAAATCATGGGATAGCACACCGATTTGGCTCGAAAATGACCCGTTCACGCCGTTTTGCCAGTTTATCCACCCAAATGGCCACAAAAATTTAAATAGACCATACTGGGATGATCCCAACTTTCCTAGCATACCCCAATCGATTTTCAGCCCACAGCATGCCCGAACCCTTGTCCCACACCCGAAACCATGGGCTTTAGCACACCAATTTGTGCCGAAAATGCCCCGTTTACCCATTTTGCCTGTTTGTCCTACCAAATGGACATGAAAATTAAAACGGACCATACTAGGACGATCCCCAACTTCCCTAGAACACCCCAATCAATTTTCAGCCCACTGCACGCCCACCCATGGCCCACCCCACCACCGTACGCTACAACATACCGAATTGAATCAAAAAAGCCCTGTTCTCGCCGTTTCGCCCGTTTGTCCACCCAAATGGCCACAAAAATTTAAACGGACCATACTAGGATAATCCCCAACCTCCTTTGCATGCCTCGTTTATTTTTGGCCCACAGCACGCTCAGACTCCGGGTCCACCCCCAAACCCGTGTGCTATAGCATATCTATTTAGCTTGAAAATGCCCCATTAGCATCGTTTCGCCCGTGTAACTACCCAACTGTCAATAAAATTTTAAACGGGCCATATTGGGATGATCCCCAACCTCCATGGCATGCCTTGGTCAATTTTTGGCACACAGCACGCCCGGATCCCGGGCCCACCCTCGAAATTGTGGGCTACTGATTTGCCCCGAAAATGCCTCGTTCGTGCCGTTTCGCCTGTTTGTCTACACAAATGGCCATAAAAATTTAAACGGACCACACTGGGATGATTCCCAACATCCATGGAATACCTCGGTCTATTTTTTACCAACAGCATGCCCGGACCCCTGTCCCACCCCCAAAATCGTGGCTATAGCATACCAAATTGGCCCAAAAATTCCCCGTTTGCGCCGTTTCACCCATTTATCCACCCAAATGGCCACAAAAAATTAAACAGACCACACTGGGATGATCCCCAACCTCCTTGGAATGTCTCGGTCAATATTTGGCCTACAACACGCATGAATCCCAGACCCACCCCCGAAGTCGTGGTCTATAGCAAATCGTTTTAGCCCGAAATTGCATAATTTGCATTGTTTTGCTCGTTTGTCCACTCAAATAGCCACAAAAATTTAAACGGACCACACAGGGATGATCCCCAACCTCCATGGCATTCCCCGATCATTTTTCGGCCTACAACACGCCTGAAACCCGGGCCCTCCCTAAAAACCGCAGGTTATAGCACACCAATTTGGCCTGAAAATGCCCCATTCGTGCCGCTTAACCTGTTTGTCCACCCAATAGCCACAAAAATATAAATGGACCACACTGAGATGATCTCCAAGCACCCTGACATGCCTCAGTCAATTTTAGCCCCACAGCATGCTCGTACCCCGAGCCCACCCCCAAAACCGTGGGCTAAGAACACCGCTTCGGCCCAAAGCTGCCTCATTCACGCTGTTTTGCCCGTTTGTCCACCCATATGGCCACAGAAATTTAATCGAACCACACTTTGATGATCCCCAACCTCCCTGACACACCCCGATCAATTTTTGACACACAATATGCTCGAACCCTGGGCCCACCTCCGAAACTATGAGCTGTAGCACATCAATTTTGCCCGCAAATGCCCCGTTCACGCTGTTTCACATATTTGTCCACCCAAATGGCCGTGAAATATTAAAAGGACCATACTGAATTATCTATAACCTCCCTGGCATGCCCCGGTCAATTTTCGACCCTCAACACGCTCAAACCCTAAGTCCACCCCTAAAACTGTGGGCTGTAGCACACCGATTTTGCCCGAAAATGCCCCGTTTGCGTTGTTTCATCCATTTGATCACCAAATGGCCACAAAAATTTAAATGAACCACACTGGAACGATCCTCAATCCCACTGCCATGCCCCGATTGATTTTCAGCGCTGAGCACGCATGGACCCCAAGCCCACCCCCGAAACCGTAGTCTATAGCGCACCGATTTTTCCACAAAATGCATCATTTGCGCTATTTTGCCCGTTTGTCCTCACAAATAGCCATAAAAATTTAAAAGGACCACACAGGCATGATCCCCAACCTCCCTAGCACGCCCCCATCAATTTTGGGCCAACAGCACGCTCAAACCGCAGGCTTTGCTTCAAAACCGTGGGCTATAGAATACCGATTTGACCTGAAAATGCCCCGTTTGCACCGTTTCACCCGTTTGTTCACCCAAATAGCCATGAAAATTTAAACGAACCACACTAGGATAATCCCCAACCTCCCTGGCATGCGCCAATCAATTTTTGGCCCACAGCACGCCCAGACCTCCGACCCACCCCCGAAACTGTGGGCTATAGCACACTGATTTGGCCTGAAAATGCCTCGTTTGTGCTGTTTTACCCGTTTGTCCATCAAAATGGCCACAAAAATTTAAACGGACCACATTGGGACGATCCCAACCTCCTTGGCATACCCCGATCAATTTTTGGCCCACGGCACGCCCAGACCCTAAGCCCACCCCAAAAACAATGGGCTATAGCACACCGATTTAGCCCAAAAAATGCCCCGTTCGTGCCGTTTTGCCCATTTGTCTACCCAAATGTCTACAAAAAATTAAACGGACCACACTGGGATGATCCCCAACCTTTTTGGCATGCCCTAGTCTATTTTTAGCCCACAGCATACTCGAACCCTGGGCCCATCCCAAAACAGTGGGCTATAGCACACCGATTTTTCCTGAAAATGCCCCATTTGTGTTGTTTCACCTATTTGTCCATCCAAATGACCACAAAAATTTAAACGAACCGTACTGGGATGATCCCCAACCTCCCTGGCACGCCCTAGTCAATTTTTCTCCCACAGCACACCCGAAACCCAGACCCTCCCCCAAAACGGTGTGCTACAAAAACTAAATCAAAATAATGAAAGTCAAATACTCTTCTTTAAATTCTACATTACATACTCTTTTTCTACGAGATGCTGGGAATCCCTTGTACCACATAGTATGTAGATTTTGAAAAAGAGTATAAATAAGATAAAGGAGTTTTCAAAATTTAATTTCTTGTATTTTTTTGATCATAAATAATCGCCAAAAAGAATTCGGTTCTTTTTCCGAACTTGATATCGATAAATATGCTAATTTAGAAATTCATTTCGGCCAATTGAACCTTCTCCAACTGTTTCTTTTTAATAACCAAAAAGATCTGTGCCAAAAAAATACCTCATTCATGTTGTTTTGTCCGTTTGTTCACTCCAAGCTCCTTGGCACGCTCTGATTGATTTTTGGCCGACAGTACGCTCAAAATTCAGCCCCACCCCAAAAATTGTGGGCTATAGCACACCGATTTGGCCCAAAAATGCCCCGTTCGTGCTGTTTTACCTATTAATCCATGCAAATGGCCGCGAAAATTAAAACGAACCATATTGGGATGATCCCCAACCTCCATAGCACATCCTAGTCAACTTTCGTCTCACAACACGCCCGAACTCCCAGCCCACCCTAAAAAACATGGGCTATAGCACACCAATTTTAATTTAAAATGCCCCGTTCACACCATTTCACGAGTTTGTCTACCCAAATGGCCACAATAATGAAAATAGACCACAATGGGATGATCTTCAACCTCCCTAACACTCCCCGATTAATTTTGGATCCACAGAACGCCCGAAACCTTGGCTCACCCCCAAAATCGTGGGCTATAGCTCACCGATTTGGCCTGAAAATGCCTCGTTCGTGCTGTTTTGCCCGTTTGTCCAGCCAAATAGGCAAAAAAATTTAAACAGACCATACTGGATGATCCCCAACCTCCCTGGTACGCCCCGTTTGATTTTCAGCCTACAACATGCCCGAAACCCGGGCCAACCTCCTAAACTGTGGACTATAGCACACCGATTTGGCCCAAAAGTTCCCCATTCATGCCGTTTCTCCCGTTTGTCCACTCAAATGGGCACACAAATTTAAATAGACCAAACTGGGATGATCCCAAATCTCCCTGATATGCCCCGACTGATTTTTGACCCACAGTACTCCCGAACTCTGGGCCCACCCCTGAAACCGTGGGCTATATATATAGCACACCAATTTGGCTCGAAAATGCCTCATTCATGCCGTTTTGCCCATTTGT
Source organism: Capsicum baccatum var. pendulum (assembly GCA_030864225.1). Lineage (NCBI taxonomy): Eukaryota > Viridiplantae > Streptophyta > Magnoliopsida > Solanales > Solanaceae > Capsicum > Capsicum baccatum. The sequence goes on along the minus strand of CM061554.1, from coordinate 249,165,522 downwards.
CCACATAAATGGCCACAAAAAGTTAAACGAACCACACTGGAACGATCCCCAACTTCCCTGGCATGCCTCGATCAATTTTTGGCCTACAGCATGCCCAGACCCCTGGCCCACCGCTAAAACCGTGGGCTATAGCACACCGATTTGGCCCACAAATACATCATTCATTCTGTTTTGCCCGTTTGTCCACCCAAATGGCCACGAAAATTAAAATGGATCACACTTGGACGATCCCCAACCTCCCTGGCACACCCCGACTGACTTTTGACCCGTAGTATGCCCGGACTCTAGGCCCACCCCTGAAACCGTGGGCTATATATATAGCACACCGATTTGGATCAAAAATGCCCCATTCACGCCGTTTCACCCGTTTGTCCACACAAATATCCACAAAAAGTTAAATGGACCATACTGGAATGATACCCAGCCTCCCTGAAAAGCCCCAATTAATTTTTAGCCCACAGCATGCTCGGACCCCTGGCCTACCGACAAAACCGTGGGCTATAGCACACCGATTTGTCCAAAAAATACGTCGTTCATTCCTTTTTGCCCGTTTGTCCACCCAAAGGGACACGAAAATTAAAATGGATCAAACTTGGACGATCCCCAAGCTCCTTGGCACGCCCTGATCGATTTTTGGCCCACAGCATTCTATAAATCGGGCTATAGCACACCGATTTGGCCTAAAAATGCCTCGTTCGCACTGTTTTGCCCATTTGTCCACCCATAAGGCCACAAAAATTTAAACGAACCACACTAGGATGATCCCCAACCTCCCTGGCATGCCCCAGTTGATTTTTAGCCCACAGAACATCCGGGCCCCGAGCCTTGGGCCCACTACCAAAACAGTGGGCTATAGCACATCGATTGGGCTCAAAATGCCTTATTTGCGCCGTTTCACCAGTTTCTCCACCCAAATAGCCACAAAAATTTAGATAGACCACACTGAGATGATCCTCAACCTCCCTGGCACACCCCAGTCAAGTTTCAGCCTAAAGCACAATCAAACCGCAGGCTCTCCTTCAAAACTGTAGGCTATAGCACATATATTTGGCCCGAAAATGGCCCGGTCATTTCACCCATTTGTCCACCCAAATAGCCACAAAAATTTAAACAAACCATACTAGGATGATCCTAAACCACCCTGGCATGCCCCGGTCAATTTTTGGCCAACCTAACGCCCGGACCCCAGCCCACCCCCAAAATCGTGGGCTATTGCACAACGATTTGCCCAAAAATGGCTCGTTTGTGATTTTTTGCTCGTTTGTCCACCCAAAGAGCCACAAAAATTAAATGAACCACACTAGGATGGTCCCCAACCTCCCTGGCACACCTCGGTTGATTTTGGGTCCACAGTACGCCTGGACCCTGAGCCCACCACCAAAATCATGGGCTATAGGACACCGATTTATCCTGAAAATGCACCGTTCATGCCGTTTCTCCCTTTTGTCTACCCAAATGTCCATGAAAAATTAAACGGACCACACTGGGATGATCCCCAACCTTCCTAGCATGCCCTGGTGTATTTTTGACCCACAACACAATCGAACCCAAGGCCCACCCCCAAAACAGTGGGCTATTCAAGCACACCAATGTTTCCCAAAAATGTCCCACTCGTGCTATTTCACCTATTTGTCCACCCAAACGGCCACAAAAATTTAACCGGACCACACTAGGATGCTCCCCAACCTTCCTAGCATGCCTCGGTTGATTTTCAGCCCACAGCAGGCCCGGACCCTGGGCCCACCACCAAAATTGTGAGCTATAGCACACCGATTTGGCCCGAAAATACCCCATTTACGCCGGTTTCTCCACTCAAATGGCCACAAGAATTTAAACGAACCATACTGGGATGATCCCCAACCTCCCTGGCATGCCCTGGTAGATTTTTGGCCCACAGCACTTCCGGACCACGAGCCCACCCCCGAAACCGTGGGCTATAGCGCACCGATTTGGTCAGAACATTCCCCATTCATACCATTTTTCCCGTTTGTCCACCCAAATGGCTGCGAATATTTAAAAGGACCATAATGGGATGATCCCCAACCTCCCTAGCATGCCCCGATCAATTTTTGACCCACAGCATGCTCGAACCCTGGGCCCACCTCCAAAACTGTGAGCTATAGCACATCGATTTCGACCGCAAATGCCCCGTTCACGCCGTTTTACCCATTAGTGCACCCAAATGGCCATGAAATATTAAACGGACCGTACTGAATGACCTCCCTAGCATGCCCCGGTCAATTTTTAACCCTCAGCACGCTCAGACCCTTGGCCCACCCCAAAAATTGTGGGCTATAACACACCGATTTTGCCTGAAAATGCCCCGTTTGTGTCATTTCATCTGTTTGTTCACCTAAATGGCAAAAAATATTTAAACGAACCACACTGGGATGATCCTCAATCCCACTATCATGCCCCGATAGATTTTCAGCTCAGAACACGCATGGACCCCAGGCCCAACCCCGAAACCGTTGTCTATAGCGCACCGATTTTGCCACAAGATACGTCGTTTGTGCCGTTTTGCCCGTTTGTCCACATAAATAGCCACAAAAATTTAAATGGACCATACAGGCACGATCCCCAACTTCCCTGGCACGCCCCCATTAATTTTCGGCCTACATCACGCTCAAACCGCAGGATCTCGTTCAAAACCATAGGCTATAGAACACCGATTTGACCTGAAAAATGCCCCGTTTGCACCGTTTCGCCCGTTTGTCCACCCAAATAGCCATGAAAATTTAAAAGAACCACACTAAGATAATCCCCAACCTCACTGGCATGCCCCAATCAATTTTTGACCCACAGCACGCTCGGACCCCCGGCCCATCCCCAAAACTGTGGGCTATTATAGCACACCTATTTGGCCCAAAAATGCCTCGTTCGTGTTGTTTTGCCCGTTTGTCCAACCAAATGGCCACAAAAATTTAAACGGTCCATACTGGGTAATCTCAACCTCCCTGGCATGCCCCGGTCAATTTTTGGCCCACAGCACTCCCAGACCCTGAGCCCACCCCAAAAACCGTGGGCTATAGCACACCGATTTGGACCAAATTTGCCCATTTGTCTACCCAAATATCTACAAAAAATTAAACGGAACACACTGGGATGATCCTTAACCTTATTGGCATGCCCTGGTCTATGTTTGGCCTACAACATACTCGAACCCCAGGCCCACCCCAAAATAGTGGGCTATAGCACACCGATTTTTCCTGAAAATGCCCCATTCGTGTTGTTTCACCTATTTGTACATCAAAATAGCCACAATAAATTAAACGGACCACACTGGGATGATCCCCAACCTCCCTGGCATGCCCCAGTCAATTTTTGGCCTACAGCAAAGCCGAAACCCTGGCCCTCCTCTAAAACTGTGGGCTATAACACACCGATTTAGCCCGAAAACACCTCATTCACGTTGTTTTGCCCATTTGTTCACTCCAAGCTCCTTGGCACGCTCTGATTGATTTTTTGCCCACAGCATGCCCGAACTCCAGCTGCACCCCAAAAGTTGTGGGCTATAGCACCCCAACCTCCTTGGTTCATCCTGGTCATATTTTGTCCCCCAACAGGCCCAAAATCCCAGCCCACCCTAAAAAACATGGGTTATAGCACACCGATTTAGATCAAAAATGCCCCGTTCACGCCATTTCACGAATTTGTCTACCCAAATGGCCACAAAAATTAAAACAAACAACAATGGGATGATCCTCAACCTCCCTGACATGCCCCGATTAATTTTTGATCCACAGAACACCCGAAACCTTGGCTCACCCCCAAATCCGTGGGCTATAGCTCACCAATTTAGCCCAAAAATGCCTCGTTCGTGGTGTTTTGCCCGTTTGTCCACCCAAATGGCCATAAAAATTTAAATGGGATACACTGGGATGATCCCAACCTCTCTGGAATTCCTCGGTCAATCTTTGGCCCATAGCACGCCCAGACCCTAAGCCCACTCAAAAAATTGTAGGCTATAGCAAATCGATCTGGCCAAATTTACCCATTTGTCTACCCATATATCCATGAAAAATTAAAGGGACCACACTGGGATGATCCTCAACCTTCCTGGCATGCCCTGTTCTATTTTTTTCCCACAGCATACCCGAACCCCGGGCCTACCCCAAAATAGTGGGCTATAGCACACCGATTTGGCTTGAAAATACCTCGTTCATGCAGTTTTGCCTGTTTATTCACCCAAATGGCCACAAAAATTTAAACGAACCACAATGGGATGATCCCCAACCACCCTAGCATGCCCCGATCAATTTTTTGCATGCAGCACGCCCGAACCCCTGACCCACCCCCAAAACCATAAGCTATAGCACACTGATTTAGCCTAAAAATGCCCCATTCGTGCCGTTTTGCCCTTTTGTCCACCCAAATAGGCTAAAAAATTAAAACGGACCACACTGGGATAATCCCCTACCTCTTTGGCATATGGGCTATAGCACACCGATTTGGCCAAAAATGCATTGTTCGCATCGTTTTGCCCATTTGTCCACCCAAATGGTCGCAAAAATTAAAACGTACCACACTGGGATGATCCCCAACATCCTTGGAATGCCCCGATAAATTTTCGGCCTACATCATTCCCGGGCCTCTGGCCCACCCCCAAAACCGTGGGCTATAGCACACTGATTTGGCTTTAAAATACCCCGTTCGCGCTATTTTGCCCGTTTGACTACCCAAATGGCCACAAAACTTTAAACGGACCACAATGGGACGATCTCCAACCTCCCTGACATGCCCCGGTTAATTTTTTGCCAACAGCACACCTGAACCCCTGGCCCAACACCTAAACCGTGGGCGATATCAGAACGTTTTGGCCCGAAAATACCTCATTCGTGCCGTTTTAGCCTTTTGTCCACCCAAATAGCCATAAAAATTTAATCGAACCACACGGGAATGATACCCAACCTCCCTGGCATGGCCCGATCGATTTTCAACCCACAATACGCTCGGACCCCGGGCTTAACCCCAAAACCGTGGGCTATAGCACACCAATTTAGCCTAAAAATGCCTCGTTCGCGCCGTTTTGAAAAATTTGATAACCTAAATAGCGAAGAAAATTGAAATAGACCACACTAACATGATTCTTAAGCTCCCTGGAATGCCCCTGGCAATTTTTTACCAACAGCACAACCGAACCCTGGCCCACCCCCGAAACAGTGGGTTGTAGTCCACCCCATTAGCCCGTTTCGCCCGTTTGTCCACCCAAATGACCATAAATATTTAAACGGACCACTCTAAGATGATCCTAATTAACCCTGGCATGCCCCGATAGATATTTTTCCCACAGCATGCCCAGACCCCGAGCTCATCCACAAAACTGTGGGCTATATCACACTGGTTTGGCCAAAAACTGCCTAGTTCATACCATTTCGCCTATTTGTCAACTCAAATGGCCATGAAAATTTAAACGAACCATAATGTGATGATCCCCAAACTCCCTGGAATTCCTTGGTCTATTTTAGGTGCACAGCACACCCGATGCCAGGGCCCACCCCGAAACAGTAGGCTATAGCACACTGATTTGACCTGAAAATGCCCCGTTTGCACCGTTTCACCCGTTTGTCCACCCAAATAGCCATGAAAATTTAAATGAACCACACTAGGATAATCCCCAACCTCCCTGTCATTCCCCAATCAATTTTTGGCCCACAGCACGCCCGGACCCCCGACCGACCCTCAAAACTGTGGGCTATAGCACACCGATTTGGCCCAAAAATGCCTCGTTCGTGTTGTTTTGCCCGTTTGTCCACACAAATGGTCACAAAAATTTAAACCGACCACATTGGGATGATCCCAACCTCCCTGGCACGCCCCGGTCAATTTTTAGCCAACAACACGCCCAGACCCTAAGCCAAAGCTAAAAAACGTAGGCTATAGCACACTGATTTAGCCCGAAAATGCCCCGTTCGTGCCGTTTTGCCCATTTTACTACCCAAATGTCCATGAAAAATTAAACGGACAACACTGGGATGATCCCCAACATTCCTGGCATGCCCTAGTCTATTTTTCGCCTACATCATACCCGAACCCCGGGCCCATCCCAAAACAGTGGTCTATAGCACATCGATTTTTCCTGAAAATACCTCATTAGTGCTGTTTCACCTATTTGCCCATCCAAATGGCCACAAAAATTTTAAAGAAACCACACTGGGATGATGCCCAACCTCCCTGGAACGCCCCAGTCAATTTTCGGACAACAACACACCCAGAACCCAGGCCCTCCCCAAAACTGCGGGCTATAGCACACCGATTTAGCCCAAAAACACCTCATTCACGTAGTCTTGCCCGTTTGTTCACTCAAAGATCCTTGGCACGCTCCGATTGATTTTTGGGCCACAGCACGCCCCGACTCCAGCCCCACCCCAAAAATTATGGGCTATAGCACACCGATTTAACCCAAAAATGCCCTGTTCATGTTGTTTTGCCCGTTTGTCCATGCAAATAGCCAGAAAAATTAAAACGAACCCCACTGGGATGATCCATAACCTCCTTGGCACATCTTGGTCAATTTTCGGCCCACAACACACCCAAAATCCCAGCCCACCCTAAAAAACATGGGCAATAGCACACTGATTTGGATTGAAAATGCCCCGTTCACGCCATTTCACGAGTTTGTCTACCCAAATGGCCACAAAAATTAAAATAGACCACAATGGAATGATCCTCAACCTCCCTGACATGCCTCGATTAATTTTTTATCCACAGAACGCCCGAACCCTTGGCTCACCCCTGAAACCATGGGCAATAGCTCACCAATTTGGCCTAAAATTTCCTCGTTCACACCGTTTTGCCCGTTTGTCCAGCCAAATAGCGACGAAAATTTAAACAGACTATAATGGATGATCCCCTACCTCCCTAGCATGCCCCAATTGATTTCAACCTACAGCACGCCCGGTCCTCGGGCCTACCTCCAAAACCGTGGACTATAGCAGACCGATTTGGCCCAAAAATGCCCTGTTCATGCCGTTTCTCGCGTTTGTCCACTCAAATGGGCACACAAATTTAAATAGACCACACTGGGATGATCCCCAACCTCCCTGGCATTCCCCGACTGATATTTGACTCGCAGTACACTCGGACTCTGGGCCCACCCCTGAAACTGTGGGCTATATATATACCACCGATTTGGCTCGAAAATGCCCCATTCACACTGTTTCACCCGTTTGTCCACACAAATAGCCACGAAAAGTTAAACGAACAACAATGGAACGATCCCCAACCTCCCTGGCATGCCTCGATCGGTTTTTGTCCCACAGCATGCCCGAACCCCTGGCCCACTGCCAAAATCGTGGTCTATAGCATGATTTGGCCCAAAAATACGTCATTCGTTCCTTTTCGCCCGTTTGTCCACCCAAATGGACAAGGAAATTAAAATGGATCATACTTGCACCTTTCCCAACCTCCTTGGCACGCCTTGATCGATTTTTGGCCCACAGCATTCCCGAAAATCGAGCCCACCCCTAAAACAGTGGGCTAAAGCACACCAATTTGGCCTAAAAATGCCTCGTTTGTGTTGTTTTGCACGTTTGTCCATCCATATGGCCATAAAAATTTAAATGAACCACACTAAGATGATCCCCAACCTCCCTGGCATGCCTCAGTTAATTTTCAACCCACATCAAGCTCGGGCCCCAAGCCCTAGGCCCACTACCGAAACAGTGGGCTATAGCACATCGATTTGGCCGAAAATGCCTTATTTACGCCGTTTCGCCAGTTTGTCTGCCCAAATAGCCACAAATTTAGACAGACCGCACTAAGATGATCCCCAACCTCCCTGGCAAGCCCCAGTCAATTTTCAGCCTAAATCACAATCAATTGATTTTTGGCCCACAGCACACCTGGACTACAGCCCCACCCAAAAAATTATGGGCTATAGCACACCAATTTGTCCTGGAAATGCCTCGTTCGTGTTGTTTTGCCCGTTTGTCCATGCAAATGGCCGTGAAAATTAAAACAGCCCACACTGGGATGATCCCCAACCTCCTTGGCACGTCCTGGTCCAGTTTTGGCCACCAACACGCCCAAACTCGCAGCCCACCCTAAAAAATATGGCCTACACCACACCGATTTAGATCGAAAATGCCCCGTTCACGCTATTTCACGAGTTTATCTACCCAAATGGCCATAAAAATTAAAAAAGACCATAATGGAATGATCCTCAACCTCCCTGACACGCCCCAATTAATTTTTGATCCACAGAACGCTCGAACCCTTGGCTCACCCCCAAAACCGTAGGCTATAACTCACTAATTTGGCCCGAAAATGCCTCGTTCGCACCGTTTTACCCATTTGTCCACTCAAATAGCCACGAAAATTTAAATAGACCATACTAGATGATCCCCAACCTCCCTGGCATGCCCCGGTTGATTTACAACCTACAGCATGCCCGGTCCCTGGGCCAACCTCCAAAACTGTGGACTATAGCACACCGATTTGGCCCAAAAGTGCCCCGTTCATACCGTTTCTCCCGTTTGTCCACTCAAATGGGCACACAAATTTAAATAGACCATACTAGGATGATCCCCAACCTCCCTGACATGCCTCGATTGATTTTTGCCCCACAATACGCCCGAACCTCGAGCCCACCCCTGAAATTGTGAGCTATATATCACCGATTTGGCTTTAAAATGCCCCATTCATGCCGTTTCACACGTTTGTCCATATAAATGGCCATGAAAAGTTAAACGGACCATACTGGAATAATCCCTAACCTCCCTGGCATGCCCCGATCGATTTTTTGCCCACAGCATGCCTGGACCCCTGGCCCACCGTCGAAACCATGGGTTATAGCACACTAATTTGGCCCAAAAATACGTCGTTTGTGCCTTTTCGCCCGTTTGTCCACCCAAATGGCCACAAAAATTAAAATGGATCACACTTGGACGATCCCTAACCTCCGTGGCATGCCCTGATCGATTTTTGGCCCACAGCATTCCCAAAACCCTGGCCCACCCCTAAAACCGTGGGCTATAGCACACCGATTTAGCCTAAAAATGCCTCGTTCGCATTGTTTTACCCATTTGTCCACCCATATGGCCACAAAAATTTAAACGAACCACACTAGGATGATCCCCAACCTCCCTGGCAGCCCTAGTTGATTTTAAGCCTACAGCACTTTCGGGCGCCGAGTCCCGCGCCTACTACCAAAATAGTGGGCTATAGCTCATCGATTTGGCCGAAAATGCCTCATTTGCGCCGTTTTGCTAGTTTGTCCGCCCAAATAGCCACAAAAACTTAGATAGACCACATTGAGATGTTCCCCAACCTCCCTGTCACGTCCCATCCAATTTTCATCCCAAAGCACAATCAAACCGATGTCTCTCCTTCAAACCCATAGGCTATAGCACATCGATTTAGCCTCAAAATGCCCTGTTCGCACCGTTTCACTCATTTGTCCACCCAAATAGCCACAAAAATTTAAACGAACCATACTAGGATGATCCTCAACCACCCTCGTATGCCCCAGTCAATTTTTGGCCCACAGCACAACCAGACCCTAAGTCCACCCCAAAAACCGTGGGCTATAGCACACCGATTTGGTCCGAAAATGCCCAGTTCATGTCGTTTCACCCATTTGTCTACCCAAATATCCACAAAAAATTAAACGGACCACACTGGGATGATCCCCAACCTTCCTGGCATGACCTGGTCTATTTTTGACCCACAGACTACTCGAACCCCGGGCCCACCCCAAAACAGTGGGCTATAGCACATAGATTTTTCCTAAAAATGCCACATTCGTGCTGTTTCACCTATTTGTCCATCCAAATGGATACAAAAATTTAAACGGACCACACTGGGATGATCCCCAATCTCTCTGGCATGCCCCAGTCAATTTTTGGCCAACAACACACTCGGAACCCAGGCCCTTCCCTAAAATAGTGGGCTATAGCACACCAATTTTGCCCGAATACACCTCATTCATGTTGTTTTGTCCGTTTGTTCACTCCAAGCTCCTTGGAACACTCTGATTGATTTTTGGCCCACAGCACGCCCAGACTCCAGCCCCACCCCAAAAATTATAGGCTATAGTACCCCAATTTTTCCTGAAAATGCCCCATTCGTGCTGTTTCACCTATTTGTCCATCCAAATGGATACAAAAATTTAAACGGACCATACTAGGATGATCCCCAATCTCTCTGGCATGCCCCAATTAATTTTCGGACAACAGAACACTCGGAACACCGGCCCTCCCCTAAACCAGTGGGCTATAGCACACCAATTTTGCCCGAATACACCTCATTCACGTTGTTTTGCCCGTTTGTTCACTCCAAGATCCTTGGCATGCTCCGATTAATTTTAGGCCCACAGTACGCCCAGACTCCATCCCCACCCCAAAAATTGTGGTCTATAGCACACCGATTTGGCCCAAAACTACCCCGTTCGAGCCGTTTTGCCCGTTTTTCCATCCAAATGGTAGCAGAAATTAAAACGAACCACACTGGGATGATCTCCAACCTCCTTGGAACGTCCTGGTCAATTTTCGGCCCACAAAACTCCCGAAATCCCAGCCCACCCTAAAAAACATGGGCTATAGCACACCAATTTGGATCGAAAATGCCCCGGTCACACCATTTCTCGAGTTTGCCTACCCAAATAGCCACAAAAATTAAAACAGACCACAATGAGATGATTCATAGAACGCCCGAACCCTTGGCTCACCCCCAAAACCATGAGCTATAGCTCACTAAGTTGGCTCGGAAATGCCTCGTTCGTGCCGTTTTACCCATTTTTCCACCCAAATAATCACAAAAATTTAAACGGACCATACTGGATGATCCCTAACCTTCTTGGCATGTCCTGGTTGATTTTCAACCTACAGTACGCCCGGTCCCTGGGCCAACCTCATAAACTATGGACTATAGCACACCGATTTGGCCGAAAAATGCCCCGTTCATCCCGTTTCTCTTGTTTGTCTACTCAAATGGGCACACAAATTTAAATATACCACACTGGGATGATCCACAACCTCCCTAGAATGCCTTAATTGATTTTTGACCCACAGTACGCTCGAACCTGGGCCCACCCCTGAAACCGTGGGCTATATAGCACATCGATTTGGCTCGAAAATGCCCCATTCACGCCGTTTCACCCGTTTGTCCACATAAATGGCCACGAAAAGTTAAATGGACCACACTGAAACTATCCCTAAACTCCCTCGCATGCCCCGATCTTTGGACTACAGCATGCCCGAACCCCTGGCCCACCGCCGAAATCGTGGGCTATAGCACACCAATTTGGCCCAAAAATATGTTGTTCATGTTTTTTCACTCGTTTGTCCACCCAAATGGCCATGAAAATTAAAATGGATCACACTTGGAAAATACGCAACCTCCTTGGCACGCCCTGATTGAGTTTTGGCCCACAATATTCCCAAAATCCGGGCCCACCCCTAAAACCGTGGGCAATAGCACACCGATTTGGCCAAAAAATGCCTTGTTCATGCTGTTATGCCCGTTTGTCCACCCATATGGCCACAAAAATCTAAACGAACCACACTAGGACGATCCCCAACCTCCCTGGCATGCCCCAGTTGATTTTCATCCCACAGCACGCTTGGGCCCCGGGCCCACTACTGAAACAGTGGGCTATAGCACATCGATTTGGCCGAAAATGCCTTATTTGCGCCGTTTCGCCAGTTTGTCCATCCAAATAGCTACAAAAGTTTAGACAGACCATACTGAGATGATCCGAAACCTCCCTAGCATAACCCAGCCAATTTTAGCACTAAAGAATAATCAAACCGCAGGCTCTCCTTCAAAACCATAGGCTATAGCACATTGATTTGGCCTGAAAATGCCCTGTTCCCGCCGTTTTACACGTTTGTCCACCCAAATAGCCACAATAATTTAAAAGAACCATACCAGGATGATCCTCAACCACCCTGGCATGTACCGGTCTAAATTTTGGCCAATAGAACGCCTGGACCCTGGCCCACCCCTGAAATAGTGGGCTATTGCACAACGATTTGGCCCAAAAATGCCTCATTCGTGCTGTTTTGCCAATTTGTCAACCCAAATCGCCCCAAAAATTAAACGGACCACACCGGGATGATGTATAACCTCCCTAGCATACCTCAGTTAATTTTGGGCCCACAGCACGCCTGGACCCTGAGCCCACCACCAAAATCGTGGGCTATAGCACACCAATTTGTCCCGAAAATGCCCCATTCATGCCGTTTCGCCTTTTTGTCTACCCAAATGTCCACAAAAAATTAAACAGACCACACTGGGATGACCCCCAACCTTCCTGGCATACCCTGGTGTATTTTTTTGACCATAACACAACCAAACAATGGGCCCACCACCAAAACAATGGGCTATTATAGCACACCAATTTTTACCAAAAATGCCCCATTCGTGCTGTTTCACCTATTTGTCCACCCAAACGGCCACAAAAAATTAACCGGACCACACTGTGATGATCCTAACCTCCCTGCCATGCCCCGGTCGATTTCAGCCCACAGCAGGCCTGGACTCCGGGCCCACCACCAAAACCATGGGCTATAGCACACCAATTTGGCCCGAAAATACCCTATTTACATTGGTTTGTCCACCCAAATGGCCACAAAAATTTAAACGAACCATACTGGGACGATCCCCAACCTCCCTGGCATGCCCTGGTATATTTTTGGCCCACAGCACTTCCGAACCCACCCCCAAAACCGTAGGCTATAGTTCACTGATTTGGCTAGAAAATTCCGCATTTGTACCGTTTTTCCCTTTTGTCCACCCAAATGGCTACGAAAGTTTAAACAGACCATAATGGGATGATCCCCAACCTCCCTGGAATGCCACGATCAATTTTTAACCCACAGCACGCTCGAACCCTGGGCCCACGACCGAAACTGTGATCTATAGCACATGGATTTTTCCCGCAAATTCCTCGATCATTCTGTTTCACCCATTTGTCCCGCAAATGCCCCGATCATGCCGTTTCACCCATTCGTGCCGTTTTACCCGTTTTTCCACCCAAATAACCACAAAAATTTAAACGGACCATACTGGATGATCCCTAACTTTCTTGGCATGTCCTGGTTGATTTTCAACCTACAGTACGCCCGGTCCCTGGGCCAACCTCATAAACTATGGACTGTAGCACACCGATTTGGCCGAAAAATGCCCCGTTCATGCCGTTTCTCCTGTTTGTCTACTCAAATGGGCATACAATTTTAAATATACCACACTGGGATGATCCACAACCTCCCTGGAATGCCTTAATTGATTTTTGACCCACAGTACGCTCGAACCTGGGCCCACCCCTGAAACCATGGGCTATATAGCACATCGATTTGGCTCGAAAATGCCCCATTCATGCCGTTTCACTCGTTTGTCCACATAAATGGCCACGAAAAGTTAAACGGACCATACTTAAACGATCCCTAAACTCCCTCACATGCCCCGATCTTTGACCTACAGCATGCCCAAACCCCTGGCCCACCGTCAAAACCGTGGGCTATAGCACACCAATTTGGCCCAAAAATACGTTGTTCATGCCTTTTCACTCGTTTGTCCACCCAAATGTCCATGAAAATTAAAATGGATCACACTTGGAAGATCCCCAACCTCCTTGGCACTCCCTGATTGAGTTTTGGCCCACAATATTCCCAAAATCCGAGCCCACCCCTAAAACCGTGGGCCATAGCACACCGATTTGGCAAAAAAATGCCTTGTTCATGCTGTTATGCCCGTTTGTCCACCCATATGGCCACAAAAATCTAAACGAACCACACTAGGACGATCCCCAACCTCCCTGGCATGCCCCAGTTGATTTTCATCCCACAGCACGCTTGGGCCCCGGGCCCACTACTGAAACAGTGGTCTATAGCACATCGATTTGGCCGAAAATGCCTTATTTGCGCCGTTTCGCCAGTTAGTCCATCCAAATAGCCACAAAAGTTTAGACAGACCATACTGAGATGATCCGAAACCTCCCTAGCATAACCCAGCCAATTTTAGCACTAAAGAATAATCAAACCGCAGGCTCTCCTTCAAAACCATAGGCTATAGCACATTGATTTGGCCTGAAAATGCCCCGTTCCCGCCGTTTTACACGTTTGTCCACCCAAATAGCCACAATAATTTAAAAGAACCATACCAGGATGATCCTCAACCACCCAGGCATGTACCGGTCAAATTTTGGCCAATAGAATGCCTGGACCCTGGCCCACCCCTGAAATAGTGGGCTATTGCACAACGATTTGGCCCAAAAATGCCTCATTCGTGCTGTTTTGCCAATTTGTCAACCCAAATCGCCCCAAAAATTAAACGGACCAAACCGGGATGATCTCTAACCTCCTTAGCATGCCTCGGTTAATTTTGGGCCCACAGCACGCCTGGAACCTGAGCCCACCACCAAAACCATGGGCTATAGCACACCGATTTGTCCCGAAAATGCCCCATTCATGCCGTTTCGCCCTTTTGTCTACCCAAATGTCCACCAAAAAATAAATGGACCACATTGGGATGACCCACAACCACCCTGGCATACCCTGGTGTATTTTTAGACCACAGCACAACCAAACTCTGGGCCCACCCCCAAAACAATGGGCTATTATAGCACACCAATTTTTTCCAAAAATGCCCCGTTCGTGCTGTTTCACCTATTTGTCCACCCAAACGGCCACAAAAAATTAACCGGACCACACTAGGATGATCCCAACCTCCCTGCCATGCCCCGATTAATTTCAGCCCACAGCAGGCCTAGACTCCGGGCCCACCACCAAAACCGTGGGCTATAGCACACCAATTTGGCATGAAAACACCCTATTTACATCGGTTTGTCCACCCAAATGGCCACAAAAATTTAAACGAACCATACTAGGACGATCCCCAACCTCCCTGGCATACCCTGGTATATTTTTGGCCCACAGCACTTCCGAACCCCGGGCCCACCCCTAAAACCATGGGCTATAGTGCACCGATTTGGCTAGAAAATTCCCCATTCATACCGTTTTTCTCTTTTGTCCACCCAAATGGCTGCGAAAGTTTAAAGAGACCATAATGGGATGATCCCCAACCTCACTGGAATGCCACGATCAATTTTCAACCCACAGCACGCTCGAACCCTGGGCCCACCTCCAAAACTGTGATCTATAGCACATGGATTTTTCCCGCAAATGCCCCGATCATGCCGTTTCACCAATTTGTCCACCCAAATGACCATGAAAATTAAACGGACCACAGTGAATGATCCTTAACCTCCCTGTCATACCCCGGTCAATTTTCGACCCTCAGCACGAAAACTTAAAAGAACCACACTGGGACGATCCTCAATCCCACTGTCATGCCCCGATTGATTTTCAGAGTAGAGTACGCATGGACCCTAGGCCCACCCCTGAAACCGTGGTCTATAGCACACCGAATTTGCCACAAAAAGCGTGGTTTGTGCTGTTTTAACCATTTGTCCACACAAATAACCACAAAAATTTAAACAGACCACACAGGCATGATCCCCAACCTCCCTGGCACTCCCTCATCAATTTTCGTCCTACAACATGCTCAAACTGCAGGCTCTCCTTCAATACCCTAGGCTATAGAACACTGATTTGACCTAAAAATGTCCCGTTTGCATCGTTTCACCCGTTTGTCCACCCAAATAGCCATGAAAATTTAAACGAACCATACTAGGATAATCCCCAACCTCCCTAGCATGCCCCGATCAATTTTTGGTCCACAGCACTGCCGGACTCCCGTCCCACCCCCAAAACTGTGGGCTATAGCACACCGATTTGATCCAAAAATGCCTCGTTCGTACTGTTTTGCCCGTTTGTCCACCCAAATGGCCACAAAAATTTAAACGAGCCACACTGGGATGATCCCAACCTCCCTGGCATGCCCCGGTCAATTTTTAGCCCATAGCACACCCAGACCCTAAGCCCACGCCAAAAACCGTGGGCAATAGCACATCGATTTGGCCCAAAATTGCCCCATTCGTGCCGTTTCGCCCATTTGTCTATCCAAATATCCACAAAAAATTAAACAGACCACACTGGGATGATCCCTAACCTTCCTGGCATGCCCTGGTCTATTTTTTGCCTACAGCATACCCGAACCCCGGGACCAGCCCAAAACAGTGGGCTTATAGCACACCGATTTTTCCAAAAAATGCCCCATTCGTGTTGTTTCACCTATTTGTCACTCCAAATAGACACAAAAATTTAAATGGACCACACTGGGATGATTCCCAACCTCCCTGGAATGCCCCAGTCGATTTTTGGCCCACAGCACACCCGGAACCTAGGCCCTCCCCCAAAACTGTGGGCTATAGCACACCGATTTAGCCCAAAAATACCTCATTCATGTTGTTTTGCTCGTTTGTTCACTCCAAGCTCTTTGGTATGCTCCGTTTTATTTTTGGCCCACAGCACGCCCGGACTCCAGCCCCACCCCAAAAATTGTGGGCTATAGCACACCGATTTGGCCCGAAAATGCCCCATTCGTGCCGTTTTGCCCGTTTATCCATGAAAATGGCCGCGAAAATTAAAACGAACTACACTGGGAAGATCCCCAACCTCCTTGGCATGTACTGGTCAATTTTTAGGCCCCAACACGCCCAAAATCCCAGCCCACCCTAAAAAATATAGGCTATAGCACACCGATTTGGATCGAAAATGCCCCTTTCACGCTATTTCAGGAGTTTGTCTACCCAAATGACCACAAAAATTAAAACTGACCACAATGGAATGATCCTCAACCTCCCTGACATGCCCCAATTAATTTTTGATCCACAGAATGCCTGAACCCTTGGCCCGAAAATGCCTCGTTAATGTCATTTTGCCCGTTTGTCCACTCAAAAAGCCACAAAAATTTAAACGGGCCATACTGGATGATCCCTAACCTCCATGGCATGCCCCATTTTCACCCTACAGCACACCCGGTCCCTGGGCCAACCTCCGAAACCGTGGACTATAGCACACCGATTTGGCCCAAAAATGCCCCGTTCATGCCATTTCTCCCGTTTGTCCACTCAAATTGGCACACAAATTTAAATAGACCACAATGGGATGATCCCCAACCTCCCAGGCATGCCCTGATTAATTTTTGACCCACAGTACGCCCAGAACCTGGGCCCTCCCCTGAAACCGTGGGCTACATAGCACCGATTTGGCTCGAAAATGCCCATTCACGCTGTTTCGCCCGTTTGTCCACATAAGTGGCCATGAAAAGTTAAACGAACCACACTGGAATGATCCCTAACCTCCCTGGCATGCCTATATCGATTTTTGGCCCACAGCATGCCTGGACCCCTGCCCACCATTGAAACTGTGGGGTATAGCACACCGATTTGTCCTAAAAATACTTCATTCGTACCTTTTCGCCTGTTGGTCCACCCAAATAGCCACAAAAATTAAAATAGATCACACTTGGACAATCCCCAACCTCCTTGGCATGCCTTGATCAATTTTTGGCCCACAACATTCTTGGAACACGGGCCCATCCCTAAAACCGTGGGCTATAGCACACCGATTTGGCCTAAAAATGTCTCGTTCACGTTGTTTTGCCAGTTTGTCCACCCATATGGCCACAAAAATTTAAACGAACCACACTAGGACGATCCCCAACCTCCCTGGCATGCCCCAGTTGATTTTCAACCCACAGCACGCCCGAGCCCTGAGCCCCCAGCCCATTACCAAAACAGTAGGCTATAGCACATCGATTTGGCCGAAAATGCCCATTTGCTTGTTTCGCCAGTTTGTCTGCCTAAATAGCCACAAAAATTTAGACATACCACACTGAGACGGTCCCCAACCTCCCAAGCATGCCCCAGTCAACTTTTGGCTTAAAGCAAAATCAAACCGCAGGCTCGCCTTCAAAATTGTAGGCTATAGCACATTGATTTGGCCTGAAAATGCCCCGTTCGGGCCGTTTCACCTGTTTGTCCACCCAAATAGCCACAAAAATTTAAACGAACCATACTAGGGTGATCCTCAACTTCCCTGGCATACCCCAGTCAAATTTTGGCCAACAACACGCCCGGACCCTGGCCCACCCCCAAAATCGTGGGCTATTGCTCAACAATTTGACCCAAAAATATCACATTCGTGCTGTTTTGCCTGTTTTTCCATCCAAATGGCCAAAACAATTAAACGGACCACAAAAACATCGTTTGGGCCAGGGCCATACCCTGGTGTATTTTTTTGACCACAACACAACCAAACAATGGGCCCACCACCAAAACAATGGGCTATTATAGCACACCAATTTTTACCAAAAATGCCCCATTCGTGTTGTTTCACCTATTTGTCCACCCAAACGGCCACAAAAAATTAACCGGACCACACTGGGATGATCCTAACCTCCCTTCCATGCCCCGGTCGATTTCAGCCCACAGCAGGCCTGGACTCCGGGCCCACCACCAAAACCATGGGCTATAGCACACCAATTTGGCCCGAAAATACCCTATTTACATTGGTTTGTCCACCCAAATGGCCACAAAAATTTAAACGAACCATACTGGGACGATCCCCAACCTCCCTGGCATGCCCTGGTATATTTTTGGCCCACAGCACTTCCGAACCCACCCCCAAAACCGTAGGCTATAGTTCACCGATTTGGCTAGAAAATTCCGCATTTGTACCGTTTTTCCCTTTTGTCCACCCAAATGGCTGCGAAAGTTTAAACAGACCATAATGGGATGATCCCCAACCTCCCTGGAATGCCACAATCAATTTTTAACCCACAGCACGCTCGAACCCTGGGCCCACGACCGAAACTGTGATCTATAGCACATGGATTTTTCCCGCAAATTCCTCGATCATTCTGTTTCACCCATTTGTCCCGCAAATGCCCCGATCATGCCGTTTCACCCATTCATGCCGTTTTACCCGTTTTTCCACCCAAATAACCACAAAAATTTAAACGGACCATACTGGATGATCCCTAACTTTCTTGGCATGTCCTGGTTGATTTTCAACCTACAGTACGCCCGGTCCCTGGGCCAACCTCATAAACTATGGACTGTAGCACACCGATTTGGCCGAAAAATGCCCCGTTCATGCCGTTTCTCCTGTTTGTCTACTCAAATGGGCATACAAATTTAAATATACCACACTGGGATGATCCACAACCTCCCTGGAATGCCTTAATTGATTTTTGACCCACAGTACGCTCGAACCTGGGCCCACCCCTGAAACCATGGGCTATATAGCACATCGATTTGGCTCGAAAATGCCCCATTCACGCCGTTTCACTCGTTTGTCCACATAAATGGCCACGAAAAGTTAAACGGACCATACTTAAACGATCCCTAAACTCCCTCGTATGCCCCGATCTTTGACCTAAAGCATGCCCAAACCCCTGGCCCACCGTCAAAACCGTGGGCTATAGCACACCAATTTGGCCCAAAAATACGTTGTTCATGCCTTTTCACTCGTTTGTCCACCCAAATGTCCATGAAAATTAAAATGGATCACACTTGGAAGATCCCCAACCTCCTTGGCACGCCCTGATTGAGTTTTGGCCCATAATATTCCCAAAATCCGAGCCCACCCCTAAAACCGTGGGCCATAGCACACCGATTTGACAAAAAAATGCCTTGTTCATGCTGTTATGCCCGTTTGTCCACCCATATGGCCACAAAAATCTAAACGAACCACACTAGGACGATCCCCAACCTCCCTGTCATGCCCCAGTTGATTTACATCCCACAGCACGCTTGGGCCCCGGGCCCACTACTGAAACAGTGGGCTATAGCACATTGATTTGGCCGAAAATGCCTTATTTGCGCCGTTTCGCCAGTTTGTCCATCCAAATAGCCACAAAAGTTTAGACAGACCATACTGAGATGATCCGAAACCTCCCTAGCATGACCCAGCCAATTTTAGCACTAAAGAATAATCAAACCGCAGGCTCTCCTTCAAAACCATAGGCTATAGCACATTGATTTGGCCTGAAAATGCCCCGTTCCCGCCGTTTTACACGTTTGTCCACCCAAATAGCCACAATAATTTAAAAGAACCATACCAGGGTGATCCTCAACCACCCTGGCATGTACCGGTCAAATTTTGGCCAATAGAACGCCTGGACCCTGGCCCACCCCTGAAATAGTGGGCTATTGCACAACGATTTGGCCCAAAAATGCCTCATTCGTGCTGTTTTGCCAATTTGTCAACCCAAATCGCCCCAAAAATTAAACGGACCAAACTGGGATGATCTCTAACCTCCCTAGCATGCCTCGGTTAATTTTGGGCCCACAGCACGCCTGGAACCTGAGCCCACCACCAAAACCGTGGGCTATAGCACACCGATTTGTCCCGAAAATGCCCCATTCATGCCGTTTCGCCCTTTTGTTTACCCAAATGTCCACCAAAAAATAAATGGACCACACTGGGATGACCCACAACCACCCTGGCATACCCTGGTGTATTTTTAGACCACAGCACAACCAAACTCTGGGCCCACCCCCAAAACAATGGGCTATTATAGCACACCAATTTTTACCAAAAATGCCCCGTTCGTGTTGTTTCACCTATTTGTCCACCCAAACGGCCACAAAAAATTAACCGGACCACACTAGGATGATCCCAACCTCCCTGCCATGCCCCGATCAATTTCAGCCCACAGCAGGCCTGGACTCTGGGCCCACCACCAAAACCGTGGGCTATAGCACACTAATTTGGCACGAAAATACCCTATTTACATCGGTTTGTCCACCCAAATGGCCACAAAAATTTAAACGAACCATACTAGGACGATCCCCAACCTCCCTGGCATACCCTGGTATATTTTTGGCCCACAGCACTTCCGAACCCCGGGCCCACCCCTAAAACCATGGGCTATAGTGCACCGATTTAGCTAGAAAATTCCCCATTCATACCGTTTTTCCCTTTTGTCCACCCAAATGGCTGCGAAAGTTTAAAGAAACCATAATGGGATGATCCCCAACCTCACTAGAATGCCACGATCAATTTTTAACCCACAGCACGCTCGAACCCTGGGCCCACCTCCAAAACTGTGATCTATAGCACATGGATTTTTCCCGCAAATGCCCCGATCATGCCATTTCACCAATTTGTCCACCCAAATGGCCATGAAAATTAAACGGACCACAGTGAATGATCCTTAACCTCCCTGGCATACCCCGGTCAATTTTCGACCCTCAGCACGAAAATTTAAAAGAACCACACTAGGACGATCCTCAATCCCACTGTCATGCCCCGATTGATTTTCAGAGTAGAGTACGCATGGACCCTAGGCCCACCCCTGAAACCGTGGTCTATAGCACACCGAATTTGCCACAAAAAGCGTGGTTTGTGCTGTTTTAACCATTTGTCCACACAAATAACCACAAAAATTTAAACGGACCACACAGGCATGATCCCCAACCTCCCTGGCACTCCCTCATCAATTTTCGTCCTACAACATGCTCAAACTGCAGGCTCTCCTTCAATACCCTAGGCTATAGAACACTGATTTGACCTAAAAATGTCCCGTTTGCATCGTTTCACCCGTTTGTCCACCCAAATAGCCATGAAAATTTAAACGAACCATACTAGGATAATCCCCAACCTCCCTAGCATGCCCCGATCAATTTTTGGTCCACAGCACTCCCGGACTCCCGTCCCACCCCCAAAACTGTGGGCTATAGCACACCGATTTGATCCAAAAATGCCTCGTTCGTGCTGTTTTGCCCGTTTGTCCACCCAAATGGCCACAAAAATTTAAACGAGCCACACTGGGATGATCCCAACCTCCCTGGCATGCCCCGGTCAATTTTTATCCCATAGCACACCCAGACCCTAAGCCCACGCCAAAAACCGTGGGCAATAGCACATCGATTTGGCCCAAAATTGCCCCATTCGTGCCGTTTCGCCCATTTGTCTATCCAAATATCCACAAAAAATTAAACAGACCACACTGGGATGATCCCTAACCTTCCTGGCATGCCCTGGTCTATTTTTTGCCTACAGCATACCCGAACCCCGGGACCAGCCCAAAACAGTGGGCTTATAGCACACCAATTTTTCCAAAAAATGCCCCATTCGTGTTGTTTCACCTATTTGTCAATCCAAATAGACACAAAAATTTAAATGGACCACACTGGGATGATTCCCAACCTCCCTGGAATGCCCCAGTCGATTTTTGGCCCACAGCACACCCGAAACCTAGGCCCTCCCCCAAAACTGTGGGCTATAGCACACCGATTTAGCCCAAAAATACCTCATTCATGTTGTTTTTCTCGTTTGTTCACTCCAAGCTCTTTGGTATGCTCCGTTTGATTTTTGGCCCACAGCACGCCCGGACTCCAGCCCCACCCCAAAAATTGTGGGCTATAGCACACCGATTTGGCCCGAAAATGCCCCATTCGTGCCGTTTTGCCCGTTTATCCATGAAAATGGCCGCGAAAATTAAAACGAACTACACTGGGAAGATCCCCAACCTCCTTGGCATGTACTGGTCAATTTTTAGGCCCCAACACACCCAAAATCCCAGCCCACCCTAAAAAATATAGGCTATAGCACACCGATTTGGATCGAAAATGCCCCTTTCATGCTATTTCAGGAGTTTGTCTACCCAAATGACCACAAAAATTAAAACTGACCACAATGGAATGATCCTCAACCTCCCTGACATGCCCCAATTAATTTTTGATCCACAGAATGCCCGAACCCTTGGCCCGAAAATGCCTCGTTAATGTCATTTTGCCCGTTTGTCCACTCAAAAAGCCACAAAAATTTAAACGGGCCATACTGGATGATCCCTAACCTCCATGGCATGCCCTATTTTCACCCTATAGCACACCCGGTCCCTGGGCCAACCTCCGAAACCGTGGACTATAGCACACCGATTTGGCCCAAAAATGCCCCGTTCATGCCATTTCTCCCGTTTGTCCACTCAAATGGGCACACAAATTTAAATAGACCACAATGGGATGATCCCCAACCTCCCAGGCATGCCCTGATTGATTTTTCACCCACAGTACGCCCAGAACCTGGGCCCTCCCCTGAAATCGTGGGCTACATAGCACCGATTTGGCTCGAAAATGCCCATTCACGCTGTTTCGCCCGTTTGTCCACATAAGTGGCCATGAAAAGTTAAACGGACCACACTGGAATGATCCCTAACCTCCCTGGCATGCCTATATCGATTTTTGGCCCACAGCATGCCTGGACCCCTGGCCCACCATTGAAACTGTGGGCTATAGCACACCGATTTGTCCTAAATATACTTCATTCGTACCTTTTCGCCTGTTGGTCCACGCAAATAGCCACAAAAATTAAAATAGATCACACTTGGACAATCCCCAACCTCCTTGGCATGCCTTGATCGATTTTCGGCCCACAACATTCTTGGAACACGGGCCCATCCCTAAAACCGTGGGCTATAGCACACCGATTTGGCCTAAAAATGTCTCGTTCATGCTGTTTTGCCAGTTTGTCCACCCATATGGCCACAAAATTTTAAACGAACCACACTAGGACGATCCCCAACCTCCCTGTCATGCCCTAGTTGATTTTCAACCCACAGCACGCCCGAGCCCTGAGCCCCCAGCCCATTACCAAAACAGTAGGCTATAGCACATCGATTTGGCCGAAAATGCCCATTTGCTTGTTTCGCCAGTTTGTCTGCCCAAATAGCCACAAAAATTTAGACATACCACACTGAGACAGTCCCCAACCTCCCAATCATGCCCCAGTCAACTTTTGGCTTAAAGCAAAATCAAACCGCAGGCTCTCCTTCAAAATTGTAGGCTATAGCACATTGATTTGGCCTGAAAATGCCCCATTCGGGCCGTTTCACCTGTTTGTCCACCCAAATAGCCACAAAAATTTAAACGAACCATACTAGGGTGATCCTCAACTTCCCTGGCATACCCCAGTCAAATTTTGGCCAACAACACGCCCGGACCCTGGCCCACCCCCAAAATCGTGGGCTATTGCTCAACAATTTGACCCAAAAATATCTCATTCGTGCTGTTTTGCCTGTTTTTCCATCCAAATGGCCAAAACAATTAAACGGACCACACTGGGACGATCCTTAACATCTCTGGCACGCCTCGGTTGATTTTGGGCCCACAGCACGCTCGGACCCTGAGCCCACCACCAAAACCGTGGGCTATAGTACACCGATTTGTCCCAAAAATGCCCCATTGATGCCGTATCGCCCTTTTGTCAACCCAAATGTCCACATAAAATTAAACGAACCACACTGGGATGATCCCCAACCTTCCTGGCATTCCCTGGTGTATTTTTAGCTCACAGCACAACCGAACATCGGGCCCACCCCCAAAATAGTGGGATATTATAGCATACCATTTTTTCCTAAAAATGCACCGTTCGTGTTGTTTCACCTATTCATCCACCCAAACGGCCAAAACAATTTTATCAGACCACTCTGGGATGATCCCCAACTTCCCTGGCACACCCCGGTCAATTTTCAGCCCACAGCAGGCCCGGACCCCAGGCCCACCACCAAAACCGTGGGCAATAGCACACCAATTTGGCCCAAAAATACCCTGTTTACGCCGGTTTGTCCACCCAAATGGCCACAAATATTTAAATGAACCACACTGGGACGATCCCCAACCTCCCTGGCATGCCCTGGTAGATTTTTGACCCACAGCACTTCTGGACCCCGAGCCCACCCCTAAAACCGTGGGCTATAGCGCACCGATTTGGCCAAAAAATTCCCCATTCATACCGTTTTACCCGTTTGTCCTCCCAAATGGCTGCAAAAATTTAAAAGGACCATAAGGGGATGATCTCCAACCTCCCTGGCACGCCTCGATCAATTTTGGACCCACATCACGCTCGAACCCTGGGCCCACCTCCAAAACTGCGAGCTATAGCACAGGGATTTTGCCTGCAAATGCCCCGTTCACGCCGTTTCACCCATTTGTCCACCCAAATGGCTATGAAAAATTAAACGGACCACACTGAATGATCCCTAACCTCCCTGGCATGCCCCGGTCAATTTTTTACCCCCAGCACGCTCAGACCCTGGGCCCACCCCCAACAATATGGGCTATAACACACCAATTATGCCCGAAAATGCCTCGTTTGCATCATTTCATCCGTTTGTTCACCTAAATAGCCACAAAAATTTAAATGAACCACACTGGGATGATCCTCAATCCCACTTTCATGCCCCGATTGATTTTCAGCGCAGAGCACGCAAGAACCTCAGGCCCAGCCCCCAAACCGTGTTCTATAGTGCTCCAATTTTGCCACAAAATGGATCATTTACGCCATTTTGCTTGTTTGTCCACACAAATAGCCACAAAAATTAAAACGGACCACACAAGAACGATCCCCAATCTCCCTGGCACGCCCCTGCCATTTTTCGGCCAATAGGAAGCTCAAGCCGCAGGCTCTTCTTCAAAACCGTGGGCTATAGAACAACGATTTGACCTGAAAATGCCCCGTTTGCACCGTTTCACCCGTTTGTCCACCCAAATAGCCATGAAAATTTAAACGAACCATACTAGGATAATCCCCAACCTCCCAGGAATGCCCCGATCAATTTTTAGCCCACATCAAGCCCGGACCCCCGGCCCACCTTCGAAACTGTGGGCTATAGCACACTGATTTTGCCCAAAAATGCCTCGTTCGTGCTGTTTTGCCCGTTTGTCCACCCAAATGGCCAGAAAAATTGAAACGGGCTACACCGGGACGATCCCAACCTCCCTGCCATGCCTCGGTCAATTTTTGGCCCACAACACACCCAGACCCTGAGCCCACCCCAAAAACTGTGGGCTATAGCACACCAATTCGGACCACACTGGGATGATCCCCAAACGTCCTGGCACGCCCTACTCTATTTTTGGCCCAAAGCATACCCGAACCACACTAGGATGATCCCCAACCTCCTTGGCATCCCCCAGTTGATTTTCAGCCCACAGCACGCCTGGGCCCCGGGCCCCGGGGACTGGGCCCACTATCGAAAGAGTGGGCTATAGCACATCGATTTGGCCGAAAATGCCTCATTTGCGCCGTTTCGCCAGTTTGTCCACCCAAATAGCCACAAAAATTTAGTCAGACCACACTGAGCAATCCCCAACCTCCCTGGCATGCCCCAGTCAATTTTCAGCCTAAAGCACACTCAAATCGCAGGCTCTCCTTCAAAACCGTAGGCTATAGCACATCGATTTGGCTTGAAAATGCCCCGTTCACACCGTTTCACCCGTTTGTCCACCCAAATAGCCACAAAATTTAAATGAACCACACTAGGATGATCCTCAACCATCCTAGCATGCCCCGATTAATTTTTGGCCAACAGCACGCCCGAACCCCGGCCCACCCCCAAAACTGTGGGCTATTGCACAACGATTTGGCCCGAAAATGCCTCATTCGTGCTGTTTTGCCCGTTTGTCCACCCAAATGGCCACAAAAATTAAATGGACCACACTGGGACAATCCCCAAACTCCCTGGCACGCCTCGGTCGATTTTGGGACCACAGCACGCTCGGACCCTGAGCCCACCACCAAAACCGTAGGCTATAGCGCACCGATTTGTCCCGAAAATGCCCTATTTATGCCGTTTCTCCCTTTTGTCTACCCAAATATCCACAAAAAATTAAACGGACCACACTGGGATGATCCCTAACCTTCCTGGCATGCCCTGGTGTATTTTTGGCCCAGAGCACAACCGAACCCCCGGCCGACCCCCAAAACAGTGGGCTATTATAGCACACCGATTTTTCCCAAAAATGCCCCGTTTGTGTTGTTTCACCTATTTGTCCACCCAAATGGCCACAAAAATTTAAACGGACAACACTGGGATGATCCCCAATTTCCCTGGCACGCCTTAGTCAATTTTTGGTCCATTGCACACCCGGAATCCAGGCCCACCCCAAAACTGTGGGCTATAGCACATCGATTTAGCCCGAAAACATCCTGTTTGCGTCGTTTCACCCGTTTGTCCACGCAAATGGCGACAAAAATTAAACGGACAACACTAGGATGATCACCAACCTCCTTGGCATGTTATGGTTGATTTTTGGCCTACACCACGCCCGTACTCCAACCTTACCCCAAAACCGTGGGCTGTTTTGCCTGTTTGTCCATGCAAATAGCCACAAAAATTAAAATGAACCACACAGGGATGATCCCAACCTACTTGGCATGCCCCGGTCAATTTTTGGCCCATAACACCCCCGAACCCCCGGGCCACCCTAAAAAATATGGGTTATAGCACACCGATTTGAACTGAAAATGGCCCGTTCACGCCATTTCACCATTTTGTCCACCCAAATGGCCACGAAAATTAAAAAGGACCACAATGAGACGAACCCGAACCTCCCTGGCATGCCCCGATTGATTTTTGGTCTACAGCACACCCAAGCCCTGAGCCCACCCCCAAAACCGTGGGCCATAGCTCACTGATTTGGCCCGAAAATGCCATGTTCGCGCCATTTTGCCCATTTGTCCACCCAAATAGCCACAAAAATTTAAACAGACCATGTTGGGATGATCCCCAACCTCCTTGGCATGGCCCGATCGATTTTCAACCAACACCCGGCCCAGACCCTGGGCCCACCCCTAAAACCGTGGACTATAGCACATCGATTTGGCTTGAAAATACCCCAATCGTGTCATTTCTCCCGTTTGTCCACTCAAATGGGCACACAAATTTAAACGGGCCACATTGGGATGATCCCCAACCTCCCTAGCATACCCCGATCAATTTTCAGCCCACAGCACGCCCGAACCCCGGGCCCACCCCCGAAGCCATAGGCTATAGCACACCGATTTGGCTCGAAAATGCCCCATTTGTGCCGTTTTGCCTGTTTGTCCACACAAATGGCCACAAAAAGTTAAACAGACCACACTGGGACGATCCCTAACCTCCTTGGCATGCCCCGATCAATTTTCAGCCCACAGCATGCCCGGACCCCTGGCCCACCCCCAAAACCATGGGCTATAGCACACCCATTTATCCTAAATATGTCGCGTTCACGCCTTTTCACCCGTTTGTCCACACAATTGGCCACGAAAATTAAAATAGATCACACTGGGCTAATCCCCAACCTCTTTGGCACACCCCTATCGATTTTCAACACATAGCATTCCCAAACCCTAGGCTCACCCCTGAAACTGTGGGCTATGGCACACCGATTTAGCTTGAAAATGCCTCATTCGTGCTATTTTGCTCGTTTGTCTACCCAAATGGCCACAAAAATTTAACAGACCATACTGGGATGATCGCCAACCTCCCTGGCACGCCTCGGTCAATTTTCAGCCCAAAACACGCCCGAACTCCAAGCCCACCCCCAAAACTGTGGGCTATATCACAATGATTAGGCCCAAAAATACCTTGTTCGCGCCATTTCCCCTGTTTGTCCACCCAAATAGCCACAAAAATTAAAATAGACCATACTGAGACGATCCCCAACCTCCTTGGCATGCCTCGAACGATTTTTGGCCAACAACATGCTCAGACCCCGGGCCCACCCCCAAAACTGTGGCTATAACATACCTATTTATCCCAAAAAATGCCTCGTTTGCAATATTTTGCCTGTTTTTCCACCCAAATGGCCACAAAAATTTAAACCAACCACACAGGGACAATTTCCAACCTCTCTGGAATGCCCCAGTAAATGAACCACACTGTGATGATCGCCAACCTCCCTGGCAGGTGCCGATCAATTTTTGGCCCATAGAACGCCCGGACCCCAAGCCCACCCCCACACGTAGGCTATAGCACATCGATTTGGCCTAAAGATGCACCATTAGCGCCGTTTCGCCCATTTGTCCACCCAAATGGCCACAAAAATTTAAATGGACCAGACTGGAATGATCCCCAACCTCCCTGGCATGCCCCAGTAGATTTTCAGCCCACAACATGCCCGGACCCCGAGCCCACCCTCGAAATCGTGGGCTATAGCACACCGATTAGGCCCGAAAAACCCCATTCATGCCGTTTCGCACGTTAGTCCACCTAAAAGGACACGAAAATTAAAACGGACCTCATTGAGACAATCTCCAACCTCCTTGGCACGCCCTGGTCAATTTTCAGACTACAGCACGACCGTACCCCATGCCCACCCCCGAAACCGTGGGCTATAGCACACCGATTTGGCCCACAAATGGCTCATTCACCCATTTGTCCACCTAAATAGCCATACAAATTTAAACGTACCACACTGGGATGAACCCCAACCTCCCTAGCACGCCCCAGTAAATTTTCGGCCCACAACACGCTCGAAAAATGTGCCAACCCCTAAAATCATAGGCTAGCACACCGATTTGGCCCGAAAATATCCCGTTTAATCGTGTGACCACCCAAATGGCCTTGAAAAACGAACTATACTGGGACGATACCCAACCTCCCTGGCATACTTTGATCGATTTTTGGCCCACAGCATGCCTGGACCCCGGGCCAATCCCCGAAATCATGGGTAATAGCACACCAATTTGGCCCAAAAATGACCCGTTTGCACCGTTTCACCCTTTAGTCCAACCAAATGGCTACCAAAATTTAAATAGACCATACTGGGACGATCCCCAATCTCCCCGGCATGCACCGATCGATTTTCGACCGACAGCATTCCCGGACCCTGGGCCCACCCTTGAAACCATGGGCATTGGCACACCGATTTGGCCCGAAAATACCCTATCAACCCATTTTGCCTGTTTGTCCTCTCAAATGGCCACAAAAATTTAAACGGGCCATACTAGGATAATCCCCAACCTCCCTGGTACACCCCGATAAATTTTTGTCCCACGGCACGCCTAGACCCATGGCCCACCCTCAAAACCATGGGCTATAGCACACCGATTTAGTTTGAAAATGCCTTGATTTATTTTCGTCCCACAGCACGCCCGGACCCTGAGTCCACCCCAAAACCTGTGTGCTAGAGCACACCGATTTACCTCGAAAATGCCCCGTTCATGTCGTTTTGCCTGTGTGTTCACCCAAATGGCCATAAAAACTTAAACGGACCATACTGAGATGATCCCCAACCTCCCTGGCATGGCTTGGTCAATTTTTGACCCACAGCACGCCCAGACCCTTGGCCCACCCCTAAAACCGTGGGCTATTAAACACTGATTTGGCCCAAAAACTCCTCTTTCTTGTCGTTTCTCCAATTTGTCCACCCAAATGGCCTCGAAAATTAAAATGGACCACACTGGGATGATATCCAACCTCCATGGCATGCCCCAATCGATTTTTGACCCACCGTACTCCTGGAGCCCTGTCCCACCCTCAAAACCGTGGGCTATAGCACACCGATTTAGCCCGAATATGCCCCATTAGCGCCGTTTTGCCCTTTTATCCATCCAAATGGCCACAAAATTTAAACGGACCATACTGGGATAATCCTCAACCTCCGTGGCATGCCTCGGTCAATTTTTCGCCCATTGCACGCCCAAACCCCGGGCCCAACCCAAAAACTATGGTCAATAGTACACCGATTTGGCCTAAAAAAGCATCATTCGCGCGGTTTCACCCGTTTGTTTACCCAAATAGCCACAAAAATTTAAATAGACAACACAGGGATGATCCCCAACCTCTATGGCATACCCCGGTCAATTTTTGGCCGACAGCAGGCCCGAACCCCAGTCCCTCCCCAAAAACCGTGGGTTATAGCACACCGATTTGGCCTGAAAATGCCCCATTCGCGATGTTTAAGTCGTTTGTCCACCCAAGTGGCCATGAAAATTTAAATAGACCACACTGGGATGATCCCCAAGCTCCCTGGAATACCCCGGTCAATATTTGGCCCACAGCACGCTCAGACCTCGGGCCCACCCCCAAAATCGTAGGCTCTAGCACACCAATTTAGCCTGAAAAGCCTCGTTCGCACTTTTTTTCCTGTTTATCCACCAAAATAGCCACGAAAATTTAAATAGATAATACTGGGACGATCCCTGACCTGCATGGCATGCCTTGGTCAATTTTTGGCCCACAACACGCTCGTACACTGTGCCCACCCCCAAAACTGTGGGCTATAGCACACCGATTTAGCTCGAAAATGCCCCGTTCAATCGTGTGTCCACCCAAATGGCCACGAACATTTAAACGAACTACACTAGGACGATCCCCAACCTCCCTGCCATACCTCGGTCGATTTTTGGCCTACAGCACACCCGTACTCCGGGCCAACCCCCGCAATCATGGGCTATAGCACACCGATTTGGCCCAAAAATAACCCGTTTGTACCGTTTTGCCCGTTTGCCTACCCAAATGGCCACCAAAATTTAAATAGACCATACTGGGACGATCCCCAACATCCCTGGCACGCCTCGATCAATTTTTGACCCGCAGCATGCCCGGACCCTAGGCCCACCCTCGAAACCATGGGCATTAGCACATCGATTTGGTATGAAAATGCCCTCTTCGCCCGTTTCGCCCGTTTGTCCTCCCAAATGGCCACAAAAATTTAAACGGACCATACTGGGACGATCCCCAACCTCCATGGCACGCCCCAATCAATTTTCAGCCTACAGCACGCCCGGACCCCGAGCCCACCCCCAAAACTGTGGGCTATGTAGCACATCAATTTGGTCCGAAAATGCTCCGTTCACGTCATTTTGCCTGTTTGTCCACCTAAACGGCCACAAAAACTTAACCAGACCACACTGAGATGATCCCCAACCTCCCTGGCATGCCTCGATCAATTTTTGGCACACAGTACGCGTGGACCCTGGACCCACCCCCAAAACCACCAAAAAAGCCCCATTTGCGTCGTTCTGCCTGTTTGTCCACCCAAATAGCAACAAAAATTTAAACAGACCACACTGGGATGATCCCCAACTTCTCTGGCATGCCCCAGTACATTTTCGGTCAACAGCACGCTCGGACCCTAAACCCATCCCTCAAAACCGTGGGCTATAGCACACCGATTTGGTAAGAAAATGCCCCGTTCATGTCGTTTCTCCCGTTCGTCCAGCCTAATGGCCACAAAAATTTAAACGAATCATACTGGACGATCCCCAACCTCCCTAGCATGCCCTCCCATAACACAGCAAGACCCTGGGCCCACCTTCAAAATAGTGCACTATAGCATACCAATTTGGCCCAAAATAGCCCTGTTCGCGCTATTTCGCCTGTTTGTCCACCTAAATGGCCACGAAAATTTAAACGGACCACACTGGGATGATCCCCAACCTCACTCGCACGCCCCAATAGATTTTCGTCCTACAGCACACCCGGATCCCGAGCCCACCCCCGAAACCGTGGGCTATAGCACACCAATTTGGGCCAAAAATACCCCGTTCACACCGTTTCGCCTGTTTGTCCACCCAAATGGCCACAAAATTTAAACGGACCACACTGGGATGATCCTCAACCTCCGTGGCATGCCTCAGTCAATTTTTCGCCCACTGCACGCCCAAACCCCGGGCCCAACCCAAAAACTGTGGTCTATAGTACACCGATTTGGCCTAAAAAAGCATCATTCATGCGGTTTCGCCCGTTTGTTTACCCAAATAGCCACAAAAATTTAAACAGACCACACAGGGATGATCCCCAACCTCCATGGCATGCCCCGGTCAATTTTTGGCCGACAGCATGCCCGAACCCCAATCTCTCCCCAAAAATCGTGGGTTATAGCACACCGATTTGGTCTGAAAATGCCCCATTCGCGATGTTTAAGTCGTTTGTCCACCCAAGTGGCCATGAAAATTTAAATAGACCACACTGGGATGATCCCCAAGCTCCCTGGAATACCTCGTTCAATATTTGGCCCACAGCACGCTCAGACCTCGGGCCCACCCCCAAAATCGTAGGCTCTAGCACACCAATTTAGCCTGAAAAGCCTCGTTCGCGCATTTTTTCCTGTTTATCCACCCAAATAGCCATGAAAATTTAAACAGATAACACTGTGCCCAACCCCAAAACTGTGGGCTATAGCACACCGATTTAGCTCGAAAATGCCCCGTTCAATCATGTGTCCACCCAAATGGCCACGAACATTTAAACGCACTACACTAGGAAAATCCCCAACCTCCCTGGCACACCTCGGTCGATTTTTGGCCTACAGCACGCCCGTACTCCGGGCCAACACCCGCAATCATGGGCTATAGCACACCGATTTGACCCAAAAATAACTCGTTCGCACCGTTTTGCCCGTTTGCCTACCCAAATGGCCACCAAAATTTAAATAGACCATAATGGGACAATCTCCAACTTCCCTGGCACGCCCCGATCGATTTTCAACCCGCAGCATGCCCGGACCCTAGGCCCACCCTCGAAACCATGGGCATTAGCACATCGATTTGGTATGAAAATGCCCCGTTCGCCCGTTTCGCCCGTTTGTCCTCCCAAATGGCCACGAAAATTTAAACGGACCATACTGGGACGATCCCCAACCTCCATGGCACGCCCCAATCGATTTTCAGCCTACAGCACGCCCGGACCCCGAGCCCACCCCCAAAACTGTGGGCTATGTAGCACATCAATTTGGTCCGAAAATGCTCCGTTCACGTTATTTTGCCTGTTTCTCCACCCAAATGGCCACAAAAATTTAACCAGACCACACTGAGATGATCCCCAACCTCCCTGGCATGCCCCGATCAATTTTTGGCACACAGTACGCGCGGACCCTGGACCTACCCCCAAAACCACCAAAAAAGCTCCATTTGCGCCGTTCTGCCTGTTTGTCCACCCAAATAGCAACAAAAATTTAAACAGACCACACTGGGATGATCCCCAACTTCTATGGCATGCCCCAGTACATTTTCGGTCAACAGCACGCTCGGACCCTAAACCCATCCCTCAAAACCGTGGGCTATAGCACACCGATTTGGTAAGAAAATACCCCGTTCATGTCGTTTCTCCCGTTCGTCCACTCTAATGGCCACGAAAATTTAAACGAATCATACTAGGACGATCCCCAACCTCCCTGGCACGCCTTCCCATAACACACCAAGACCCTGGGCCCAATTTCAAAATAGTGGACTATAGCATACCAATTTGGCCCGAAATAGCCCTGTTCGCGCTATTTCGCCTATTAGTCCACCTAAATGGCCACGAAAATTTAAACGGACCACACTGGGATGATCCCCAACCTCACTGGCACGCCCCAATAGATTTTCGTCCTACAGTACACCCGGACCCCGGGCCCACCCCCGAAACCGTGGGCTATAGCACACCAATTTGGGCCAAAAATACCCCGTTCACACCGTTTCGCCTGTTTGTCCACCCAAATGGCCATGAAAATTAAAACGGACCACATTGGTACGATCCCTAACCTCCTTGGTACGCCCCAATAATTTTTAGCCCATAGTACGCCCGGACCCCAGGCCCACCCCAAAAATCGTGGGCTATAGCTCACTGATTTGGCCCAAAAATGCCCCATTCACCTGTTTGTCCACCCTAACGGCCACGAAAATTTAAATGAACCATAATGGGACGATCCTCAACCTCCCTGGCACGCCTTGGTCCATTTTTGGCCCACAGCACACCCAGACCCCAGGCCCACCCCCGAAATAGTGGACTATAGCTCACCGATTTAGCGCGAAATAGCCCCGTTCTCACTTTTTCGCCTGTTTGTCCACCTAAATGGCCACAAAAATTTTAACGAACCACATTGGGATGATCCCCAACCTCATTGGCACGCCCCGATTAATTTTCATCCTATAGCACGATCGAACCTCGG
Source organism: Capsicum baccatum var. pendulum (assembly GCA_030864225.1). Classification (NCBI taxonomy): domain Eukaryota; kingdom Viridiplantae; phylum Streptophyta; class Magnoliopsida; order Solanales; family Solanaceae; genus Capsicum; species Capsicum baccatum. Next base: position 249,130,970 of record CM061554.1, on the reverse strand, counting down.
TCCAACCCCCAAAATCGAGGGCTATAGCACACCGATTTGGCTAAAAAATGCCCCGTTCGCACCATTTCCCCTCTTTGTCCACACAAATGGCCACAAAAATTAAAACGGACCATACTAGAATGATCCCCAACCTCCTTGGCATGCCTCGGTCAATTTTGGCCCACAACATGCTCGGACCCTGGACCCACCCCCGAAACCATGGCCAATAACACACCGATTTGGCCCAAAAATGCCTCGTTCACGCTATTTTACCAAGTTGTCCACCCAAATGGCCAAAAACATTTAAACGAACCACACTCACACTATCCCCAACCTCCCTGGCATGCCTCAATCAATTAAAACAGATTACACTGGGCTGATCCCTACCCTTCCTGGCAGGCGTCGATCAATTTTTGGCCTACAGAATGCCCGAACCCCAAGCCCACCCCCAAAACCGTGGGCCATAGCACACCGATTTGGCCCAAAAATGCACCGTTTGCGATGTTTCGCCCGTTTGTCCACCCAAATGGCCACAAAATTTAAACGGACCATACTAGGACGATCCCCAACCTTCCTGGCATGTCCCGGTAGATTTTTGGCCCACAGCACGCCGGACCCCGAGCCCACCCTCAAAACCGTGGGCTAGATTTATACCGAAAATGCCCTATTCATGCCGTTTCGCCCGTTTGTCCACCCAAAAGTTCACGAAAATTAAAATGGACTTCACTGGGATGATACCCAACCTCTTTGGCATTCCCCGATTAATTTTTGGCATACAGCATGCCTGAACCCTTGGCCCACCCCCAAAACTGTGGGCTATAGCACACCGATTTGGCTCGAAAATGCTCCATTCACATATTTGTCCACCCAAATGGCCATAAAAAATTAAATAGACCACACTGGGCTGATCCCCGACCTCCATGGCACGCCCTGATCAATTTTTGGCCCACAACACGCTCATACACTGTGGGCTATAGCACACCAATTTGGCCCAAAAATGCCCCGTTCAATTGTGTATCGAATATTTAAACGAACTACACTAGGACGATCCCCAACCTCCCTGGCATACCTCAGTCGATTTTTGGCCCACAGCACGCCCAGACCCCAGAACAAACCCCGCAATCATGGGCTATAGCACACCGATTTGGCCCAAAAATAACCCGTTCACACCGTTTTGCCCGTTTGTCTACCTAAATGGCCACCAAAATTTAAATAGACCATACTGGGATGATCCCCAATCTCCCTGGCACGTCCCGATCGATTTTTGACCCGCAGCACGCCCGGACCCTAGGCCCACCCTCGAAACCATGGGCATTAGCACATCGATTTGGTATGAAAATGCCTCGTTCGCCCGTTTCGCCCGTTTGTCCTCCCAAATGGCAACGAAAAGTTAAACGGACCATACTGGGCGATCCCCAACCTCCATGGCACGCCCCAATCGATTTTCAACCTACAGCACTCCCGGACCCCGAGCCCACCCCAAAACTGTGGGCTATGTAGCACATCGATTTGGTCCGAAAATGCCCTGTTCGTACCATTTCGCCCGTTTGTCCACCTAAATGGCCACGAAAATTTAACCAGACCACACTGAGATGATCTCCAACCTCCCTGGCATGCCCCGATCAATTTTTGGCACACAGCACGCGCAGACCCTGGGCCCACCCCCAAAACTACCAAAAAAGCCCAGTTTGCGCCGTTTCTCCCATTTGTCCACCCAAATGGCAACAAAAATTTAAACAGACCACACTGGGATGATCCCCAACTTCTCTGGAAAGCCCCGGTACATTTCTAGTCAACAGCACGCTCGAACCGCAAACTCATCCCTCGAAACGGTGGGCTATGCACATCGATTTGGCCAAAAAATGCCTCGTTCATGTCGTTTCGCCCGTTCGTCCACCCTAATGGCCACGAAAATTTAAACGAACCATACTGGGATGATTCCCAACCTCCCTAGCACACCTGCCCATAACACACCAAGACCCCAGGCCCACCTCCAAAATAGTGGACTATAGCACACCAATTTGGCCCGAAATAGCCTTGTTCGCGTTGTTTCGCCTGTTTCTCCACCTAAATGTCCACGAAAATTTAAACGGACCACACTGGGATGATCCCCAACCTCACTGGCACGCCTCGATAAATTTTCATCCTACAACACCCCCGAAGCCCGGGCCCACCCCCAAAACCGTGGGCTCTAGCACACCAATTTGGGCCGAAAATGCCCCGTTCACACCGTTTCGCCCGTTTGTCCATCCAAATGGCCACGAAAATTAAAACTGACCACATTGGTACAATCCCTAACCTCCTTGGTACGCCCTAAACAATTTTTTGCCTACAGTACACCCGGACCCCAGGCCCACCCCCAAAACCGTGGGCTATAGCTCACTGATTTGGCTCAAAAATGCCCCAACCTCCCTGGCACACCCTGGTCCATTTTTGGCCGATAGCACACCCAGACCCCAGGCCCACCCCCGAAATAGTGGACTATAGCACACCGATTTGGTGCAAAATAGCCCCGTTCTTGCTTTTTAACCTGTTTGTCCACCTAAATGGCCACAAAAATTTTAACGGACCACACTGGGATGATCCCCAACCTCACTGGCACGCCCCGATTGATTTTCATCCCATAGCATGCCTGAACCTCGGGCCCACCCCTAAAACCGTGGGCTCTAGCACACCGATTTGGCCCAAAAATGCCCCGTTCTCACCATTTCACTTGTTTGTCCACCCAAATGGCCAAAAAAATTAAAATGGACCACACTGGGATGATCCCCAACCTCCTTGGCATGCCCCGGTCGATTTCTGGCCCACAGCATGCTCGAACCCCGGACCCATCCCCAAAACTGTGGCCTATAACACACCGATTTGGCCTAAAAATACCTCGTTCGTGCTATTTTGCCAAGTTGTCCACCCAAATGGACACAAAAATTTAAACGAACCACACTGACACTATCCCCAACCTCCCTGGCACGCCCCAATCAATTTAAACGGACCACACTGGGATGATTCCCAACCTCTCTAGCAAGCGCCGATCAATTTTTGGCCCACAGCATGCCCGAACCCCAAGCCCACCCCCAACATAGCACACCGATTTGGCCTAAAAATGCATCGTTTGCGCCGTTTCGCCCGTTTGTCCACCCAAATGGCCACAAATTTTAAACGGACCATACTAGGAAGATCCCCAACCTCCCTGGCATGCCTCGGTAGATTTTTGGCCCAGAGCACGCCCGGAGCCCGAGCCCACCCTCAAAACCGTGTGCTAGATTTAGCCCGAAAATGTCGCATTCATGTCGTTTCGCCCGTTTATCCACCCAACAGTTCATGAAAATTAAAACGGACCTCACTGAGATAATAACCAACCTCCTTGGCATGCCCCAATTAATTTTTGGCATATAGTATGCCCGGAACCCGGGCCCACCCCCAAAACTGTGGGCTATAACACACCGATTTGGCTCGAAAATACTCTGTTCACCCATTTGTCCACCCAAATGGCCATAAAAATTTAAGCAGACCACACTGGGACGATCCCCGACCTCCATGGCACGCCCCGATCAATTTTTGTCCCACAACATGCTCGTACACTGTGCCCACCCCCAAAACTGTGGGCTATAGCACACCAATTTGGCCCGAAAATGCCCCGTTCAATCGTGTATCCACCTAAATGGCCACAAACATTTAAACTAACTACACTGGGACGATCCCCAACCTCCCTAGCATACCTCGATCGATTTTTTGCCCACAGCACGCCCGAACCCCAGGCCAACCCCCGCAATCATGGACTATAACACACCTATTTGGCCCAAAAATAACCCGTTCGCACTATTTTGCCCGTTTGTCTACTCAAATGGCCACCAAAATTTAAATAGACCATACTGGGCCGATCCCCAACCTCCCTGGCATGCCCCGATCAATTTTTGAACCGCAGCACGCCCGAACCTGGGCCCACCCTCGAAACCATGGGCATTAGCACATCGATTTGGTATGAAAATGCCCCGTTCGCCCGTTTCGCCCGTTTGTCCTCCCATATGGCCACAAAAATTTAAACGGAACATACTGGGACGATCCCCAACCTCCCTGGTACACCCCGATCGATATTTGGCCCACAGCAGGCCCAGACCCATGGCCCACCCCTAAAACCATGGGCTATAGCACACCGATTTAGCTCAAAAATGCCCCAATTTATTTTCGACCCACAGCATTCCCGAACCTCGGGTCCACACCTCCAAAACCGTGTGCTATAGCACACCGATTTAGCTCAAAAATGCCACATTCGTGCCGTTTTACCCGTGTGTCCATCCAAATAGCCATAAAAACTTAAACGAATCACACTGGGACGATCCCCAACCTCCCTGGCACGCCTTTGTCAATTTTCGGCCCATAGCACGCCCGAACCCCGGGCTTACCCCCAAAACCGTAGGCTATTACACACCAATTTGGCCCGAAAACTCCACGTTCGTGTCGTTTCGCCCATTTATCCACCTAAATGGCCAAAAAAATTCAAACCGACCACACTCGGGTGATCCCCAAACTCCCTGGCATGCCCCAGCCGATTTTTGGGCCACAGCACCCCGAGTTAACCCCCTGAACCATGGGCTGTAGCACACCGATTTGGCCTAAAAATGCTTCGTTCGTGTTGTTTTGCCCGTTTGTCCACTCTAATGACCACAAAAATTTAAACGGACCATACTAGGATGATCCCCAACCTCCCTGCTACGCCCCGATTGATTTTTAGCTATCGCGCCCCTTTTTCCTCGCGGAAGGCGGGATTCGACTTGACACACTCTTTCTGGGATTATGTTTAAAAGAAGGGTGTGAGAGTCACCACTTAACGTGTTAAGGTGCGTTAGGGCACCGGTCTAGGATACTACAAACCTATTTTATCATTTTAGTCTTAGTTCATCAAAGTTCGAGTAAGGGTTCAAATTACCTCAAAAGAAAGGTGTTAGGCACCTTTCGAGGTCCACAAAGGTGGCTCCCGGCCGAATTCGTACTTTACATAGAGATTTTATGTGATCAAATAAAGGTCTCTTCTTTTATTATTAATTTACTGTTTAGCTAAGATATAAGATAATTAATAAGCAAACATATGTCATTTGTTAATGTTAATTGTCAATTATCTAGGTGATTAAATAAATAAAAGAACATAGAAATAAGATAAGCGAGGAGAAAGAAATGACATAATTTATAATAAAAAGGGGACTGCTTTATAATAAACTAGCTACCCCAAATAAACATGTAAAATAAATAAAAAGGCTAAAAGAAATCGTCCGAGTCAAACAAAGATATATTTTGGTTCTATTCAAATCAGAAACTCAACTTGTTAATCATCATCCGACCCAAGGGCCGAACTCTTAGACAAGTAATCATGTCATTAGCCTCGCCGTTAATATTTTGTTGGGATCATCATTTCCGAAAAGGTCCTACCCATCCCACCCCACCTAGGATGGATGTCATGTCTAAAGTCGTTCTATGACAAGGACAAAACTAACAGTTTTAGTAATATTTAACGTCCCGACTATCGTCCAAGAGGCATTGGACTTTGCTATTTTGGATTTGTGTTCTAGACTAAAAGAAAGCTATGTTGCCTAGGACTCGAAGCGAACATATTGGACAACAAGTAGCACGTAATAATCCCAAGTTCGCCTCTTGATTAGATTAAAGTTGATCAATGATAACATGCGAAGACAAATAATTATTTGTTACGTCATTAACCTATAGGCATGGTGTCTAAATGATCAACGAATAGTGATAAAGGCCGATTGTGATTCGTGTATGCAATAATGTAATGTGTGTCTACGAGGGGGCGTCAAAAATGTGGTAAATGTGTCAAACAAAAATGCTTATGAATTGTCATAAAATATAGATGAGAACATAGGAAATCAACAAGAATATTTAAAGAAATTAACATGTTAAGAGTGCCATAATATACTTACTCTAGTGTTAAACATATCAAAAAATGCTCAAAATATGTATTTTAATAAACCAGCAGTTGCATTATTGCAGAATTTCATAAAGAAAATGAACCAACATATTAAAAATGTCTAAAAGCTAACATTATATTTAAACATGGAGATATGCCAATATACAAAAACTTTTACATACTAGAAGTAGTTATGACATGCTGAAATTTATTAGAAGGGCAGAATTTCAATGTTCTAATGTTAATAACGTGCTCAAATTGTCTAATTATACAAAAACATGATTTAAACAAGCTGAAAATATTGTTAAACATTCTGAAAATTGTATTAAACATGCTGAAATATTATTAAACATGTCGAAAATTGTATTAACATATTAGAAAATGCGATAAACGTAATTGTAATATTTAACAAGCATGATATTAATTGTTAACATATTCATGGATAGACGTGCTTAAAATCATGATCATGCTAAGAATATATTAACTCGTTAAAACCCACCATTTAACAAGTTTACAATACGCTCGTATGTTTGAACTTAACATACTAATGTTCTAAAGATGCATTATCATGTTTTATAGTTTAACATGCCAAAACGCCCAATATGTTATAACACATAATGTCAAGTTAATATGCTTATATTCGTGCTAACATGATAGGCATATTTACACTTAATGCTAAGATTCTTTAATAAACAAAATTAAGCGCTGCATATATTAATGAATACTAGATTCATTGTGCCTTGATGACCCACGTAACACATATTGCACGTAATCTTAGGTTGTGCCTACTTATATTATTCACAGAGCACATAAATCCCCGCCCTCGCGAAGCGTTCCCCAAAATTATTGTTACAATAATAGTAACGTTTTTACAAGATTATTACAGGCCAAATAATAAGAAAATAAAACTAAATAGACTAATACAATTTATTGTAAACTCCCCGACGACTCTTGCAATCTCGAATACCTGTTAGATACAAAGCAAAAGAGCAAGGCAAGCACAAGACAAAACTACACACAGTTTGACACATCGAACAATTAAACAAGTAGTAAGCAATTATTAAACTACTCCAATGAACATGCTTTCTAATGCTTTCTAGATATATAAATGCATCGATGAAAGACTTACAAGTGGTCGATGAAAATAATAATAAGAGAACCAAGAAGCACGAATTCTGAAAAATGGATTGCTACCCAAAGCTCAAGATTGATGCGCTCCCAAAATAAGTGTCAAAGTAATAAAGTGAAATTGCCTTATTGTTTTAAGCTTTTGTCGGAGAGAGAGTATATATTTGTTGTAACTTGTCCCCTTAAAATGAGGAGGGGTTGTTTATATAGTGGGGGAGGATAAAGAAGTAAAAGTAAGAAATAGTAATAGAATCAATTAATGTCCATAAGAAAGGACAATAAAATATTCTAAGAAATCAATTAACAAACTGAATCAATTAAGTAGGAGAGAAATATGCTAATCAGTCAATTAAGGAAAAAATTTCCTTAAATAGGTGACCTAAGCAATTAAGGGTAAAGTAAAAGAGGGAATAATAATTTAAGAAGATCAAATCAATAAAATAAATCAATATGATAAATCACCGTAAATGCACTCTCACAAATTTTCTAATAGCATAAATAAGCAATTAAGTAAATTATGCAAATTGGGTGAGAAAAATCACGTGGAATAATTCACCAAAAATAGAATACGCACTTAGCAAGGTCAGCCAAAAGATACTTCCATTTCTAATCAAAAGATTCGGATACCAAATAATTAATCACGTAAAATACTACTTAATCACAGTAAATTGTACATGCCCGAGTCAACTCGAATCCTTAAAATGATATAGGCAATCAGTCTCAAAAATATTCAATCTAAGAGTAAATATTTTGTCAATACTGTACCAGCTGACACAATCCACATATGAGAGCAAACACAAATCAGCAACCTAACTAAAAATTTGAAGTTAAAGTTAAGCCTCATGAATTTTGGGGGTTTTAGCATTACAAACAAACATGAAACTAAAAGAATCGAATCACAAAATAAAAATTGAATGTCACTAATTCAAAAATTAATAAACTGTTAAAGATGATAGTGTTAATTTGAGACACGAGATTAAATGAGGGTACCAAACTAGACGGATTCATCACAAATCCGTCGTAATTTGACAGTGACAATCAGAGATTGTGGCGTGACCGAAAGGGGCTGGTTTCGTTGATGTTATTGCCGTTGGGGATGCGGATGGCGGGGATGGAAGGAGATCGGAGGAATGGGCTGTGGCGCTGGCGGCTCTGGTTGGAGCAGCGGCGTGAGGGTTCGATGGCGGCGGCGTTGAGAGGATAATGGAGGTGGAGCAGCTGGTTGGCGCTGTTGTCTCTGTTTTCGCCGGATATGACGGCGGGGGGTCACCGGAGCGGGGTGGTTGCATGGCGGCGTGGGTAGCCTCTGTTGGCTGCTTCGTCTTCGTCGACGGTATGCCGGAGTGGTGGACGGCGGCGGAAAACGGAGAGGTGGAGGTGAAGGTGGCTTGAGGAGGGGGAGAAGAGAGGCAGAGAGAGAAAGTAGAGAGAGGGTGGTGGAGGCTGTTTTTGGAGAAGAATGGAGGGCTTAGGGTTTCTTGTTTGGTCTTAAAAGGAAAGAGGTGAAGATTGACCTCAGCCGTTAGATCAATTTTGATCAACGGCTGGGATTTAAGATTGTGATTAGAATTGTCATAGGTTAGGCTGAAATTGACATCAAGTGGCTAAAATTGTCATAAATTAAATGTAAATTCATTAGATTGATAATAAATTGGGTAAGATTGTAATGGATTGAGTAGAATAGGCTAAGATTGTATTGGACTAAAAGGTAAATAAATTGTGCACAATAATTTTAATTTAGGCTATTATTTAAAGTAGGGATAATAATATATGATAATAATAATTAAAGAATAAATAATAATATTAAATAATAAATAACAAATAATAATAAATAAAAAATAATAATTAAATAATAAATCATAATAAAAAGTAATAATATATATAATAACAAGGTCAATAAATAATAATAAATAAAGATAATAATATAGCATTAAATAATGCAAAATTAGTTAGTGCATGTACAAAAAATGTGAGTGTGCATAATTACGTGAAAAAATAATTTAATTAATAGAATTATGTAAAATGTCATATTTAATTTTAAAAATTATAAAAAATTATTCTAAAAGATAATAAAATAATTTATACACTTTTCAAAATTATGAATGCGATATGTCAAAAATCTGTTTGATGCAAGAAAATGTGCAAAAAATACTAATATTTAAAAATTAATAACTTGTTAAATAACAACCAAAAATTGATATCGGGGGGTCAAAATTGGGTGTCAACATCAGCCCACAGCATGACCGGATCCAGGGCCCACCCTTGAAACCGTGGGCTATAGCACACCGATTTGGCCCAAAAATGCCCCGTTCGCGCCATTTCGCACATTTGTCCACCTAATTGGCCACGAAAATTAAAACGGACCACACTGGGACGATCCCCGAACCTCCTTGGCACGCCCCAATCGATTTTTGGCCCACAGCATGCCCGGACCTCTGGCCCACCCCCCAAAAACGTGGGCTATAACACACTGATTTGGCTCGAAATTGTCTCGTTCGCGCTGTTTTGCCCGTTTGTCCACCCAAATGGCCACAAAATTTAAACTGATCAAACTGGGATGATCCCTAACCTCCCTGGAATGCCCCGGTCGATTTTCAGCCGACAGAACGCCCGGACCCCGGGCCCACCCCCAAAACTGTGCGCTATAGCACATCGATTTGGCCCAAAAATGTGTCGTTCTCGCCATTTTGCCTATTTGTCCACCTAAATGACCACAAAAATTTAAACACACCACACTGAGATGATCCCCAACCTCCTTGGCACGCCCCGGTCAATTTTTGGCCCACAGAACACCCGGACCACAGGTCTTTCCCCGAAACCGTGGGCTATAGCACACGGATTTGGCCCGAAAATGCCCCATTCACACCATTTCGCCTATTTGTCCACCCTAATTGCCACAAAAATTTAAACGGACCACACTGGGATGATCCCTAACCTCCCTGGCACGCCCCGAGCGATATTTAGCCCACAGAATGCCCGGACCTCGAGCCCACCCCCAAAACCGTGGGCTATAGCATATCGATTTGACCCAAAAATGCCCTGTTCGTGCCGTTTCGCCTGTTTGTCTACCTAAATAGCCATAAAAAATTAAACAGACCACACTTGGACAATCCCCAACCTCCCTGGCATGCCCCGATCAATTTTTGGCTCATAACATGCTCGAACCCCTAGCCCACCCCCAAAATCGGGGGCTCTAGCACACCGATATGGTCCAAAAATTCCCCATTCGTTGTTTCGCCCGTTTGTCCACCCAAATGGCCACAAAAATTAAAACGAACCACACTGCGATGATTTCCAACCTCTTTGGCATGCCCTAGTTAATTTTTGGCACAACACGCCCGAACCTTGGGCCCACCCCCAAAACCGTGGATTATAGCACACCGATTTAACCCGAAAATGCACTATGCACACCGTTTTGCCCGTTTGTCCTCCCAAATAGCCGAGAAAATTAAAACGGACCACATTGGGATGATCCCCAACCTCCTTGGCATGCCCAAGTCGATTTTCGGCCCACAGCACGCCCGGACCCCTGGCTCACCCCCAAAACCGTGGGTTATAGCACACTAATTTGGTCCGAAAATGCTCTGTTCATGCTGTTTCACCGGTTTGTCCATAAAAATGGCCATGAAAATTTAAATAAACCACACTGAGATGATCCCCAACCTCCCTGGAAGGCCCCGATCAATTTTTGGCCCACAGCACACCCGGACCCAGGCCCAGCGCCGAAACAGTGGGCTATAGCACACCGATTAGGCCAGAAAACGTCCCGTACGCGCTGTTTTGCTTGTTTGTCCACCCAAATGGCCACGAAAATTAAAATGGACCACACTGGGATAATCCCCAACCTCCTTGGCACGTTTCGATCAATTTTTAGCCCACAACACGCTCGGACCCCGGGCCCACCCCCGAAACCATGGGCTGCAGCTGTAACACCCCGTATTCAAGTACGTGTATTGGCGTATTCAAGTATGTGTATTGGTATTATTTATATGAAATTAATTTTTATTTTATTTATACCAGAATTTGCCCGTCGATGGTTCCATGCAAAGGTTATTGAATAAGCTTTCCAACGATATAAAGATTTCAAAAAATGGATAGGTTTAGGATATAATCGAGCATGTTCGAAATTATAAAACGGTGGCCGGGATATTTGGGAATAGTAAATATGCAGGAAAATTTCCTGCACACAAACTACTGAGGCTAGCCGAATTTTTGGGTCAACTTTGAACTATCATAACTCCCTTAATATAATGAACTGGGAGAGCTGGGACCTATTAAAAGAAATATCTTTGAGTCTTCTTTACAATGCAATTGGTTTCATCCAAAGTCAACGTCTGAGTAAGGAGTTATACTCGTTTTACTTCAGCGTATCAAAATAGATATTTAGGGTCAACTTCAAACGATCATAACTCCTTGTACAGGACGAACTGGGTGGCCTACTTTATATGAAATGAAAGCCCTTTGAATTATCCTTCCAACGATACCAATTTCACCCAAATCCAATATCGGAGCAAAGAGTTATGGTCGATCTACTTTAGCTTATCAAAACAGTCCACCAAAGGACAGATTTGACATTATTTAAATTTTAAAGGTATTTTGGTCATTTTCTATTATATTATGGACGGGAATATGTGTATATATACATGTATATGAGTTCAAAAGCTCATTTTCATCATCAATCATTGTGAAAGAACAATCCGTAGTCAAATTTGACCTTTAAATTACTTTTGATTCAACCATAGAAATTCCAAAGTAATCCGATAACTACGTTTGTCATCTCGAGAGCTTCGAACGACACCTGTTATTTGTGCAAACAGGATTGCATAATCAAGAGGTAATTCTAAGGTATGAATATTGTTTGCCTTTGTTCATTTCCATATGTATATGTGTGATAGAGGATTATATGTATTGGTTGTTATTGAAAGGTGCTGGAAATAGGGTTATGGACTATTTTGCATGGTTTGGTTGTATTGAATTGTGGAAGGTGGATATGGTAATTGAGTTATGGAAGGTGGATATGGTGATATACTATTGAATCGATGATTATTCATGTCTATGGCTCAATTTGGTTTAATGGCTTGGTTGGAAGGATAAATGAATCCAAACTTGATATTGGAGGATGTTGTATGAATATGCATGGCATGTGAATGTAATTAGAGTATAAGAGGGTTAAAGTGACACCCTTTATGGTGTAATTAAGGCTTACTACTTAACCATTAGTTTGGTGAATTCAAATAATTGAATTGTGACGTTTGGTTGCTAATACTAGATTGCTATATATGTACATTGTAGATAAGTAATCCAAAAAGACTGGAAGTCCATTTGGGACTAGTATTGAAGGTTGACATTCAGGTATGTAAAGCATACTCTATACCACATCTTTGGCATGAAAGTGAACAATTGTTCTATTAAGAAAGTTTCCAAAGTTATTCAATAACATGTGATCCATAATGATTTTGTATGATGTCCTACGTTACCAATGAACTTGTTTCCACCCTAGAAGATGTCAAGACATTCCAATACTTACTTGTTTTCCAAATCTTACATGTTTATTGCACTAATGAATGTCAGAAGGTATCCGGTTACTCAAACAAGATCCATGTGCTATTAATGACTCCAAAATGTTTCATTGATATACCAATAAGTTCCTACTTCATTGTTATGGCGACGAACGACAACAGGTATGCCCTTTTACTACTGCTTAACTAGTAATGCACGTGCGGTATATCTAGTAAAAATAGTAATAGCAAGTAGGCACTAAAAGATAATAGCAAGTAGGCACTAAAAGATAAAATAGTAGTACCAAAACTCTTCATTTATATATAAGAGTAATATATATATATATATATATATATATATATATATATATTATTATTATTAAATATATATTAATTATAGGTGAAATTACTTGTTTATTATCCCTTTTTTTGCAATATATACATATAGATAATATATACTTTTGTACATGGTTATATTATTGAGGAGAACTGATTTTGTATGTTATAATTTTTTATTTGTTATTTAGTTTTACAGACTTTTTATAAGAGATCTTCATTTTTATACATAAGATATACCCATCCTAACGCATAAGAGATTTTTTTAAAAAATTGTACTTTCTCATATTTTATTTAATAGACATTTAATATATTTTGTAAGTTAGAATATAATTCTCTTCATTATTTGCAATGATTGACAAATCTATGCAAATATTCACCTCTAATTTTTTACTTGATATTTTGCCAATATTTTTTTAATTGCTTTGTCCTAATTTTTGCCTAAAATCAGTAAATTAAAAGCCACATTTTACTCTAAATTTTATGCCAATTAACATCTTCTTCCTCTTTTTTTTTTATATTCTTTTACCATCTCAATACTTCCATATATACATCCTTTAAATTTACTAGTATAACTACATGTGCCTTGCACGTGTAATGTTTAATTATTTAAAATTAAATTATTATTTTTATTGTGGAGATTTTTAATAAAGTGCAAAAAATTTAAATTACTTTTCAAAACTCCTTCACACTTTAGTATAATAATGTAAACATAAACATATATTTTAGTGTAAGCACATATATATTTTGCCACAAGTTTAAAGTGGTTGATGGTTAATCATTTTTGCGTTTTTAATGCAGTACCTCTTTCTCTTGTTGTCACGGGCTAAGAGAAACAAATCAATTTGAACCATGCACTGTGGTACGATAATTTTTTATATATTTTTTTTATTTTTAAAGTCAAATTTTTACAAAATCATTGATTACATTCTTATTATGAACTTAAAACTTTCAAAAATTTGGTACTTCTTATTGTTTTTTATTCTAACATTTTTATATTTATTTATAAATTTTTGTAAATCCTTTTAAAATTAAATTTAGTTGATTTAGAATTCTCAAACTAATAAAAAAATATTAATCATCAAAAAATAGTTATTCTCATAAAAATAGTGATCTAATTATTAGTTTTCAAATCAGTTAATTATTTTTCCACTTTAATTATGATAGTAGAAGATTTCAATTGAAAATTTGAGGATAAAAATAAAATAATGACAAAAAAACGTGTAGAAAAGGTAGTATGAAAGCTCATCATGTATCTAGGAATTTGACTTTCTTTACATTTTGGAGTCACATAAATTATATTTTAGGATTTTATACAAAGAAAAAAGGAAAAAAAAAACGTAAACAAGAGCTAAAAGAAGAAAAATTTCCATATATAGGAGTTTGAGTTCCCATATAATTAGGAGTCCATCAAAAACCCAAAAAAAGAAAATTAGATTGTACGTTTTCTACCGAAATAAAAACATGCTTTTTAATATATAAATATTTTATCATAAATATATTTAATTGATTTTCAACTCTTAAATATTAGAAAAATAGTGAAAAGATTATTTTGTCTAAACCAAAGATTTTTAATGAAGGACAAAAAGTTCAAACAACATTTCTAAGGCCCTTCACACTTTTAATATATTATAGATTATAGATATAGATTATAATTTTAATATATTATAGATTATAGATATAGATTATAATATGCTTATTAACCGAATAATTAACACCCCTCCCCTCATCAGTCTATAGACATTTCCTTCTCACAACTTAATTGAATAACAAGTAAAATACAGTATTAAGTACAGAATCTTGGAATGGTTACACCTAGAGGAACAAATAGAGAGAATGACTTCAAAGAATATTCAGCAAAAATACATACATGTTGCATGTGCCATGCCATAAAGAGGCTCTTGTGTGGAATATATGGGTGTCAACCCATATAAAGAATAGTAAATGGAGAGGTGTAATTTATTTTAATATAATAAATAAATTGAAAAAATCTCAAAAAGTTGAGAAAAAAGAAAAATAGAAATGGAGGCTTTAGAAGTATGCCACATCAACATACTCTAAACCTTTTTGTTATATATATCTATAATCTATAATCTATATCTATATCTACAATCTACATCTATATCTATATCTATAATCTATAATATATTAAAAGTGTGAAGACCCTTAAAAATGTGATTTGAAGTTTTTGCCTTTCATTAAAACACTGAACAATAGACAAAATAGTCTTTTCACCTTTTTAAATTATTATTTAATTTATTATTAATATTGTCTCCTAAAATATATGGTAAAACCTTTTTTTTTTTCTAAATTAGGAGTTCTAAAATATATGGCAAGAGATAGTTTTTATTTTGTAATTGATCTAGGTTTAGCTTTTGATTCACACATATATTCATTATAAGGACAACACTTCGTCCACCAAAATTCATACAACCGAATTTTTTTTATTTTTTTTTGTTGAAATTCTTTCTACCAATTATTGGTTCATTATAGGTGTAATGTTTTCTTGGTCATTAATCCCACATTATTTTTGTCATTGTCAAAAGACTTTCTTTGATTTTTTATATTTGTGTTTATAGTGGTTCGATTTAATGTATACGATATTTATTGGTAAAAATAATTAAATTTTTTATCATATTTATTCTTTATTTAGGGCTGAGTGTATTATGGACTCTAAAATAAATATTGTTATTGTGATGCCGATTTATTCTGTTGCTATTTGTTATTTTTTATTTTTTTTGCTTAATACAGGTGATAAATGTTAGGTCGGACTTTAAGGAATTTCAGTGTAAATATTAAATTTAATTGTATTACTCAGATATCTTGATTATCGTATTGTTCAATTGATACATGTTATTTTTTCTGCTAAGTATAGGTGATAGAGAAAAGTTCGATCGAGTTTTAAGGAATTTGTGTAAAGGTGAGGTTTAATATTGCTATGATATTTTGATTATTGTATTGTTTGTTGTAGTTTCTATTCTGTTGTTATTTTATGTGGTAGATGAATATTTAGTTAGACTTTATGATTTTTTATATAGAGATTAGATTCTTAATCATATTGTTTTGTTGTAACCTATGTTCTGTTGTTATCTATCATTTTTTGTTCTTTTTGCTTAAGAGAGGTGTAGAGTAACATTGGATTTGACTCTTTGGGTTAAAAAGTACAACACTTATATTAATTTGTATCTAGCTTTTCTTTTTGGGGGAAATTATTTACCCTTTTGTGTAGGGGTACATTTTTATTTCCTCAAATTTATCATTATTAATTATATTTGTTGTAAAATAGTAAGAATTTTAAAACTTAAAATATGATTATATATAATGCATAAAGTGTGCATATTTTCACTTATCATGACAGTGTACGAATTGGACTCACTTCTTTGTTTAGCACAAATACAAGTACAAGAAAGGTCCAAATAGTGAGCCCAGATTTCTTTGTTCTTTGTAAATATTCACTTGCTATATTTCTGGATCCTTGTAAATATTCACTTGCCATATACAGATCCTTGTGAATATTTACTTGCAATTTACAGATCCTTGTTAGTTGTATATATGCATTGTACGATGATGAATGAAAGACACAGAAAAAAAAGTTTTCTCCATTCTAGTCTTTTGCTGTTTTTACATTTCAAGAAAAAATGACAAGAATCCTACAGATTCTGACAACCTTTTGCCGACACTCTTTCAACTCTTTGATTCAGTAATTTCTTTATTTTTGTATGATTTACCATGATTATTTATTTTATCAGAAGGATTTGATAAGTTCTTTGAATTGTTCTTGTGCTATTTGTTTGTGGGGTATTTTATTAATTTTCAGTAGAAGGCTAGTAGTAAATAGTTTCGCGTCATGTCTCTTCTGGTAGTAGTATTAGTATATATTTTTCTTTTCTAATTATTGTATTGTATACCTCTGTTTTCTTACTTGCTACTGTTGTTACTGCTTATGTCTTCATAAATATCCTCGTGTTTTTACTTTCCTTGCCGAGGATTTATGGGAAACAAATTTTCTACTTCCTGATGATAGGCGAATTTACGCGCCTATATCAATATATTTTGCCCATATTTTAGCCTAGTTTTGAGAACTAATTATCTATTTCATACACTTTTAGTCCTTTTTCCTGTACATGAGCTAACAAATGTGATTAGGAAAGTTTCAGGTATAAATGATGCAAAATACAGCAATTTATGGCTTACTTGACGCAAAAGAAAGCTCACGAACGAAGTGGAAAGGAGCTGGACGCCTAAAGGACTAAATCTGCTGCATGGAAAATCTGTCCCGGGCTAAAACAGCAATTCTGAGGACTTTGGGGACTTACAGACACAAAGCTGGACTTTTGCCATAATACATTAACCTAGTGCAATTAGGTTATGTGTTTCATTATTCTATTTGGATTATAATTTTGTAACCTTACCCTAGTACATTTGGGTCAAGGATTTCATTAGTATATTAGGATTTGGTTATTTATTTCATTAGCTTAGTAGGAGTAGGATAGGAGTATTATAAATACCCTATCATGTTAGAGATTTTTATTAACTCTTCACTTAAGACATCTCCTTACAATTTAATCAATTTTCTTTCATCCCTCTCATCTTCCACTACAAACACTTCTAATCTATTCTTCTATTCTTAAATTCCACAACAAGAGAATCGTTACTTGCTACGGAATCACTAAAATCACACGCCAAACACCTACTATTCACGCCATCCACCATGCAAAACGTGATATCCTTCGCATTCATGGGTAACTAAACCTCTTAGTTGGGGTTATGGAAGCCGAATGAGTTACTATCTACAGCTATGAGTTTGTGAGTTCAAGACAAGTATATTGCTTATATCATTATTCTCTTTATCTTAAATCTACATCCTTTGCGGTTCAAACACAAGAACACGCCATTCTAACATCTAACCTGTTCGAGAGAAAGGTTATTTGTCTAGAAAAGAAGACGCATAGACCAACGCCAGTCTAACATTTAACTTGTTCGAGAGAAAGGTTATTTGTCTGGAAAAGAGATAATGTCAAGGTAGTAGGACACCCTTTCCTATTAAAAAGCTAGTGCCGTAACTGGACTAACCTCTTGGAGAATTTGTACCGCTAGACACACTTTAAGCTCGAGAGAGTTAAAGTGAAATAGTCCTTGTTTAGGTCGAGAGACGCTTGGATTTACCATCGACTACAATTCTCTATAAGCAATTGCATGTCAAGACTCTACACACTCATAGCCAATAGAGACGTATACCTCTGAAGGTGGACATAACCCCAACGCCTCAATTCTCATTGTTTCACAACCTACGAAATACTCTCTTTTTACTTTATTATTTTCAGCTTTTATTTCATTACTTTGGTTACTTATTACAATCCCCCCTTCTTACGAGACTTGCACCAAAAGTCTATTAATTTTGCGTACTTGTTGACCAAGCTATTCCCTGTGGGATCGATACCCAACCCAGGTTGGGTTCTATATTTGCTATCGACCGCTTTACACTCCCACGAGAGCTGTAGATTGAGCGTTATCACTTCCCAAGGTAGGGGTTACGTATGTTGTTGTTGAAGAAGAAACATGTAGAAAGAGAGATGTTTTGCTTTGTCTCATAAGTATTTAGTTAGCTTGCAATATTTTGATAATGGATGATGATTTGTGAGTGGCTGTTTATGAGTGTTTTGCTTTGTCCTTTGAAATCTCATGGACACTAGTTTGATTCATGTACAGTCTCCATACACAGAGATGATGAAGAACAACTTCTTCTTTTTTTGATCATCAACTAATGATGCAAACAAGACCCCTTCACCACCATTAAAGTCCAAGGAAGTTTCTTCTTGGAGGGGTGTTTCATTGTCATCTGGATCCTTCTATGACAGGGGGTCAGGAAAAAAGAATTTCATGGATCTGAGAAAATCTCTCCATGGTCACAATAAGAAAGTTCATCCTAAGAAATCTGGTAGTGATTTAAGCCGGTATGCATATCATTTTGCTGTAGCTTCCTTTTTCACACTTAAACTGATGTTTTAATTTGCCTTTGCTTGTCCAAAGTAATAAAAAATGTTTCTTCACGGCAGAGACCTTAGCGTTCCAGTGTTGATTCGAACTATAAGAAGATCGACAAAGGAGAAGGTACAAATGGCTTCTGAAGTTTCAAGCATGCTACAGAATCAAGTTGCTGAAAGGGCTTCTGCTAAGGAAGAAGCCAACATATTACAGGCAGAACTAGATTCAAGGACACGAAGATTGGAGACAGAAAATAATGAGTTACAATTAGTACTGGAAAAGGAGTTGGATAGAAGATCCAACGATTGGTCTCTAAAACTTGAGAAATACCAAATTGAACAACATAGACTCCGTGAAAGAGCGAGGGAGATTGCAGAGCAGAATGTCTCTCTGCAAAGATAAGTCTCTTCATTTAATGACAAGGAAGTAGATAATAGAATCAATATGTCATTTTCGAAGAAACACCTTGAAGATTTGTCTAAGAGAATAGAGCAAGTGTCAGAGGAGAATCAAAATCTAAGGCAGCAGCTTACACAGTTACACGCGGAATATCGAGTAGCTCAAGACAATAGAGATTATGTCCGGTAAAACTACCAGGAAAAGGTTAAAGAGCTTAAATCAGAGACTTTGCTGACAACGGTGCTAAGGTAGAAGCTCTATTCCGAGGAGATGTACATAAACCAACTTCAGCCTGATCTAGCTGCAAAAGTTAGAGGTAACGACATTCTCAAATGTGAAGTGGAAAATACGCTGGACACTCTTTCTTATGCCACACCCAAGTTGAAATATCTCGATCTTCAGGTAACAAGGCAATGTTAAGACCTCGTTGCAACGGAATAGTTTTTATTTTTCAACTTTGGATACCTCATCTTCATATATGATAGCCTATTCGTATGTTACTCTCTCTACTTTAGCTTTCTACTTCTGTTTGATTTTAGGTTCATCTTTGTTCCATCTGAAGTTCACGATTTTCTTTATGAACTTCTATACATGAGTTGCTGGCATGTGGTAGTCTTCTGTTATATGTCTAATCGCCTTAATGTGTAATCACTTGGACCAACCAATAACATGATAAACTTTGTGATATCCTCAAACCCATTGATCTGATTGTGCTCTGATTTGGTAAAGTTACCCGAAGGGGTTTCAGTAAGTTTGCTCGTTCATCTGACTTAATTCTTGGACAAGCTCGCGAGTTATCTACTGTGAATTTTAACAGTTAAAAAGGATTTATGATTTGGTTAAACTTCTAGGTTATGAGTTTGTTTTAAATTTCTGATGAAATGTTATTGATGATCTTTGTGTCTTTCTTGTTTTTCATGGTTTACGGTTGATTCTGGAAGTTGGTAAAAAGGACGAAAATATCAACCAGCTCACTAATGATTTACAAGAATACAAAAATGAACTTGGCGTTGTGAAGGTGATACTACCAAAAGTGTTTCAGGA
Source organism: Capsicum baccatum var. pendulum (assembly GCA_030864225.1). NCBI lineage: Eukaryota > Viridiplantae > Streptophyta > Magnoliopsida > Solanales > Solanaceae > Capsicum > Capsicum baccatum. The sequence continues at coordinate 249,110,684 of CM061554.1, read as the reverse complement.
GAGGGATTTTAGGTGGGAGGAAGTTTAGAGCTACAGTGAGATGAACATGCTGTTGAATTATGAGATCAACATGTTGAAAAGAAAGATAGATACCCTCGATGAAGACTTTCTTATGAAAGAGGGTCAAATCACAATCTTGAAAGACTCGATAGGCAAACCTTTTGACCTTCTTGTAAGTCCTAATTCTCTGTTGGAGTGATGGATGCTAAATGGCCAAACTACAATTCATATTTTGTTCATTGACTATAGTGTTCATACTTCTCGTACGCTTACTGGTTTTACTCTTATTCTTTTCCCCTTTGATACTTGTTAAATAGAAAGTTTGCTTCTTTCTTTTGCAACCTTTTTGAATCTCCAATTGTAAACATTTCTTTTACTTGCTGGTGATCAAGACAATGAACTTCTTTTTCTTCATTTGGTTTTGTAAGTATTGGTTGTTTTTGTCTTATGAAGTATTTAGTGAGGATTAGTGCTACCATTTTCTTCTCGTCTATGAGGTAAAGGTATGGTTTACGTATATTCTGCCCGACTATACATCGGGGTATGTTGTTGCTGTTGTAGGGAGATTGTGTGTATAATAACAATCGTACATTTGATGTCGGGTCATCCACGCTTTCATTCCTTGCAGGGAAAAGCTCATTAAGCTTACTGTGTTAACTTCTCATTGATGTATTCTTTCACTAAGGTTGAATTAAACTGCGCGATAGTATTTATTTTTATTTTTGGTTCCTAAATGTATTGAAAGAGTAAGGCGCCACACCAACTTGCATGTGCCTTGATGGATTTCACGGGATAGCTACCTTTCCAATAGTACATGTACCATTTGTTCAACAAAAATTGAATAGATATGAAGAATCACCAAGTGCGTTTTTGCATTTGTGGAGTTTCAAATCCGAACCTCAATTCACAAAATCGCTATTTCTTTTCCTTATTCACCTCAAGTAATTAAGAGCACGAAATCTTGGATCACAATGACCGCATTAATTTTTACGCGCTTTATGTAGAGCATGAAGGTAAATGGAAAAAGAAGGATAGGTTTTATTCATAATACAACATGAGAGAATTCAGCATCAGTAGCTGCTATTGATGCAACAACAACAACAACATATACCCAATGATCAGTGCTCCATTTAGGGAGAATATACCCGAATGGACCAAAGTTTGGCAGCAATATTTGGTTGAATACAACAGCTATGGAATGACATACCCGCTAACTCATAAAGAATGATTCCAGAACTCAGCACCGAAGTAAGGCAGAAAATTTTAGGCAGTAGAGCAAGTAAATATTATTTCTAAAATAAACATCAATTAGCCCCATGGTAGAAAAGCCACACCTACTTCATCCTTTACTAATGAAAGTAGAACGTAAGTATATTATCACAGCCCTTCTCGATAAGCTTTCATCTATTGAAATGTTTTACTATAAAATCATTAGCAATATTCATAAGTATATCTGTTTCTGCATGAATCATCAAAGTAACCGCTCAAAAGTTCATCATTCCTCCACTGTTGCATGTCATTCTTAATAAACTTTGTTGTCGAATCAAACAAATGTGTTTTTCTCACACAAATAGCCTAGTACTTTTTGAGGAAAATTGGTGAAGTTCAGTGCGTTTTCTAGTTTCACACACAAATAGCCCCGTTTGTATTCTCGGAGTCTTGGTCCACGCTCTAGTTGAGCCTGACACGAGGGTGGATGAAAGTCCCCATTGATTGGGAATTGATTCACAGTCTACTTATATGGACTTGAGCAATTGTCCCTCCTTGAGCTAGCTTTTGAGGTTGAGTTTGGTCCAGGTATCACATCTTTAAATGGTATTAGAGCTTTTGAGGTTGAGTTTTCTAATGTTGGTTGATTGTGATTTCCAAAGCTCTCGTATATTTTGATGCTACCTACGTTGGTTTCTATGCTTCTTTTCTTTTCCAAGAGTGATTGTGTTTAGGTTCTGGGTTTTTCAGCACTAGTCCAGGCTCTTCTCCCTCTTTCTCTCTTGCATTCTAAATATTAATCTTAATTTTTCATGCGTTCACCTGTGATGTGAGGGACAACGTTTTGTTCTATGGTGCACAAGAATGTTTAGGCCGCTAGAAATCCAGACTAAAGTTTTTTGTGCCAGCCAAGTTTTTGAATTCAGTTAAGGGGGTATGTTCTGCTTGTTTAGCTATGCTGGACCTTTAAACAGTTGAATTATAGTTCTAGTTCCAAATAGGTGTTCAAGATCAGCTTATGTTATTCCTAAGAGAGGTCAGGTGAAAGAAGAGAAGAGAAGATGCTTTGATAATTTGATAATTGATGGTTGATCACGTTTATAGGTATCAAACACAGGACACTTGATATTCTTACAGTGACCTCTCTTTCTGATCACATAGCTATCTGACTAGTGGACATCCACTTTTAACTTAATGATGGGTTTACCAGTGCAGTACTATAAAAATCGAGAATCACTTTAGCATAATATTTTCTGAAGGCAGTATGACCTGTTGTCTCCTTGCATTAGATGCTCAGTGTTTCTACTATCAATTTTTGGGTAAAATTTTCTACATTGTTGCAGTATGGCTTTATCGCTTGGATGCTGAGCACTTGTGTTGGTCTGCTGCTTTCATTCTTAAGGAAAACCCTTCTTGTATTATTAATTTTTAGTCTCAATCACTGTCAAGTTATAGAAGCAACTTATATTGCATATATTCTATTAAAACATACTCATTGCAAACATTTAGATTAGTATGAAGAAGTTTCCTTTAGGCACACGAAGTCAAGTTTGTGATTTTCACGATCCAAATCTCCCTAAGCCGTGATGACCCCTAACTCTACCCGTCATGTGAACCAATTTAAAAGTATCTAGAATTGACCACATTATCAAGACATTATGGCGGCAATGAAGTACAATAGAATAATGAGAAAAGACAAAACACCCCTAATCTTATACGTCTGAACTTTAGCACTTTAACTTTACAAATATTTAGATACCCCTAAACAACTTTCAAGTGAATTAAATACCACCCTAACAGTATAATACCATTCTCACAATGGAGAGTGCATTACATATGTGCCATATCATTGTCGTGTTAGCACCACATCATTGCCACGTAAGATCCACATCAATTTTATTTTAAAGGAACCCCACTAATATGTATATTATGCATGTATTAAAAAAAAATAGAAAAGAGAAAAGGTAACCCACGCCATTCTTCCACTTCCTTCTTCTTCTTCAACCCCCCCCCCCCCACCTCCAACCACCCCCTTTATTCTTCTGCAATCCCAACTTTCGTTTTCCTTCAACCCACCCTTTCTTCTTCTACGTTCACTCTCCTCCTACCCTTTTGTACCCTAAAAATCCAACCATTTTACTGTCAAGTCCTTTTTTGAGAATCTTTTAGTGAGGGAGGTGGAGGAGGCTTTCCCCGTAAAGTCAATTTGGCTTTCCCTGTAAGGTCAATTTGGATTCCCTGTAAAGCTTTTAGCGAGGGAGGGGGGCAACCCCCACCTTTTAGTGAGGGGGTATAAATGATTTGGACAGTTGGAGTAGCCTCCAGTCCCTTATTTATTTTTGGCAGGTTGTATAGAGGATTGGGTGTCTTTTGTAGAGAGCCATGTCATGTTGTAGGCTCTTTACTTTTTGGTATACTGCTTGTATACGACCTAGTTTGGACCTGTGATTAATGAAATTGTTTACCTGATAAAAAAAAGAATCCAACCAATTTACAATCTATAAATTTGGAAAAAAAATCAACAAATTGATCCAGAGGTTGGAAGCAGCCACAAGTAGAGAAAACAACAAATTGCATCGTATTTGAAGAAACATAATTACAATAATTTCAACAAAAAAAAATTGAGCAATTTCAGAGCAAAAAATGGTAGAAAATCATACCTTGTTTTCAAGAAAATCAAGTTGTAGAGATCATAAAAATTAAGAAAATTGCTCTACTTTTGAAAAATTGAATTGGGTTTTAAAAGAAGATATGGTTCTCTCTAAAAGATACTCAATCTTGTTATTCAAAACCGTTTCAGTCTCAGCTCCCAAGCTCAATCCTGTTATTTCATTTATTTGTTAAGATCTTATTAACTGTTTAGGTTAAGATCGTATCAGTCCGAGCTTCCAAGCTTCAGAAATAGAAGGAAAATACCATGTCCCAAAGATCTAATTCTTATACCTGAAGCTCTATCCTTGCGTGATCGTGACCATGCCTTACACGATTACGAAGCATTGCTAGGGCATGCCGACGTGATCGTGAAGATTACCCACCAACCACACTCATGATCGTTATTAAGTTTGCACCAATAGAAATTTGCATGATCTAATTCTTATGCCTGAAGCTCTATCATTGCGTGATCGTGACCATGCCTTTGGCATGTGACCGTGAAGGTTACCCACCAACCACACTGCATGATCGTTATTAAGCTTGCACCAATAGAAATTTGCAATTGCTGTCTTCTCCCCAAGCATGTCGAAATCCACCCAAGCCCCTCAGGTCCCAATCCAAACATGCCAAGAAGTCGTAAAACATAATACCATCCTGTAAGAAGTTTCAAACACGAAACAGAGCATAAAATCTCAAAATGAAGGGTTGAGTAATTACAATGATCTATTCGTTATATACGTTTTATTCCTTATTTGTATATTAATTTCACATGCATATCTTCTGTTGGTTACTGTGTCTTGAATGCTTGATCATTGCCTTGTTTAGTTGGTTAAATCCTCAAGGCAACATGATATGCTCTTGGCTGTATCTTTTGGTTGATACTTCTGTTGTACATATTGGATTTGCAGCAAATCATCAGTTCTTCTGGGATTATCATTGACTGTACCATTAATGGTAGCGTGCCTATCTATTGCCATTCCTATATGGATTCGTAATGGTTACCAGTTTTGGTCTTCAAGAGCTGAGAATGCGGGCCGTGCAGGAAACCATCTTACACTAGGGATGAAAGAGGTTAGTGTGTTTTGTAATTTTCTCCTATTTATTTACTGTTAATATCATTGTGGTCCTCCGCACTTTTGCTGTTTATTTGGATTGGGTTTTCTTAAATTTTGTAAGTATAACTTTTATAGATCAATTTTTTGTTTTCAGCGAACTCTAACTAGTTTGAATTCGGGTGTTTGATTCAGTGAGCTGTACACTTCTATGTTTGAGGAGGTCTTTATCTATCGTTGAAGTCAATTCCATAATCTTTTTATTTCATGACTGGTTGTTGATGTAAGAACCAAAAGTCTCTTGTATTTGTCGAAATGATGAAGGGAAGACTACTTTAAAAGGAGGGATTCTCACGTAATTACTTGTAAGAGTGGGGGTAACCATAGTCAAATAGACTTTATCCTTAAAAGAAGATGAGACCGAAGTACATTCAAGGACTGAAGGTTATTCCAGGAAAAGGGATTACCTCCTAATATATGCTTAGATGTAAAGTTTAGGAGTAGAGTGAGTAAAACAATGACGTAGAAACAACCACGAATTAGATGGTGGCATTAAAAGGTGCTACACCGTTAGTGTTTCAGGAAAAACTACGCGAGAAGGGAGCTTGGTATGTAGAGGAAGTGTTACAAAAGTGTTAGATGTGTCTAGATGTCTATGACCTTGACTACATGAATCATGCCGTGGAATAATGAAGTATGAAGAATTATTAAAGCTAAAAGAGTGTTACAGGAAGTTACAAAAGTAGAGGACAAAGAAACTTTTGAATAATATGATTACAGTAGAACTTCGTTGGAAGCTAAGAAGGCTCTTAGTAAAGCCTGAGGGGATGCTCTAGATGGCTTGTATCAAATTCTAAGGACACGAGAAGGATAGAGAGAATTGTTTAAACTAGCATGACTAAGAGATAAGAAAAGCAAGGACCTAAACCAGATGACAATGCTCAGCTAGTGTTGATGGGAGAGACGAAATCAAGGAGCGACAGAGATTACTTTGCTAAATTGTTCGACTTGAACAAGGAGTATAACATTTTTAGATCTACTGTATATGAATGATAGAAATTTAGGCATACTCACCCTCATAGATATCAGGTGCCTACATATATAGAGTCGAAAGATATATAGAGTCCGAAGGGTATTAGGATTCCATAGGTGAATGATGTCATGAAAAATATGTGGATTAGAAAAGCTTGTGGCCCAAATAGTATCCCTATAGAGGTCTTCATCAAAAAAATAGTATCCCTATATAGGTTCGGAAGTGTCGTGGAGATTTAGCAGTGGAATGGCTCACCAAGCTATTCAATTCTATACTAAGAAGTGGTAGCATGCCCGATGAATGGAGGAATAATACTCTGTTTAAAATTTACAAGAATAAAGGAGATATTCAAAGCTATGCAAACTATCGTTGCATTAAACTCATGAGTCATACAATGAAACTTCGGGAAAGAGTGATAGATCATTGACGTACTTTTTACTTATATCGATGATGATATGATATGAGATTACATGACGAAATGAGGAATCATATAACTGATCTCAACTTATTTGGGACTGAGGCGTAGTTGTTGTTGTTGTTGTTGCATCAATCCTCTTTTTTATCTCAATCTAATACGAGGGATATGACATTTCTTGCAAAGGATTCACGCTTATACATTCTTATTTTACTTGCTATATTGAATCATAATTGCCCATTCTATTTCCAGGGTGTTGTTCTTTTCATTTCCATCTCCTTATTTGCTGGGTCCATTTTAGCTCTTGAAGCAATAGTGTCTGCAAAGCCTTTGGATGATTTAGATTATAAAGGGTGGACTGGTGGTCGGAACAGTGTTACATCTCCTTATGCAATTGCGTTGGTAGTTACTGGTGTGCTGCCAATTATATCCTGGTTCGCGACTTATCAGTTTTCTCTATCATCTGCTATTTGTATTGGCATATTTGCAGGTAATCCTTCCACTTTAATCTCTCCTCTTCCCTTTCTTATACTACAAAATACTAGTAGCCTCTCTGATTTTCAACCTTTTGTTTGGTAGTTCATTCTCTATGAAAACCTTTTGTCTGGTTTTCAACCTTTTGTTTGGTAGTTCATTCTCTATGACAAGCCTTTTACTAAAACTTTCTTCTCTTTCATCTTTGTAGAGGTTATTGTGGCCTTCTGTGGCGTATCCTACTTTGAAATTGTTGGATCTAGAACCTATCAGATTCCAACAAAAGCCGATTTCCTTGCTTCTTTGCTTCCATTGATATACATTCCAGCAGTATTGTCTCTCGGTGCTGGTTTGTTCAAGTGGTATGTGTTATTTATTTAGAAAGTGCTTATATCTCTAGACTAGATATGCTTCTTAAAGATGATCGGTGATTTTTTACCCAGAGTCATATTATCTTATCTGTACCATTTTCAGGAAAGACGACAATTGGAAGCTCTCTCAAGGTGCTTATATGTTCATAATCATTGGTCTTCTTCTTTTTCTTGGAGCCATTTCAGCTATTATAGTTACAATTAAACCCTGGGCGGTAAGTGATCGTCCCATGTGCTGTAGTTTTCATGTTCAAAACAGTTATTTGACATTGTTTGTATGTTTTTCTTTTCCCCTTTGTGTTTCAACAGATAGGGGCTACATTTCTTCTGGTGCTTCTTCTTGTTCTAGCTATTGGTGTTATTCACTATTGGGCGTCAAATAACTTTTATTTGACAATGATACAAATGTTACTCGTTTGTTTTCTTGCATTCCTTTTAGCTCTTGCAGCATTTCTTGTTGGATGGTTTCAGGATAAATACTCTTCTCCCGTCTTAAGATGCTTAGATAGTTTAATCTAATGTTTCTAGCGGTTCTCGATAAGTGATGTCAATTGCATATTTCTCTTTTGGATAAGGCTTCTGTTGGTGCCTCTGTTGGTTACTTCTCATTTCTTTTTCTCGTAGCTGGAAGGGCATTAACAGTAAGTTATACTTAATAACGACAAATAAAGTATTGAAGTGTGTTGGAGAAAATTTTGTTTTTAGTCCCTAAAATATTGGCAAATTCTGATTTTTGTCCTTGTGATGGTTAAGCTCCTCATTTAAACTTCATTAATTGAAATGTACACTTTTGATCCTTATGCTTGTGAGTCCACCAATTTAACAAATTATTAATTGTTAAACTATTTGAGGCTAATTAATCTAACTATAAAATATTTTAAATTTAGGGACCAAAGACAATTTTTATCAACTCAAGGTTAAATATGCTTAGTGAAATATCACAAGGACAAATCATATTTAACGGGATCAAAAGTACAGTTATTCCAATCATGTTATTTATGTTTATCTTTTGCTTATTGGAGTTGTTTTATCTTTGCCTTGTGGTCTTGCTTGCGTGTGAATTGTCTTTTGTTCCCCAAAACCCTTTTCTTTCAGGTCCTTCTTTCACCTCCTATAGTAGTCTACTCCCCAAGGGTGTTGCCTGTTTATGTTTACGATGCTCATGCGGATTGTGGGAAAAATGTCAGGTTTGTCAATTTCTTCTACTTTTCTTTTTAAGATTTACATTGTGTATAGCAGAGCTTGAGCCTTGAAATGCATAGTTAAATTAAATTGTGAACTCTTACAACACCAGTTCCTTTCCTAGGTATTTTTATTACAAGTGTTTCACCACTTAAGTTGCTACTTAAAATTGCACGATTTTGACAGCTAATTCTACCTGAAATCATTTGTTGACAGTGCTGCATTTCTTGTGCTCTATGGCATTGCATTGGCTATTGAGGGCTGGGGTGTGGTTGCGAGTTTGCAAATTTATCCGCCATTTGCTGGTGCTGCTGTGTCAGCAATTACACTCGTTGTGGCCTTTGGCTTTGCTGTCTCTCGTCCATGTTTAACACTTGAGGTTTGCTTAGATATCTTGGAATAGTTGTACTCATTGAGCTATATAGACTTACTTTTTCTTTTGTGTCTGTTTGGTGTCTTTATCATGAACTCTTTATACTATAGTCAACATGGTAACCTTGGAGATGAGTTTTCATAAAACAATTATTCTGCTTGGACTACTTCCTATAATATCCTGGTTTACTTTCTAACATTTTCTCTGATATTAGATGGTGGAAGATGTTGTTCATTTTCTTAGCAAAGAAACCATGGTCCAGGCAATTGCTCGATCTGCCACAAAGGTACGGCCATTTTCTATTACCGCTGCCAACACTTTCATTCTATATTTTTGCTCCTTGGTTATTAGTTAGTGTTTTTTGTTTCTATTGTCGTTTATGGTTTCAATCCCATCTGAAGGTGATCCTTGTTTTCAATTGGAAATAAAGAACAGTTTGCCACTTAAAAGTTCATCGACTTGTTTATCGGAATTGTCCCACCTTATTGCATAAGATTTGGATGGGGATGCCCCTAAACTGGCTTAAAAATAATATGGTGCTGTTAGGTTGATGTACTATTTGAACCTAAATCATGAAAATATTGATGATTTTTGTTTTGTTATTCACAATTTGAAAAATTCTGAATCTCTAATATTCCCTTCTGTACCGTTATTGATGTCATCAACGTGTTTTGTATTTCAGTTTGATTGGTATTCTGGGATTGTTCTATTTTATTTTGCTCGAGTGCTTGAGTGCTTTACATGTTTTTCATTTCATTCATGTTGGATTTTAGTTATCAATGATTTGTCATTTAAATTTTGTGTTATGTGGTTGGTATCAATTATAAATGTCAAATAATCACAATGCATCCATAAAGGTCTGCCTATAGAGAGATGTGAATATCGTCTACGCTTTGCTTGAACTTCGATGTGCTTAATATAAGCATTAACACAAGGTTCTCTAGTATTGATATAAATAATGAAACTTTCATGGTGATTGGTTTGGCGAAACTTCTCGAGCGGTCAATATGTCTTCTGATTCTTGTACCTGTAAATTTTAGATTAGCTTCTTGTTTTATTATTGATTTTCTCGTCGAATCTCAATTCTGTTGATATTTTTTCAGACCAAAAATGCTTTGTCTGGAACATACTCTGCCCCTCAGAGGTCGGCAAGCTCAGCTGCTCTATTGGTTGGCGACCCAACAATGATGAGGGATAGGGGAGGCAATTGTGCTTCCAAGAGCAGATGTCATGAAATTAAGAGACCGTCTTAGAAATGAAGAACTGGCTGCTGGGTCAATTTTCTCGAGATTAAGAAATAGGACACTTAGGCATGAAGCAACTAGTGATGTAGGTCACCGAAGAGAAATGTGTGCCCATGCTCGAATTCTGGCTTTAGAGGAAGAAATTGATACTGAATGGGTTTACATGTGGGATAAGTTTGGCAGTTACTTGCTTCTCTTGCTTGGTTTGACTGCTAAAGCTGAGAGGGTACAGGTAACTATGCGTTGCAAACTACTTATCTGCGTTTAAGCTTCTCTAATTCCTCTCCCCCCCCCCCCTCCCCCCCTCCCCCACCCTATGCTGAACATTAGCATGCTTTGCCAGGATGAGGTTCGTCTGCGACTTTTCCTTGACAACATAGGATTTTCAGATCTTAGTGCCAAAGACATAAAGAAATGGCTCCCAGAAGATCGTAGGCGATTTGAAATCATACAGGAAAGGTAAAAGTATACTCGGATTGTTCTGGTAATTCTGCTGCAGTTATGAGAGTTAGAGTTCTTCTAAATTTTGTTTAATTGGTGTCTGCAGTTATATGAGGGAGAAGGAGATGGAAGAGGAAATCCTTATGCAGAGACGTGAAGAGGAGGGAAGGGGTAAAGAAAGGAGGAAAGCACTCCTTGAGAAGGAGGAACGTAAATGGAAGGAAATAGAGGCGTCACTTATATCATCTATTCCTAATGCTGGGAATAGAGAGGCAGCAGCGATGGCTGCTGCAGTCCGTGCAGTGGGAGGAGATTCAGTTCTTGATGACTCTTTTACGAGGAAAGAGTTTCAAGCATCACACGTCGTATTCGTGCTGCTCAGCTATCTCGTCGGGCACTACAGGTCAGTCCTACCCTCTACTTAAAGTGCAACTATGATCACAAAATGCGATGCTGAAATTCTACCTTATGCCTTCACAAGGTTGTCACGACCTGAACTAGGGAGCTGTGCCTGGCACCCAAAAAGTGCCCTAAGTCTGTCATAACAACCATCAATAGAACATGTCTTGGGTCCCAAGCATCCCTTTGCCATCGTCAATTACCCATGCAAAAGCCCGAAGGCATAACATGTCTAAAATGAGTATCGACCTGAGGCATCCTTATGTTACACTCTGAAACTGTATATACTTATCCACAGTGAGTCTATGGAGCTTCTATGATATACATTACATACATAGAAATGGGAAATAACCCGACATGTGATAGTATGTTAATAACAGAAGAAAGTGACAAGAGAAACCCCCACAACTCTAGTCTGGGCTCACCAGTGAAAGTTATGAAACCCTCACTACTATCTTTTAGAATAGGTCTGAAACTGAATTATCTTCCCGTCACTCTTTTTATGATGGTCCATCAAAGCAATCACAACTTAACCCAGTACTTGATCCAAATTCCTGTATGTTGAGCTGTTGTTTAATCTTTTCTGTCGCAGACTGGGCTTGCTGGTGCTGTGTGTATTCTTGATGATGAGCCCACCACTAGTGGCAGACAGTGCGGTCAGATTGATCCTACTGTGTGTCAATGTCAAAAATTTAGCTGCTCCCTTGCTGTAATAGTCCAGCCTGAATCTGGACCTGTTTGTTCGTTCGGCACCGAGTTCCAGAAGAATATTTGCTGGGAATTTCTTGTGGCTGGCTCTGAGCAAGGCATTGAAGCCGGACAAGTTGGGCTTAGATTAATTACTAAAACTAACAAGCAAACTACTGTAAAGCAGTGGAGTATAAGTGCCACCAGTATAGCAGATGGAAGGTTTATAAGCTTTTCCTCCTTGTCGTGTCAATTTTTGTGTAAAGATGGTCACTGTAGTTGCTTAGGACTTCTGTCTTGTCTTATCTTCCATGAATTTTATTAGAACACACCAAGGTGGTGTGAAATGTACAAGAAACAGTGCATAAATTCCTTGAAATAAAAATAGAGGCTCCAGTGTTATTTCTTTCCTGTCGCCTTCATTCTTGAGTTTTGAGTGAACTCAGATGGTTGTCTCACGTGTAAAGGCATTATTTTTGCAGGTGGCATATCATAACATTGACTATTGATGCTGAATTGGGTGAAGCAACTTGCTACCTGGATGGAAATTTTGATGGCTACCAGACGGGTCTACCACTTAGAGTGGCTAGTTGCATATGGGAGCTGGGATTGATGTGTGGGTGGGCATAAGGCCACCCATTGATGTTGATTCATTTGGGAGGTCAGATAGTGAAGGAGCCGAATCAAAGGTGCACATAATGGATGTATTTCTTTGGGGAAGGTGCTTGACAGAAGATGAGATTGCATCTCTTCCTGCGGCTATGGGTTCTGCTGAGTACAGCATGATTGATCTGCCGGATGACAATTGGCAATGGGCAGATTCTCCAACTAGGGTCTGTGTTTTTTAGTCAAATAATCTGTTTCCTCCAATGCATCTAATAATTGTCATTTGTAAATAGAATGGTCTGTAGGTCTTTGTCTTTTAATTTTGCAGATTCTCAAGTTCTAGATGTTTGAAGGTTTTTTTTTTTTTTTTTTACAATCAAAAACTTTAAGAAACCAGATTGGTGGAGTTGATTGATAGTTTTGCTGTTGCTAATTTCAACATATCTGGTAAACATTAAAGGAATAGTTGCGTGTCTTTTGGAATTTGTCTCATGTTTGGACTTTGGTTTTTCTTGCTTAGGTTGATGGGTGGGACAGTGATCCTGCGGATGTAGATCTTTATGACAGAGATGATGTAGATTGGGATGGACAGTATTCAAGTGGGAGGAAGAGAAGGTCAGATCGTGATGGGGTTGTGTTGGATGTGGATTCTTTTACTCGAAGGTTGAGGAAGCCTCAGGTAGACACGCAGAAAGAAATCAATCAACACATGCTTTCAGTGGAAACAGCTGTGAAGGAGGCTCTCTTAGCAAGAGGAGAATCACATTTCACTGATCAAGAGTTTCCTCCCAATGACCGCTCGTTATTTATGGATCCGGACAATCCCCCATCTAAATTGCAGGTGAGTCCATTGGCATCACTTTGCTCATAGTTTTATTGGTCTTCTAGTTTACTGGGTTTGATTATGATGTGTGGTATGTTAGCTGATATTAGTTTTCATCCCAGGTTGTTTCTGAATGGATGAGGCCTACTGATATAGTGAAAGAGAAGCATCTGGGTAATCACCCATGCTTATTTTCCGGAGTAGCAAATTCTTCAGATGTTTGCCAGGCTGTGCTACTCTTGCTTCATACTGTTTGCTCAAAGTATCCCCTCTTGCCTCCTCTTTTCTTTTGCTTTTTGGGGAAACAGGTCTAAGTTGATTGCTAGTATTGTCTTTATAGATCCAGTTGCTCACTGTAATACTGTACTTTTTAATCAGGGACGGCTGGGTGATTGTTGGTTTCTAAGTGCTGTTGCTGTGCTAACTGAGGTTTCACGAATATCAGAAGTCATAATTACACCAGAATACAATCAGGAAGGAATATATACAGTTCGCTTTTGCATTCAGGTTAGGCTTCTTTATTTGTACAGTTACTTGTGCCTGCAATGTGTTCTTCAAAAGGGCATAGAATCATCTTAGTTCCCACCAGACATGAACATACTGGATTTTTTCAATTGATTAAATTATAAGTTGTTTTAACGTGTCTCTTGAACTCTGGACAGAAAGGACCGTTGGAGCAACACCTTGGAAGCTATAAATTTCCTGTCTTCAAAATTTAGGATCTATGAATCTATAGAGATGAACCACTAGCCACTATGATTATAGATTATGGAGGGGTAAATCATTCGAAGAAAAAAAAAAGAGAACATTTGGAAGTGGAGAGTGAGAGACCTTGAACCTTTTCATTAATTTGCTGCTCTCTGGTCATGAAATATTCCAAGATCACTAGACATCTGAACCAAATAGTGTAGTGCATGTTGACATTTTTCTCAGATTGAATCTAAGATTTTTCTGAATTGGCTTTATTTTATTGGGGTGCTTAGGATATAAGTTATGGACATAGGGTCCTTTGGGTGCAGTTTCTGCCACAAAATGCGATGTAGATGGTAAAACTTGACTGCTCATATTCATACTTCCTCTTTGAGTTGATTTGGTGTTATGTATGTTTTGATTTTTTTCTTTGTCTGTATTATGGTGTTTTGAAGTTTAACCACTTCCTTTCCTTTTTTGGGTGCAACAACAACATACCCAGTGTAGTCCCACAAAGTGTGGTATGAGGAGTGTAGACCTTCCCGTTTTTGGGTAAGAAAAGAAAAACTGTCGGTCAATTAGGATGGCGAGGACTATAGTTTGTGTGTCTTCTTCTTTTCTGGATTCAGAGTGATCCTTCTGTTCTGGAGCATAAGTGTGGATATGGGCCTCAATCTGGTCATTGCCCTAAATTTGCTTTTTCCTTGCTCACATTGTACACCTACGTGAAAAAAATCATTTCTTTCCTGTGAACTGCTGGTATGTAACTAATAGTGTTATTAATTCAGCAAATACTGCAACTTTTATTTTTTACTGCTGCTGGGCTTGGGGAAAAGCACAACTATTCCCAGAGTTACAGTACCATTCACTGAATTTTTTACTGAATGTTGACATTCATGTTCTATTTGACTTCCAGATTTCTTTCTATGTTAATCTCCTTGAAGTTGTTATCCTAAACTGATGAGAGGACCTCAGTCGATTATATACTGGCTCCTGTGTGAAACAAAAATATGATTGCGTTCTCTTAAAAGATTACTAAATCAAGTTAATCCTGTCACTATGTCTATTATAGGGTGACTGCGTCCCTGTTATTACTAAATCAAGTTAATCCTGTCTTATGTCTATTATAGGGTGACTGGTCCCTGTTGTGGTAGATGATTGGATTCCATGCGAGTCACCTGGTAAACCAGCATTTGCCACCAGTAGGAAGGGTAATGAAATGTGGGTCTCCTTGTTAGAAAAAGCTTATGCAAAGCTTCACGGCTCATACGAGGCATTGGAGGGTGGACTTGTACAAGATGCTCTTGTAGACCTCACCGGAGGTGCTGGTGAGGAGATTGACATGAGAAGTGCCGAGGCACAGATTGATCTGGCAAGTGGAAGACTCTGGTCTCAGCTGCTGCGCTTCAAACAAGAGGGTTTCCTACTAGGTGCTGGTAGCTCTTCAGGTTCAGATGTGCATATATCTTCCAGTGGTATTGTCCAAGGTCATGCCTATTCAATATTACAGGTGGAAATTCAATCCTTCTATCTTATGACTTATCCACCAGCCAAGAAAATTTCAGTCACACGGTCATTTTTTGCATATTTATTGCTCAGGTACGAGAAGTTGATGGCCACAAGCTTGTTCAGATTCGGAATCCATGGGCAAATAAAGTTGAATGGAATGGTCCTTGGTTTGATCCATCACCTAAGTGGACCGACAGGATGAAACACAAGCTTAAACATGTCCCACAGGTTGCTCCCCCTTTCTCCCTCTTCCAAGTTATTGTTTTTTGACTTTGACTTTGTTTTTACCTAATGAATTCTTTGGTTAAGAGCCGGAGTTTACAAACAACAACATACCCAGTGTATTCCCACACAGTGGGGTCTGGGGGGAGAATAAAGTGTACACAGACCATATCGTTACCTCCGATGATGTAGGGAGGCTGTTTTTGATAGACCCCCTTCTCAGGACAGATAAACAGTATAAAAGGACGTAGTGAAAACAACAAAATGGAATAGCACACCAATAGAGAAAATCAAAAACAAGACACTGGCAGAGTAATACTATAAACTATCTATCGGATAATAACAAACATTATCAGAACACCATGAACAAGAAACTACGAGACGTGCACATAGCACTACGACTACTGGCACGACTACAACAAAGCAACCGTATCTACTAACAAGAACTCATTCCAACCTATTAACTCTCTACCCTAATTGCATCCTCCACACCTTTCTAGCTAGGGTTATGTCCTCAGTAAGAACTGCCCCGTGTCATGTCTAATCACCTCCCTCCAATACTTCTTCGGCCTACCTCTACCCCACCTGAAATCATCCATAGCCAACCTCGCACCTTAATTCCACTTTTAGGATTGAATAACTCCTAATAGTTTATTTGGTGACCCCATCTTATTATCTAGTAGCTCCCAATTCCTTCTCAAAGAAAAAAGTAACTCCCAATTGTTGTTCATCCAATTGTACGCCCTTACTCTCGGTAGCACACCTTCCCTAATCTCTTCCTTTGCCCTTACTTTCATAGAAAATCTAATACACCAAATAAAAGAAATTGACAATAACACCTCTTACAAATCGCTTCTGGAGGGATGAGAGAACCCCTCTTGTCTGATTGACCAGATTCACTTCCACATACTGGTCCTTTTGTTCATCAAGAAAATGTGCGAAGGATTATACTTATACACGTTTTTACTGGATGACACTAATTTTTGCTGTTTTGTTGTAAACAGGCAAACGATGGAATTTTTTGGATGTCTTGGCAAGATTTCCAAATACATTTTAGGTCTATATATGTTTGTCGTGTCTACCCACCAGAGATGCGCTACTCAATCCATGGTCAATGGAGAGGCTACAGCGCTAGAGGCTGCCAGGATTATGACACATGGCATCAGAATCCCCAATATCGACTAAGAGCAAGTGGTCCTGATGCTTCCTTGCCTATTCATGTATTTATCACCTTAACTCAGGTGCACTGTCATGATTAATCTGGAACAGAGTCGTTAATTATTGGCATTATCTTTTTGTTGATCAAATAAACTAATCAGAATGCTATTTTAGGGTGTGAGCTTCTCAAGGACTACAGCTGGTTTCAGGAATTATCAATCAAGCCATGATTCAATGATGTTCTATATTGGGATGAGGATACTGAAAACTCGTGGTAGACGTGCTGCATATAACATCTATTTGCATGAATCTGTTGGTGGGACATACTATGTAAATTCTCGAGAGATATCATGTGAGATGGTCCTAGATCCTGATCCGAAGGGTTACACAATAGTGCCAACTACAATACATCCTGGTGAAGAGGCGCCTTTTGTTCTCTCTGTTTTTACTAAAGCTTCGATAAGTCTTGAAACTTTATACTTTTGCATTGATGGCCCATTTGGTTTGGGTTTGAGTTTGGTCATCACTTGTGGGTCCTAAGCATCTCCCCAAAGGGATTCTGCACGGACTATCCCCAATCATTCACACGTGTTTGAGAGCTGGTTGAACGTTGCGGTAAAAAAGCTCGGTAAGTTAGTTTAACCTCTTGCCCCCTTTTCTATGGACAAGAAATTGTCTGATACATTTCATTCTCTCGGATTCTGTCTAATATCTTGTGATGTTTGGTTTGGTAGGCATGCCTAATTCCCCCACTCTACTTTTAACAGGCATAGAAAGAGGAGAAAGGATGGTCTGTCCTTTGCGAATGGATGAAGCAAGCTGTCTTATTCTGGGAAGTCCATGGTTGCTAAATGCCATTTCTGCATGGATGCTGGAAGTCTCTAAAGCCAATAGAAGGAAGATGGTCCATTGATTCTAGTCTTCAGCTCTGAACATGGTCTCGAAGAGGGTTCTCGGGGATTAGAATACTGTACATGAGTAGATGTAAGAAAATAGGATTTAGTTATGTAAATGAGGGTTAACAAAAAGGAATAGATGAAAAAAAAAATAGTAGTAGATGTGAGGGATGCGCTACTGGATGCATGTTGGAGTCCACCATATGGCTGAAATATCAATTGAAGTTTCAGCATCAGTTTTGAAGTACTTGTAGACATCACTTCATTAATTGTAAAAACCAAACATTCTTACATCAATGGAATTAACTAACACCTTTCTACAATCTTCAATCGTGTGTTATTATTATCCTAAGAACTAAGAAAGAAACAAGGAACTGGTTGCTCCTTGACAAGGAGCCCCTTGGAAGTACAACAGAGGTAAAAACTTGGGAAAAGGCAAGGAGTATCGTAAGCTAGGTTGTCCCGAGTGGACACAATAATTTGAGGTCAAATAAGAGTTTCAGTCATATTCCAAATTCATGGAGGGATTGCTCGAGAAGTTTCACCGAGATTTTTTTTTTTAAAATCGTATGCATCGAAAATTGCAAAAAAATCGCAATTTGTGTCGTTTCACATGTTTGACTTGGAAAATGACTCTCCCGGCCTCATCAATGCAATTCGATCCACACCGAATTGGACCCAAAAAGGCTCGTTCGCGCTGTTTCTCTCGTTTGACCACCCAAATGGCCCTATCGGCTCCGCCAGTCCATACTCACCCGCTCCTAAGCGGGTTGGGTGGGCACCAGTCGATTTTTTGCCCAAAATGTTGTTGGGCACGTGGCCCACCCCCCGAATTGTGCGCTAACACCCACCAATTTGGCCCGAAAATGGTTCGTTCGTGCCATTTCGCCGTTTGACCACTCAAATGGCCCCACCGACCAACACTCATCCGCTCCTCAGCCAGTCGGGGGCCGCCAGTTGATTTTCGGCCCAAAACGCCACCGATCCACGAGCCCACCCCCGGAACCATGGGCTAACACCCGTGGATTTGGCCCAAAAACGGCTTGTTAGCGTCGTTTCACCCGTTTGACCACCTAGATGACCCCGTCGACCCACATTCACCCGCTCCTTAGCTAGTCGGGGGGCCTCCCATTTGTCTTTTTGCTGCTAGCTGCTAGCCTTCCTTGTTCCCTTTTTATTTGCCTGTTTATTAGACATCTTTTCCAGTGTACTTGGTAATTGATACGAGTAATTTATGCGTTTATCTATATCACAAATTGTCAATAGGAACAAATTCTTTTTGACAAAAATGGTTAATTAAGAAGTAAAATATAATCAAATTGAATACTTCTATAATACAACGTGAACGTAGAAAGGCACAAATAGAGGGCGTCATCCTTCAGCCTCAGTTGGTAGCTGCTTCTGCTGCTGAATCCTCCGAGGATAATCTCACTACCACTTGCTGATATAGTTCTTTCGGTTCTTAAACATTCTATTGTCATTTTGGTTGTTTCTAGTATTCACATATGCAGACTACATGCTAAATGTGCTTCTTCCATTGGTGTCTTTTGTTTGTAAATTGCATTACTGGAAGCATGAGTCCATGTCACATGTCACAGGCTGTATAAGGACAGAATGAAATGGATGTTTTGGATTCGGAAAAATGAACAAGTTCGTTTTAATCCTTTGCCTTCCATGTTTGGTGCATATCTATACATACATACATACATAAGGTTTGAGCTGATGGTCGTGAATCGTAATTATGACGAACCACTCTAGATCAAACCATACACAAGAATCACTTTTTTCTGGTTTATATCCACAGGCTCTTTTCAAATGCCATCCTGCTTTGCTAGTAGAAGTAATGCAGACCTAGCCAAAGTAAATGCTCTTCCAAGCTTTAGTAACAACTCCTCTGCTCTAATCTGAAATTTTAGGGAGAATATATATAGTATCTAAAACCTTTACAGAAAGCTTTGAAGTCCTAGACATTAGTACATAAAGAGTAATCCACATACCTGTATATTTACATGTATACTTCATTCTCATGCAGCGTTAACCTTTTTGCACATAATTCACCTGTATCGTACGCTGAAGAAGAGACCTATACTCTTGACTTCTTGACCATTCATCAATCTCGCATGCACGTAAAACAGGGAGTGGATGTGAAAGTTGCCTTGTTTGAGCATTTCTAAAGAGAAAGCATGTTGAAGTTAAAAGAGTTGAAGAAGATAAGAAATAACAAATCTTCAAGTCACACTATCAGTAATTGTGATGCACGTATCCAAGGAACTCGTAGGCAAATACACGAAATCCTGAAATAATCCTTAGTTACTCCTCTCCGATGCAAAATGATTCAAGCGGTAGGTTGTCACGATACGAACCAAGAGGTCCACGCACAAACTCATTCAGGATGCACTATCCCCAAGAATTCATAAGCTAGCGCTAAAAATGTTCCATTCGCGCCGTCGCCTGTTTGACCACCAAAATGACCCCACTGACCCTGTCGGACAACCCAGAGCCACTCTTCAGCCCGACGGGGGGCCGTCAATCAATTTTTGCAAATACCGGCACCAAGCCCCGGGCCCATCCAAGAACCACGGGTTAACACCCACCGAATGAGGCTGAAAATGGCCCGCTTTTGCCATTTTTCCCATTTGACCACCCAAATAGCCCTGCCCACCCCAATGGACCATACTAGGCCGCTCCCGAGCCTCCCTGGCACGCCCCAGTCGATTTTCAACCCGCAGTACGCCCGAACCCCAGACCTACCCTGGAATCGTGGGCTATAGCACACCGATTCAGCCCCAAATTGCTTTGTTTGCACCATTTCACCCTTTTGACCACCCAAACCACCCCGCCCATCCCAAAGGCCCACACTAGGCCGTTCTCCGGCCTTCTTGAGGCAGCCCGGTCAATTTTTGACCCACAAAACGCTCGGATCCCAAGCCCACCCCGGAACGGTAAGCTATAACACACCGATTTGACCCGAACATGCCCCGTTTGCACTCTGTCGCATGGAAAAGAAGATGGTTATCTTGAATTTCAGGTGCAAAATCAGATAGAGCAGTGTCTTCAGCAATACATGAGTCAGAAAGAAGTTGTGAACACTCTTAATCCAGGACAACATAGAACCTAGATTTACTGAACTCGGTATGTTATATATTTTCAAGGCATACTTTCACAACCTCCATGTAACTTGGAATGAGGACTGAACTTAAGGATCACAATGCTTCCAATGGCTAATAACATTTACCAGTATTCCTTACACTTGCTGAAAATAACAGATACATTATCAAACAATGCAATATACATTGAAAGTTCCAATCATTAAATCAAAAAAGAGTTTCTTTTGCCCTTGATTTTTAGCTCTTTATCACACATGCAGATGTTCGTTCTCTGTAAAAAAATTTAAAAGGAAATTACCTTTTCATTCTCGGAAAGTCGAGTTTACTAGTGCTTGTTATAAACTTTATATCTTACTAGTTCTACAGTAAAATGCTTCCTTTGCTGATCAATGTCCAAGGTAAACAAATGTATGAATGCATGTGCATGTAAATATTCTTGAATAGAGGAACCTACCCCCTAACATTACTTTCATTGCTTCTTTATACCCTTGATTATGGATTCATTATTTAAAGGAAAAAATGTTAATTTTTCTCTGTATTATTCGAAATTGAGAAACTTTATCCTTCACTTGATTTGTGGTCTAATGTCATCCAACTACTCTTCTTTCTTCATTAAAGAAAGTCTTTCTTGTTGAGATGGTAACAAGATTTTAGTAGATTCATAAAAAGGTTGTGAAGCCACATTTATGGGTAAAAGAAAGCAATAACTGCCAAACTGGAAGAAAACATCTACTTGGAAACTGCTGAAAGAAACTATAGAGACTCGCAAGACTTGTAGAATAGCCTCAGTATCTTCTATGTAATCATGTAAGAATGCACCAAAATGAAAAAGCAAAATACAACTACGTTTCATCTTCTGGTCTGAGATGCTTAAATTTGGGTTTCTAGTCTAGGATTCTATTTTGAATCTGTTGAACTTTCCAGAACTGTGACAAGATTTTGAATGTTTCAGAACTGGATGTTTCACCTCAATTGGATTTTTCCTGCAGTTAAAGAATTTAGAAGAAACCTTGACACTTTATAAAGTTCTGTACAAGTTCAAAGCCTTTTGAATTCCTTTAAACTTGACATTTCTGTAAATATGATTGCTTCTAATTTTCTGAACTCTTCGGTGGGAGTAGTGCTGCTATCTGTATCAGATACCTGCGTCATTCGAGAAGCAATTGAAGATATTTTTGTACTATCCATTTTGTTCCTCTGCTTGTGAATGCACTCATGAGTATTTCCAAATGTAGTAGGCATATTATGATGAAACTGATTTTAGAAAACATGACATTAATACTAATGTGAAGCTACTAATGCCTCTAATAAGCTACTGTCTTACTGTACGCGTTGTTTATGTTTGTCCTTGTTTCCAGGAGGTTACATTGGAAGGTACAAGTATACATGAAATTGGTAAAACCAGCAAGCACAATATTTTTTTGAAAATGATAGCATATATACTATGTGGTCAGTATTTTCTTTACAAAAATGAGCCTCTCTGTGATTTACAAGGCCTCCAAAGTTGCAAAATGGATTCATCACCCTCTACAAGAAACTCTTAACGTCAAAATAATAAGTTGTCTGATCTTATCTGCAACAAGAATGAAGAGCACTGTGTTCAGTTTGGAGCCTGTCCCTAAGCTCGTCTAGACTTATCCTTATCTTCATTGCCTTCTATTTGCTTGTTATCTTTGTTCTTGCTAGAACCTGCATTTGAGAAGCTTGTGTTGTTGTCTCAAGTTAATGTTTTAAGTTTTCTTTCCTTACTGCAGTGCATCAAAATTCAACTTGTGGTGCTGCTGAAAATGTTGGAACTGCTGCAAAACCTAATAGCATAATGCATGAACCTGTACGTGCTGATAGACCCAATGCATTCAGTAACAACAGCTCATCTGTTCTCTCTTGCATACAAACAACAGTTGATATTCCTTCTCAAAGCAGAAAAATTGATGTTCCTCCTAATATGTTTTTGGTCTAGCCCTCTAACATGGGGTTGAGACAAACAATAGATGGGAGGATTATTAAGAAAGAACCTGTCTATGGTGGAAATTCTCCATTTGCCTTTGGTCCTCATGGCAGTTACTTGGAGTCACATTCTGCAATGGGTGATGCATCTGTTTCGTCATTTAGTAGTGTGGAGTCTAACAGGCAACCTCTTAATGAACCTTTTCTGGATGCTGACACTACTTCATTTGGATTTCTTAGGGAAATGCTTCAAAATTTTGGTTTCTCAGACTTGACTGCTGATTTCACTAATAGTTCTGGTACGTGTCTTCCTATTCCTAGTTTCTCTGTAATTTCATGGCATCTCTGGATTCTGTGCTTTTCTGCTTTTAAAGTTTTAGGTATTAAAATGAGCTGGTATGATGCTAATCAGGCGTAATTTATATCCGTTTTGATCATGTTCAGATATATTAGAGAGCTACTCCAGGACTCCCTTTTTAGCTAGCTTTCTTGATTCCAATGGTAGGTGGATATTACTAAGATAAAAAATTCTATACTTTTTGTTTGTTCTCTTTGGATAACCAATATGACTTTCAGGAGGCATTGAGAGGTTAACCAATGCATCAGAGAACTTGAGATACACTAATTCCAGTGGAGATTGATTGTGTATAGTTTACTTTCTCCATCTTATAAGATTCATTAAAGTTGTAGTACTTAATCGAGATTGGTTGTTTAGGTACTTTTTCCATTTTATGAAAAATGAAAAATTCATTAGACATGAAAGCTCCGGTGGCTCCATTTTGTATGACGATTTGGAGTATACATAATGTTTAAGATATTAATTTTGATTTTTGGTGCTAGTAGCACATGCACTGGACCAGCAACATGATGATTGTAGGTGTACCAAGGTATGAGAGACCAATACTATATGGAATAAAGCAATCTCAAAAGGCCTAGAACTTTTTCTTTTTGGAATCAACATAGACGAATCTAGTTAATAAGGTCAAATATTTTCCATATCCCAAAATGAAGAGAGTATAGCGTACATTGTAGAGAAGTCATGTGCTTAGTTTTCCAACTTTCTTGTATGCGGATGTTTTTTCTTAGAAATAGTACAACAGGAATTATGGTCTTCTGTCTTCATCGTTTCACCTGTCGTTGTAGGACTTAGTAACTTAGTATAGGATGAAGTAGGTGTGGTTTTTCTACCATGGGGCTAATTGATGTTTATTTTAGAAATAATATTTACTTGCTCTACTGCCTAAAATTTTCTACCTTACTTCGGTGCTGAGTTCTGGAATCGTTCTGTATGAGTTAGCGGGTGTGTCCATTCCATAGCTGTTGTAGATTGTCTTGAAGCAAAAGAAGTTAATTGTCTTGATCACCAGAAAGTAAAAGAAATGTTTACAATTGGAGATTCAAAATGGTTGCAAAAGAAAGAAGCAAACTTTCTATAACAAGTATCAAAGGGGGAAAGAATAAGAGTAAAACCAGTAAGTATACGAGAAGTATGAACACTATAGTCAATGAACAAAATATGAATTGTAGTTTGGCCATTTAGCATCCATCACTCCAACAGGACTTTCAAGAAGGTCGAAAGGTTTGCCTATCCAGTCTTTCAAGATTGTGATTTGACCCTCTTTCATAAGAATGTCTTCGTCGAGGGTATCTACCTTCTTTTTCAACATGTTGATCTCATAATTCAACAGCATGTTCATCTCACTATAGCTCTTAACTTCCTCTCACATAAAATCCCTCACCTGAAATACTTTTGGTAGTATCCCCTTCACGACGCCAAGTTACTTCATGCATTCTTGCAAATCATTAGTGAGCTGGTTGATATTTTTGTCCTTTTTTAGCACCTGCCAGAATCAACCGTAAACCATGAAAAACAACAAAGACACAAAGATCACCAATAACATTTCATCAGAAATTCAAAACAAACTCATAGCCTAGAAGTTTAACCAAATCATGAATCCTTTTTAACTATTAAAATTTACAGTAGACAACTCGTGAGATTGTCCAAAAATTAAGTCAGATGAACGAGCAAACTTATAGAAACCCCTTCGGGTAACTTTACCACATCAGAGCACAATAAGATCAATGGGTTTGAGGATATCACAAAGCTTATCATGTTCTTGGTTGGTCCAAGTGATTACACATTAAGGCGATCAGACATGTCACAGAAGACTACCACTTGCCAGCAACTCATGTATAAAAGTTCATAAAGAAAACCGTGAACTTCAGGTGGAACAAAGATGAACCTAAAATCAAACAGAAGTAGAAAGCTAATGCAGAGAGAGTAACATGCAGACAGGCTATCATATATGAAGACGAGGTATCCAAAGTTAAAAAATAAAAACTATTCTATTGCAACGAGATCTTAACATTGTCTGCTTACCTGAAGCTTGAGATATTTCAACTTGGGTGTGGCATAAGAAAGAGCGTCCAACGCATTTTGAACTTCACATTTGAGAATGTCGTTACCTCTAACTGTTGCGGCTAGATCAGCCAGAAGTTGCTTTATGTCCATCTCCTCGGAATAGAGCTTCTCCCTTAGCACAGTTGTCAGTAAAGTCTCCGATTTAAGCTCTTTAACCTTTTCCTGGTAGTTTTCTCGAACATTATCTCTATTGTCTTGAGCTACTCGATATTTCGCTTGTAACTGAGTGAGTTGCTGCCTTAGATTTTGATTTTCCTCTGACACTTGCTATATTCTCTTAGACAAATCTTCAAGGTGTTTCTCTGAAAATGACATCTTGATTCTATTATCTACTTCCTTCTCATTAAATGAAGAGACTTCCCTTTGTAGAGAGACATTCTTCTCTGCAAGCTCCCTCGCCCTTTCACGGAGTCTATGTTGTTCAATTTGGTATTTCTCAAGTTTTAGAGACCAATCGTTGGATCTTCTATCCAACTTCTTTTCCAGTACTGATTGTAGCTTATTTTTTTTTGTCTCCAATCTTCGTGTCCGTGAATCTAGTTCTGCCTGTAATATGCTGGCTTCTTCCTTAGCAGAAGCCCTTGCAGCAACTTGATTCCTTAGCAAGCTTGAAACTTCAGAAGCCATTTGTACCTTCTCCTTTGTCAATCTTCTAATAGTTCGAATCAGCAGTGGAACGCTAAGGTCTCTGCCGTGAAGAAACATTTGTCATTACTTTGGACAAGCAAATGCAAATTAAAACATCAGTTTAAGTGTGAAAAAGGAAGCTACAGCAAAATGATATGCATACCGGCTTGAATCATGACCAGATTTCTTAGGATGAACTTTCTTACTGTGACCATGGGGAGATTTGCTCAGATCTGTGAAATTCTTTTTTCCTGACCCACTATCATAGAAGGATCCAGATGACAATGAAACACTCCTCCATGAAGAAACTTCCTTGGACTTTAATGGTGGTGAAGGGGTCTTGTTTGCATCATTAGTTGATGATCGAAAAAAGAAGTTGTTCTTCATCATCTCTATGTATGGAGACTATACATGAATCAAACTAGTGTCCGTGAGATTTCAAAGGACAAAGCAAAACACTCATAAACAGCCACTCACAAATCATTATCCATTCATGAAAATATTGCAAGCTAACCAAATACTTATGAGACAAAGCAAAACATCTCTCTTTCTACATGCTTCTTCTTCAACAACAACATACGTAACCCCTACGTTGGCAAGTAGAAAATTTGTTTCCCTTAAATCCTCGGCAAGGAAAGCAAAAACACGAGGATATTTATGAAGACATAAGCAGTAACAACAGTAGCAAGTAAGAAAACAGAGGTATACGATACAACAAGTAGAAAAGAAAAATATATACTGATACTACTACCAGAAGAGACATGACGCAAAACTATTTACTACTAGCCTTCTACTGAAAATTAATAAAATACCCCACAAAAAAATAACACAAGAACAATTCAAAGAACTTATCAAATCCTTCTGATAAAACAAATAATCACGGTAAATAATAATAATAAAAAAAGACAGATTACCGAATCAAAGAGTTGAAAGAGTAAGAGCTGGCAAAAGGTTGTCAGAATCTATAGGATTCTTGTCATTTTTTCTTGAAAATGCTGCAGGTTTAGTTATTCTTGGCTAAAGATGTGAGCAGTCAAATCAACATACACGAAGGGGAACAACACACGAAGGCATAACTAAGAACTTATTTGTCTTTGATTCATCTATATGGTAAAGAAACAGGTAAAATAAATGCTATACCTATTATATAATAGACTAAAATGTATAGATTTTTTATAGATACTAATAATAATAATACTCATACTTAATATAGAGACCTCAAATTTTGAGTCCAAAATTAAAATATATGGTTAACTAATAAAGAGATCTCAAATTTAATTCATTCAAATCTTTAAAGAAAGGAATTTGTCAGTTTTTCTTATTAATTACCTTAATTGCATGCATACACAATCACGTAATCTCTATCCCTTTTTTAATTTTAAGATGATCTTACTAATTAATAATGAGATCTCAATTTAATTAATTCCAACCATAAGGAAACCATATATTATTAAAATTGAAACTTTTTTACCTAAATTGCATTATATCTAACACGAAAAAAGGAGATAATCGATCCCTTTAAATAACTCTCCTGTTCTATCTCTCACATTGATTGGATAAAATATAAGGAATTAAAAAAATTACACTAGTTTTATACACCTAGTTAATCAGAGGCAGACTATAATTTAAGCACGATGGAATACCTTTGCCTTTAAATATACTTACTGGAACTGCCAAAATTTGGCGTGCAACTCTTAAAACTTAATGATTATGAGAAAATTCTTAGCAACATTTAACTTTCTCCGTTTCAAAATAGTTAATATGTTAGCTAAAAATGTCTCAAAATAGCTTACATGTTTAAGAGATCATGAGATAATTAACCACTTTTTTTCAACTTTATATATATATATATATATATATATATATATATATACACTAGATATATACGTGTTGCACGGGCATTTTGACAACAACAATGTGCAAAAGAGATCCAACTTTGCAAAAGATTATTTCCTACTTATTGTAATTGTTTAGTATAGGAGTAAAAGAAAAGAAATGCAGTACAATGAACCGATGTTAACATAATATATACATTCAGTGTGGAATGAAATTGAGCTTGCTAGACTAGTCCAATCAATACAAAAGTGATTATATAAGTGGATAAAAATCTAGCTAGATTGTTGCAACTATAGTTGGCGACAGGTCATTCGTTTGGACATTCCTGAAAAAATACATGATGCACATCTCATTTGAAAATTTCAAATATATAAGTTATGGAGACACATACATCGATTCTGAAATATTTATTGCATCATAAAATTATCGAAATACCCTTGATAGTTACTTAATAAGGAACAAAAAGATATTTTGTAATAAATTACTACCATGTATAATTCAATTACAATGGTCTAAATAAAAATATTACTAAAATAATACATGAGGACAAAACTAATAAATATAAGAAAAAAGCAATATGCATGTGTAACCATTTTATTGCACTATATAAATGAGGACAAAACTAACAAATATAAGGAAAAAGCAATATGCATGTGTAACCATTTTATTGCATCGTAAAATTACCAAAATACCCTTGATAGTCATTTAATAAGAAAAAAAATATTTATAAAAAAATTACTATCATGTATAATTCAATTACAAAGGTTTAAATAAAAATATTATTAAAGTAATAAATAAGGAAAAACTAATAAATATAAGAAAAATTAATATGCATGTGTAACCATATTATTGTACTATAAAAATGAGGACAAAACTAATAAATATAAGGAAAAAAATAATATGCATGTGTAACCACTTTATTGCTTCCTAAAATTATCGAAATATCCTTGATAGTCATTTAATAAGGAACAAAAAAGATATTTATAAAAAAATACTGCCACGTATAATTCAATTACAAAGGTCTAAATAAGAATATTATTAAAATAATACATGAGCAAAACTAATAAATATAAGAAAAAAATAATTTACATGTGTAATCATGTTATTGCAGCATAAAAATGAGGACAAAATTAATAAATATAAAAAAAATCATGTGCATATGTAACCATTTTATTTACTACTATATATAAGTGAAGGTTGGAGTGATTAAAATTACCAAAATACCCTTGGTAGTCACCCTAACCTACACTTATATATATCGAAAAACCCTTAGTAGTCATTTAAATAAGGATCAAAAAGATATTTATAAAAAAAAATACTACCATGTATAATGCAATTACAAAGATCTAAATAAAAATATTATTAAAATAATACATGAGGACAAAATTAAACTAATAAATATAAGAAAAAAACAATATGCATATGTAACTATTTTATTGCACCATAAAAATGAGGACAAAACTAATAAATATAAGAAAAATCATATGCATATGTAATCATTTTATTTACTACTATATAGAAGTGAAGGTTGGGGTGACTAAAATTACCGAAATACCCTTAATAGTCACCACAACTTCACTTATATATTAAGTAAAAAATAATATATAATAATAAATAGAATAGAATAGAAATAGAAATAATAGTAATGTGCTACTACTAATAAAGTAAAGGTTTGGTACTACTAAAAGAAAAATTAGTAGTATTACCAAACTTTTACTTAAATATTATTTATATTGGTAGAAAGAAAAATAATAATAGTAGTAATAGTAATAGTAAAAAAAAGTGATAATAATAATAGTAGTAGTAATAGTAATAGTAAAAAATGAATAATAATAATAATAATAATAATAATAATAATAATAATAATAATAGCAAGTAGGCACTAAAAGACAAAATAGTAGTACCAAAACTCTTCATTTATATATAAGAGTAATATATATATTATTATTATTAAATATATGTTAATTATAGGTGAAATTACTTGTTTATTATCCCTTTTTTCGCAATATATACATATAGATAATATATACTTTCGTACATGGTTATATTATTGAGGAAAACTAATTTTGTATGTTATAATTTTTTATTTTTTATTTAGTTTTACAGACTTTTTATAAGAGATCTTAATTTTTATTACATAAGATATACCCATTCTAACGCATAAGAGATTTTTAAAAAATTGCACTTCCTCATATTTTATTTAATAGACATTTAATATATTTTGTAAGTTAGAATATAATTCTCTTCATTATTTGCAATGATTGACAAATCTATGCAAATATTCACCTCTAATTTTTTACTTGATATTTTGCCAATATTTTTTAATTGCTTTGTCCTAATTTTTGCCTAAAATCAGTAAATTAAAATCCACATTTTACTCCAAATTTTATGCCAATTAACATCTTCTTCCTCTTTTTATTTTATTTTATATTTTTTTACCATCTTAATACTTCCATACATACATCCTTTAAATTTACTAGTTTAACTGCCTCGCACGTGTAACGTTTGATTATTTAAAATTAAATTATTTTTTCAATTGTGGAGATTTTTAATAAATTACAAAAAATTTAAAATTACTTTTTAAAACTCCTTCACACTTTAGTATAATAATGTAAACATAAACATATATTTTAGTGTAAGCACATATATATTTTGCCACAAATTTAAAGTGGTTGTTTGCGTTTTTCATGTAGTACCTCTTTCTCTTGTTGTCAGGGGCTAAGAGAAACAAATCAATTTGAACCATGCACTGTGGTACGATAATTTTTTTTTTTTTTTTAAAGTCAAATATTTACAAAATCATTGATTACATTCTTATTATGTACTTAAAACTTTCAAAATTTGGTACTTCTTAATTTTTTTTATTCTAACATTTTTATATTTATTTATAAATTTTTGTTAATTTTTTCTAAATTAAATTTAGTTGATATAGAATTCTAAATAAAAAAATATTAATCATCAAAAAAATAGTTATTCTCATAAAAATAGTCATCTAATATTAGTTTTCAAATCAGTTAATTATTTTTCCACTTTAATTATGATTAGTTGAAGATTTCAATTGAAAATTTGAGGATAAAAATAAAATAATGATAAAAAACGTGTAGAAAAGATAGTATGAAAGCTCATCATGTATCTAGGAATTTGACTTTCTTTACATTTTGAAGTCACATAAATTATATTTTAGGATTTTATACAAAGAAAAAAGGGAAAAAAAAAAACATAAACAAGAGCTAAAAGAAGAAAAGTTTCCATATATAGGAGTTTGAGTTCCCATATAATTAGGAGTCCATCAAAAATCAATAAAGAAAATTAGATTGTACGTTTTCTACCGAAATAAAAACACGCTTTTTATATGTAAATACTTTATCATAAATATATTTAATTAATTTTCCAACTCTTAAATATCTAGAAAAATAGTGAAAAGACTATTTTGTCTAAATCAAAGACTTTTAATGAAGGACAAAAAGTTCAAACAACATTTGTAAGGCCCTTCACACTTTTAATATATTATAGATTATAATATGCTTATTAAACGAATAATTAACACCCCTCCCTTCATCAGTCTATAGACATTTCCTTCTCACAACTTAATTGAAAAACAAGTAAAATACAGTATTAAGTACAAAATCTTGAAATAGTTACACCTAGAGGAAGAAATAGAGAGAATGACTTCAAGAATATTCAGCAAAAATACATACATGTTGCATGTGTCATGCCAATAAAGAGGCGCTTGTGTGGAATATATGGGTGTCAACAAGCTTTAGAAGTATGCCACATCAGCACTACTCTAAACCTCCGTTATATATATATATATATAATATATAATATATATATATATATATATATAATCTACATCTATATCATATATCTATATCTATATCTATAATTTGTAATATATTTAAAAGTGTGAAACCCTTAAAAATGTGATTTGAACTTTTTGCCCTTCATTAAACACTGAACAATATACAAAATAATCTTTTCACCTTTTTATATTATTATTTAATTTATTTATAATATTGTCTCCTAAAATATATGGTAAATTTTTTTTCTAAATTAGGAGTTCTAAAATATATGACAAGAGATAGTTTTTATTTTGTAATTGATCTAGGTTTTAGCTTTTGAATTCACACATATATTCATTATAAGGACAACACTCCCGTCCACCAAAATACATATAACCGAATTATTTCTTATTTTTTTTTGGAATTCTTTCTACCAATTATTGGTTCATTATAGGTGTATTGTTTTCTTGGTAATTAATCCCACATTATTTTTTGTCATTGTCAAAAGACTTTCTTTGATTTTTTTTATATTTGTGTTTATAGTGGTTTGATTTAATGTATACGATATTTATTGGTAAAATAATTAAATTTTTTATCATATTTATTCTTTATTTAGAGTTGAGTGTATTATGGACCCTAAATAAATATTGTTATTGTGATGCGATTTTATTCTGTCTGTTATTTGTTATTTGTTATTTTTTATTTTTTTGCTTAATACATGTGATAATGTGTAGGTCGGACTTTAAGGAATTTCAGTGTAAATATTAAATTTAATTGTATTATTCAGATATCTTGATTATCGTATTGTTCAATTGATATATGTTATTTTTTCTGCTAGTATAGGTGATAGATAAAAGTTCGATCGAGCTTTAAGGAATTTGTGTAAAGGTGAGGTTTAATATTGTTATGATATTTCGATTATTGTATTGTTTGTTGTAGTTTCTATCTGTTGTTATTTTATGTGGTAGATGAATATTTAGTCAGACTTTACGATTTTTTATATAGAGATTCAATTCTTAATCATATTGTTTTGTTGTAACCTGTGTTCTGTTGTTATCTATCATTTTTTTATTTTTGCTTAAGAGAGGTGTAGAGTAACATTGGATTTGACTCTTTTGGTTAAAAAGAAAAGTTACAACACTTATATTAATTTGTATCTGGCTTTTCTTTTTGGGGGAAATTATTTACCCTTTTGAGTAGGGGTCCAATTTTATTTCCTCAAATTTATCATTATTAATTATATTTATTGTAAAATAGTAAGAATTACTTAAAATATGATTATATATAATGCATAAAGTGTGCATATTTTCACTTATCATGACAGTGTACGAATTGGACTCACTTCTTTGTTTAGCCCAAATACAAGTACAAGAAAGGTCCAAATAGTGCATCCCAAATTTCTTTGTTCTTTGTAAATATTCATGTGCCATATTTCTGGATCCTTGTAAATATTCACTTGCCATATACAGATCCTTGTAAATATTTACTAGTAATTTTCAGATCCTTGTTAGTTGTATATATGCATTGTACGATGATGAATGAAAGACACAGAAAAAAAAGTTCTCTCCATTCTAGTCTTTTGCTGTTTTTATATTTTAAGAAAAAATGACAAGAATCCTACAGATTCTGACAACCTTTTGCCGGCTCTTACTCTTTCAAATATTTGATTCGGTAATTTCTCTTCTTTTTTTATTATACCATGATTATTTGTTTTATCAGAAGGATTTGATAAGTTCTTTGAATTGTTCTTGTGCTATTTGTTTGTGGGGTATTTTATTAATTTTTAGTAGAAGGCTAGTAGTAAATAGTTTCGCGTCATGTCTTTCTGGTAGTAGTATCAGTATATATTTTTCTTTTCTACTTGTTGTATCGTATACTTCTGTTTTCTTACTTGCTACTGTTGTTACTGCTTATGTCTTCATAAATATCCTCGTATTTTTGCTTTCCTTGCCGAGGATTTATGGAAAACAAATTTTCTACTTGCCAAGGTAGGGGTTACATATGTTGTTGTTGAAGAAGAAGCATGTAGAAAGAGAGATGTTTGTTTTGCTTTGTCTCATAAGTATTTGGTTAGCTTGCAATATTTTCATGAATGGATGATGATTTGTAAGTGGTTGTTTATGAGTGTTTCGCTTTGTCCTTTGAAATCTCATGGACACTAGTTTGATTCATGTACAGTCTCCATACATAGAGATGATGAAGAACAACTTCTTCTTTTTTTGATCATCAACTAATGATGCAAACAAGACCCCTTCACCACCATTAAAGTCCAAGGAAGTTTCTTCTTGGATTAGTATTTCATTATCATCTGGATCCTTCTATGACAGTGGGTCAGGAAAAAAGAATTTCACAGATCTGAGAAAATCTCCCCATGGTCACAGTAAGAAAGTTCATCCTAAGAAATCTGGTCATGATTTAAGCCGGTATGCATATCATTTTGCTGTAGCTTTCTTTTTCACACTTAAACTGATGTTTTAATTTGCATTTGCTTGTCCAAAGTAATGACAAATGTTTTTTCACGGCAGAAACCTTAGCGCTCCGGTGTTGATTCGAACTATTAGAATATTGACAAAGGAGAAGGTACAAATAGCTTCTGAAGTTTCAAGCATGCCACGGAATCAAGTTGTTGAATGGGTTTCTGCTAAAGAAGAAGCCAGCATATTACAGGCAGAACTAGATTCACGGACACGAAGATAGGAGACAGAAAAGAATGAGTTCAATCAATACTGGAAAAGGAGTTGGATAGAAGATCCAGCGATTGGTCTCTAAAACTTGAGAAATACCAAATTGAACAACATAGACTCCGTGAAAGGGCGACGGAGCTTGCAGAGAAGAATGTCTCTCTACAAAGGAAAATCTCTTCATTTAATGAGAAGAAAATATATAATAGAATCAAGATGTCATTTTCGGAGAAATACCTTGAAGATTTGTCTAAGAGAATAGAGCAAGTGTCAGAGGAGAATCAAAATCTAAGGCAACAGCTAACTCAGTTACAAGCGGAATATCGAGTAGCTCAAGACAATAGAGATTATGTCCGGGAAAACTATCAGGAAAAGGTTAAAGAGATTAAATCGGAGACTTTGCTGACAACTATGCTAAGGGAGAAGCTCTATTCTGAAGAGATGGACATAAAGCAACTTCAGGCTGATCTAGCCGCAACAGTTAGAGGTAACGACATTCTCAAATATGAACTGCAAAATGAGTTAAACGCTCTTTCTTATGACACACCCAAGTTGAAATATCTCAAGCTTCAGGTAAGCAGGCAATGCTAAGATCTCGTTACAACGGAATAGTTTTTATTTTTCAGCTTTGGATACCTCGTCTTAATAGATGATAGCCTGTTCACATATTACTCTCTCTGCATTAGCTTTCTACTTCTGTTTGATTTTAGGTTCATCTTTGTTCCATCTGAAGTTTACGATTTTCTTTATGAACTTGTATACATGAGTTGCTGGCATGTGGTAGTCTTCTGTGACTTGTCTGATCGCCTTAATGTGTAATCACTTGGACCAACCAAGAACATGATGAACTGATAACGGAATCAACCCACAACATGGAAACAAAACACAAGACAAACAGAGGACCAAAAGAGGAACAAGTCTCAGCCAACAATAATACCATAAGAACGAGATGATACAAGGTGTACTTTACACCAAAAACAGCCAACAACAAGATGAACACGAGATGATAAGACAACAACAACAAGGTAATAACAATACACGTCTTTACTAGAAGAAGGTCACAAACACGATTACAAGAAGTGTAAGGATAGGAAGTGAGACATCAACTCTCACAATAACTAAGAACCTAAGTGTATGTCACACACTAAGACCCTTAATACTTGTAATAGGCAACATCAACACTCTTACACTGACACAAGAGGGCGCGACCTACTCAAGCGCCAAGGTTTCTAACAATGTTGGCAATACTAGCGATTCCACCCTAGCATCACCCTCATTTTAGATTTGGTGGATTTTCCAAGCCCTAAACTAAGGTGGTACATTCCTCACACTAGAGAGAGTTTGGTTCAAGTGTTATAATTTTCAATATAAATAAACAACTAAAGAAATAAAGACCTAATACTAGCCTATTTATAGACTTATTACAACATAAGTGAAATGTCCAAAAAAGCCTTTAATGAAGGGAAGACAAAAGACGTCTATGGAGTGTAGTCCAAGTGTAGTGTATGGACGGTTTTTGGTGCTTAATTAAGTACTCTTTGTCTCTTCAATTGCACACACCAAGTCTCGGGTCCAACGCGTACTCTCATAAGCCCATATCCGTGATTATTCTTGTATCATCCTCTCAATCTTAAGAGGAATTTGCCCATAAATTCACGGCTTCACTTTATGCAATTGGCCACTTTAAGGAAATCGCTCAAAACAGTCCACAAAACATGAAGATGGCACAAAATAGTCCACAAAACACACGAGGAGGCGAGGGCTCAATAACAAAAGGCTCGACCAATATATTCATTTTGAACCTCGGCTTTCTCTCCATCTTGAGCCTTGTCTACAATCTCATCCAAAGCACATCCCAACTCCTTTCTTGGTGGCAGGTTCCTTGTGGTTCCCTATGTCTTCCCCTCAACTTCCCTCTCATCATATAAGCATCATTGTATACTCTATATCCCTCATGGTAATGTGAAACTTCGGTTGTAGAGATTGGATGGGAGGAAATTGGATTCCAAGTCCCTCTTGTTGGACTTGATCAAATTGAGAGGGAAGTGACCTAATTAGGTCTCGGGTTGGAGGACATTTGGTGGCTTGGCTTATGTCTATGTCACTTGGTGGTGGTCTTGGAGGATTGATCGTTTGAGGTTAGTTTTCAGGAGTAGAGAAACACGAGATTTCCTTCGGCTCTGCACTTGTTCCATCATCTCAAGTATAGTAGACATATCCGATCTAACTTTTTCAAGGCCCGCATTCGCCATAGCCATGTCTCGGGAAATAGCATCAAGGTGGGATAAAATGGCTTCCATTATGGCTAAGACGTTACCTACAAAATAGAAAATAAGTTAGTTGTACAAAGAGGTAATGTGGAAGCCTTTGATTGGTTGCGGATAGTGATCTGGCAGCCTTTGAATAATTGTGGAATATTGTGGAAATTTGAATTTTTTTTTCTTGTCTTCAATTTGGATTTGTCAATTTACTTTGGAAGAGAAGATTTTTGGTTTTGGGTGGAAAACAAGAAGATTTGGAGCCTTTTCAAATTCAAAAGGTCTTTGACTTTCCTTGTACCCTTTTGGCAAAACACCTTTTTGAAAGCTTTTTGGCTCTTTCTTCTTTTGTTAGTCTTGGAAAGTGCCCTTTCTCCCTTTTGGTAACAAGACTTTTTGAAAGTCTTTTGGTCCCTTTCATTTCTTGTAAGAGTCTTGGAATAAGTTTCAAGACTAACAAGACCACACTCTCTTTCTTCACTCACTTAGATCAAACAAACAACTCTGAAGACTTTTTCTTCAACAAAACATGAAGATGGTGAAGAACACCAAGAACACACTTTTGAATCTTAGAGTCCTAAGGTTCAAGTTGGACCTACCAAACAACAATAACACCTTTTCAAGATTAAAACCATAGCACAATATCCACAGTACACATTCAAACCTTGAACCAACAACACATCACACTTCCAAGAACAATAAGAACTTCAACAACTCTAGTCGGCCACAAACCTTCAACAACAATCTTGTCAAGAGCTCAAATCTTGGACTTTGACTCAACAAGTGTTAGTGAACAAGAAATTAACACAAGAAACTACTAAGACAAACAAAAAACACACCAAAATCTAGACACAAATCTTATCCCAAAACAACAACAAGACATAATTTTGGCCAAGACAACAAGAATGGACAGATTTGCTTCTTTTTGGAATTTTCAGTTTTTCAACATTTATTTTTTTGATTTTTCGACTTAGAGAGCCAAGATTGGTAGTGTAGGAACACAACCGGCCTTAGCTCTGATACCAAATGATAATGGAATTAACCCACAATACGGAAACAATATACAAAACACAAGACAAATCGAGGACCAAAAGGGGAACAAGTCTCTGCCAACAATAATACTACAAGAACGAGATGATACAAGGTGTACTTTACACCAAAAACAGCCAACAACAATAAGAACAAGAGATGATAAGACAACAAAAACAATATAACAACAATACACAAGCTTTACTAGAAAAGAACACAAACACGATTACAAGAAGTGTAAGGATAGGAAGTGAGACATCAACTCTCACAAGAACCAAGAACTAAGTGTATGTCACACACTAAGACCCTTAATACTTGTAATAGGCAACACCAACACTCTTAAAATGACACAAGAGGGTGTGAACCACTCAAGTGCCAAGGTTTCTAACAATGTTTGGCAATACTAGCGATTCCACCCTAGCATCACCCTCATTTCATATTTGGTGGCTTTTCCAAGCCCTACAATAAGGTGGTACACTCCTCACACTAGAGAGAATTTGGTTCAAGTGTTACAACTTTCAATATCAATAAAACAACTAAAGAAATAAAGACCTAATACTAGCCTATTTATAGACTTATTACAACGTCGTAGATACACTCGATGAAGAATTTCTTATGAAAGAGGGTCAAATCACAATCTTGAAAGACTCAATAGGCAAACCTTTCGACCTTCTTACGAGTCCTGATTCTTTGTTGGAGTGATGGATGCTAAATGGACAAACTAAATATCAATGAACAAAATATAAATTGTAGTTTGGCCATTTGCATCCATCACTCTAACAGAGAATCAGGACTTGTAAGAAGGTCTAAAGGTTTGCCTATCCAGTCTTTTAAGATTGTGATTTGACCCTCTTTCATAAGAATGTCTTTTTCGAGGGTATCTACCTTCTTTTTCAACATGTTGATCTCATAATTCAATAGCATGTTCATCTCACTGTACCTCTTAACTTCCTCCCACATGAAATCCCTTTCCCGAAACATTTTTCATAGTATCCCCTTCATAACGCCAAGTTCCTTCATCCATTCTTGCAAATCATTAGTGAGCTGGTTGATATTTTCGTCCTTTTTAGCACCTACCAGAATCAACCGTAAGCCATGAAAAACAACAAAGACACAAAGATCACCAATAACATTTTCATCAGAAATTCAAAACAAACTCATAGCCTAGAAGTTCAACCAAATCATGAATCATTTTTAACTGTTAAAATTCATAGTAGATAACTCATGAGCTTGTCCAAGAATTAAGTCAGATGAACGAGGAAACTTACCGAAACCCCTTCGGGTAACTTTACCACTTCAGAGCACAATCAGATCAATGGGTTTGACGATATCACAAAGTTTATCATGTTCTTGGTTGGTCTAAGTGATTACACATTAAGGTGATTAGACATGTCGTTAGAACGATAAGGATACATTTATAGTATTCAGACGTATGTTGTTTGAACTTTTCAAAAATATATAGTTGATCATGACATACCAGATTTAGAAAGGTAGCCATCAAAACAGCAAGAGACCCCCTTCCATATTAGGAAGAAAATCTGGTTTCTTTCTATCTTTTCCATGTTGAATGTCTTTGTTTCTACATATTTGTTTTTGTACAACACATTCCATTTTCTTCCTTTTCCTCTTTCTTTTGTGAAGTACAAAGCATGAAGCATTCCTTCACCTTCAATCCATAGATGACTTGATTTTCCAAATATTGACTTGCTTGATTTTAATCCTCCAAAGAGGGGGTTTGATCCTGCACGTCAGAGGCGGATTCAGAATTTAAATTTTGATCGATGAGGTCAATCTTTAGATTTCTAATACATTTTTGAAGTTGAACCTATTGCAAAATAAGTTTACTTTATCAGTATAATTCAACATAACTTATTTTTTTAGGTATCTAACTAGCTAGTTTCACTTATTAATTATGAATGCAAACTTTCTTGCAGTTATCTTTCAGATGACCTGATAGTTTATAAAATAAATCGACATTTTTTTCTACCATTTCTTATGTAAACACCCTCAGGGAAATCATCTGAAATTTTCCCTTCAATTTGAGTCACTATGACAGCTTCTCCAATCTCTTCACCAGGTGCAAAGTTACTCTGTGAATTATATGAATTAATTATTTGTAGATGAAAAAAGAATTCCAAAAAAGTTACAAAAATAAATACCTATGATCTGAAATATTTGTCAAATTAAAAAAAAAGTGATAATGGACAAAATATTATTTATTTATATACCTGAGATGGGAGCAAAGGTTGGTCCAAAAATTCAAAGGTAAAATCTACAAAAGTGTTCAATATTTTGGAAGAAGTTTCCTTCATAGTTTTTGGAATATCCATTATCAAGGGAAAATGTTCCAATTTTGTCAAAAACGGTTGTTCCATCACAGTTAAAAAAAAATGAAGCAAGTTTTAATTAGCTTAAAATTCAAAATTAATATTAGACCAAAGGTAATTATGCAATAGATCATCATATTTTTTTATTGTTCTTTATATCAAGGTTATTAGGTATATAAAGTCCTTGACTTAGGTTTTAGTTTCATACTTTTACTTTTGACGGTCTTAAGCTCTCGATTATTCTACAGGTGTGTCAGTGTTTGCTTTTGAGCAAGATTCAATTGTCAATCCACGTGAATGGCTCATTTGGTTTGTCACCTTATTTCTAAGTAATTTTTAATGATTTTTTTCTGTGTGAAACATTAATGGTTAAACTGATAACCGAACCAACAACGATTTATAACCAATATCTTAATGGTTCAATAATAGTTTAACATGTCTACAAATCGATAATTGATAAGTCGAACCTATAAACTTCAAATTATATTGAACCGATCGATACACAACCCTATGTAAAAGAGATTGCTCCTAATTAAGCTTTATTCTCTAGATCAAAAAAGCAATATGTGTAATTCACCGTCATTCGAAATAGTAATTTAGTAAAAAAAAGTTATTTTAGTCCCATTACTACGGCTATATATATACACATATATATGCACACCAATTAATTGACAATTGTTTTATGTTGACAGTCAGTATATCGAATCGAATTATTCTTCTTATCTTAGAACTAATTATACTTTATGAATATTATACAATCAAAATTAAGTGTGAATCATATATATATTTAAAATGCTTACCTTCAAAGTTGATGAGATAGAAGCTTTAAAGTCTTTAAATTTGGGCATAACTGGCTTTTGCAAACAACAATAATTAACTTGACATGCATAAATACAAGCAACCATTTTGGTTTTACTTACACAACTAGATACTGAAGGGCCCATTTACGGACCCAATATTAAATTTTAAAAATATACTTATAGCTATTTAATTAGTTTTTTTCAAAAAAAAATGATCATTAATATTTTTAAATAAAACACAATAGAAAATATAAGTAGAAATCACAATATATAATAAAATATAACTTCTTATTTTTTATAAATTAAATAATATTTTAAACTTATTTAAGGTTTCATAATTAACATTAAAATGTCATATATTCTAATACCTATTTTAACATCATCTCAAGCACATTCTTTTAGATTAAACAACTAATTGTGATGTTTTTCTTTTCTATTTTATTTAAAAATTATACAAGAAATAGATTAAAATTATAAATATCTATTTATTAACATTTTATAAAGAATCATACGAAGCAATAAAGGATATTAATTCATACATAAATTGATCCTAAATATTTTTATATTCATTTTTTGGGTGTTTAATAAACAAAAATAAGGATCTACTAGAAGAACATTTCCATGAATCATAATATTAAAGGATTGTCTTTATGTCATGTCTTATATACATTTAGAATAGGAGTCCAATTTAATATAGTAAGTGTGAAATTACTTTTTAAGTGATTTATCTTCCCGGTGAGGAAATTACTACCCCAAATAAAGAGAATCAAAAGAATTAATAAAAGTTATCATGATATATATTGTAGTAATTTAACATGAGATAGTTAATATTACATTTTAAATAAGTTTTAAAAATAATTTTAATAGATGCTGAGTAAATAATTATGTTTAATAAATTATATGTAGTGCAAATTTTTGTAATGATATGTATCATGTGAAGTTTTGAAATTATGGAGGAATCGGTTATCATGTTTGATAGATAAACACTTATTCAATATTTATGAGTATTTTTTTATTATCTTACTATAATGTAGTATAGTTACTTGATGCAATTAAATGTGTGGCTAAAATTAATTTCACATTTTTATCTTTTATGGAACAGATCTGAGTATTTGCACATCCTCTTATAAACTATGTCTTCCTTTATTTCAATTTATAACATTTTGATTCGACATCGAATTTAAGATATATGAAGAAACTTTGCAATGTTTCAAATTATCTTAAAATAAATAAACCTTAAATAAAAGAGTATCCCTTTGTGAACTTTTTGACAAATAAATGAAATTCAACATGACTAAAATATTAATAATGTTATAGAATACTAAAAAATAAAAAATGTCAATTCTTTTTTAGAACTGATTTAAAAATATATATATTTGAACTGAGACATAGGATGTATAATTGATAATGAAAAGATTATTATCATCACGTAATATATATTTCACTTTTTAAGTTTGTTCGAATTGTAAAATATTCAAGTATATCAAAATATATGTACCGTAATATTTTAGAATTGAATTTGTAAACCAATCAAAATTTTAATCATCTAAGTAATATTATCTAAATTAATTGAATCGGTTACAAAAATCAAATTTATCTAATTTGCGCACAAACTTGATCTTAAAATCATGTAAATATTTTTCGTTTTTGTTTAGAACTAATTTCATATTCTTTTATGAAAATTTTCTAAGTATAC